>JAOWCC010000064.1:48020933-48620933 GCA_030867875.1 Actinernus sp. WN-2022
CCTGCTGTGTTGTGTGTAAGTTTAATTTTGAAATTATAAACAACTTTATGTTTTGACAGTCGTAGGACAAACTAAATAGGCTTGAATTTCGTGTTTGTTCATGACGGTGATTCCACTGCCAACCTAAACAAGCAGCCTCGGTGGTTATATACCTTGAAAATAACTCTGTTGTTCGCAATTGCAACAAATTTATGCATCGTGAAACGGCTATCTATATCTCACGTCATCAGTATGGAATTTTCCTGCTTTCTCTTTCGCTAGTGGGGGCTGGTTTCCCCAGGCTAAATTACAAAACCTGCGAATGAACCATATCTAACTGCATTGAATTCTCTTTAAATTTGTGGTTGATTGAAGATAACAAAACTTTATTGCTTGATTCTTTGTGGACTTTCGGTCTTCGACGATTCTAATTAACTTCTTGGAACTTGAGATAAAACATAAATATCTCCGATCCAGCCATTGCATGTATAAAGAACTTTACACCCGCTGCCAAATGAATAAAATGATCACAAACTGAACTGTGCTGCTTTTCTCTTTTCATTTTTGAATACGGCACCAAGAACGATGTACTTTTACACTTTTTGGCATTTCATTAACGTAGAAATCTTTACGAACAAAAAGTCGCGCAGAAATTACAAGACAGAGCGAGAATGACAGCAGCTGTCAATCATTTTCCGCGCCTTTTTAGCGGGAAATCGGAAAGTCGCATTTTCAAGGCTCAAGGCTAGATTAGGGCTTTTAGATTTAGAATTTGCGAAAAGACGTATTTTCCAAACTTTTCCATTTTTAACCTTAAACTGAAAAAAAAAATGTTCTTAAAACTTCTTTTCTTTGATGAGTTTTCATTACCACTCTAAAATGTATTTTAATTAATATTGTGTAGAATAAAAATATAAATACTAAGTGCCAAGCTATTTATTATTATTATGATGCTTTCCATGAAATATATTTTCACAGTAACTTACCTCTTCTCATCCCTTAGTGAACAGTTCACCTCTGCAGTAAACCCACTCACTGCTCCTGCATCTATGTGCTTTTTCAGCACAATGCCAAAACTTGACTTTTCGACATAGGTCTCGCGATTGGCTCCAACCATCATTCCCATGTCTTGGGCTTGGACTACGAATTCGTAATCTTTCTCCATTTTTCTAAACAAAAAATTGCCATATGCATGTTATTTGGCGGAATCTGTTTGGCGGGAAACGTTCTCGCGGCAAGGGTAACACTGCCAGTTTAAAAACAGCCAGATAAATGTTATAAAGATTTACGTACAAAATCTAGTACTCTATATGCGAACTATTTCTATATGCTATCAATCTGTCCATGTATGTTATTGGCGGGAATCTGTTTGGCGGGAAAAGGTCTCGCGGCAAGGGTAACACTGCCAGATAAATGTTATATAAGATTTACGTACAAAATCTAGTACTCTATATGCAAACTATTTCTAGCTATCAATCTGTCCAACCCTACCTGCAAATTGTAAAGTACTTTCTGCCACGTTGTATATCGTATCGTCAAATGAAACCAAATAGTAAACTCGTCGAGGTATTAAAAGCCTTGGAATGACCAAACTGCCTGGGGAAACACTGTTTTATACTCAAGTTTGGCGCGGAAATTCCTATTTTTCCAAATTTGGAGCTGATTACCAAAAAAGGTGGCAATAGAGCACGTTATTCATATGAGTGACAGTAGGACGATCAAAGACAAATGAAGCCATTTCAATGTTGCAGCATTACAGAAATGTAGCGAGTTGCACGTGGGGTTTACTTGTTTCTTCTACAAACAAGGAAATTGTTGCATGATTCAGGTTACCTTTATTACTCGGGCCAGGCCTTTGGCCGGCACTAGTCAGAAAATGCAAGCCGTTTATTTATATAGGGGAGGGGGCAGTGGAATTATTATCAAACTATTTAGGTTCAACTAATTAAGACTATATGCGAGGCATAAAAAAATTATCGCATACAAAAAAAATAACCATATAATTGCTGAAAATCCCACAAGCTGCTGATTCACTATTTCAGCGTGTGGATTCCCGGCCTGGAGGTCTTTTTTTCATTCATTTGGGTAGGGGTGTGCCGCGTAACCTAAAAAACCCTGACCCTATCCCAGACCTAAAAATGCCGCCGGTTTACCATACCCTATCCCAGACTTTAAGAAAAAAACTATACCTATCCCAGACCCAAACCATAGATTCATAATGTAATGTACTGGATGCAAGGACCAATTCGGACCGGGCGAAGTGCAGGAACCGGATGACTTTGGATGGGATCTAATCAGCAAATATATACGAATATCAAGCCAAGATGAAAGGCTGATTGTACGGTTACTGGGAAATATATATAATTAATACCGATATTTCGGTTGGCACGGCCAACCTTCCTCAGGGTACTTCCAGTAACCGTACAATCAGCCTTTCATCTTGCCTTCATAGATTTATACTCAATTACACTACGAAAGCCGTTGTTTTGTTTTAATATGGTATTTTAAGCTGTAGTGTGGTCGATAGAGCGCTAAGCATTGCGTCAACGACAAATATATCGAAATCTTCCTTTTTACGATTTTGGTCTTGGGAACGGTATACTGGCCCAGACGGACAGACATAAGAGGTTTATTGCCCGGTTTATTGGCACTTTGCGAACATTAATGTTTACATCGGTGTTGAATCCAATAAAAAAAATTGACTAAGTAGATGAATACTATAAGTCTTGCTGTATATAGGGTAATATATATTACGTTAATTTCTTGTGGAAACCGGTGGCAAGTTACTATATGATGCGGGATCTAATTTTAAGGCAATCAGATATGTATTTGGCTGCTTTTCTTGCAATTTTGGTATCTGGCTGAAGTATAAGGGTTAAAATTTGGTAATCATTAGTTTTCTTTCGGGATATTTTCAATGTATTTTCCAATGAAGCATAGAATTCGTTTCTCGGCACTTGGTAGTATGTGCATCTAGTTATAAAGTGCTGTTCAACTTCGGCTTTACAAAGAGGACAAAGCCTCTCGTTGGGTGCCGGTTTATATGGGCGCTCATATCTTCCCCTCTCAATTTGTAGCTCATGATTACCAGTTCTCAACTTCGTTAGCGCAATTCGATACTTCACGTTCTTAATATTTAACAGATAATTTTCAAGTTCATGTTTATATTTGAATGTTCAATAAAATCTTAATTTGTTACCTTGGTTGTTTTTTTCGGTTATTATATTATCGTTGAATAGCTCACTATGCCAATTTTGGATTTGAACATCTATTAGTCTTTGTTTTAAATTATTAATAATTATGTTTGGGTGTTCGATTTCTTCCTGGAAAAACAAGACTTCACCGAAACCTAGTCGAAACAGATGTGTTTTTTTACTCTTTGGCACCACATTGTGGACTTCCCTATCTGTCTCTATTCAGCTACAGCGTCTTGCGCTAATTCAGTGATGTTTTGATTTTGTTTTTTTTAGCCAGTATCTTAGGCTTCTTAGGGTGGAGTTCATGCTTATTGGTAATTTACCTAATTCGGCCCGACAAGCATTATTAGTAGCGGTCCTGCTTACATCCAGTAACCATTTACAGAATTTTAACTGTACACTTTCTATTGGGTCGTTGTCATTGTTTGATACTTTATCCATACCCCATATTTCACTACCGTAAAGAAGTATGGGTTTGATTAGACTATCGAATAGTTTGAGCATAAGTTTAACATCAGTCCTAAAATGACAACCCATTGTTTTCCGTAATTTGTAAAGTGGTTTAGTGCGACTTTTTTTAGCTCGATCTTTGCCGTAGTGAAGTTACCATAAGTACTGAAACAGAGGCCTATAGATATTTAAATACTCGCATACTTTTTCTATTGGTTGGTTAGAATAAGTGAAAGCGTAATTGTTCATTCTTCTACCTGAGTTGTTGAAAATCATTGCTTTCGTTTTTTCGATATATACCTCTAATTCGGAGTTGATGGTATATTATTTAAGCCTACAAAGTAGCTCGTCTGCTGCTGTAACCCCTTGGAAGACCTGGAAAGTATAACTAAATCGTCCGTGTATGCCAGACGGCTAATTGTCTTATTTTGTAGCTCCACAATATCTGCTCCTTTTGTTTGATCAAGGAACTCTGGAAGGTCGCTTAAAAATATATTGAAGAAGGTGGGGCTTAATTAGAATGCAGCCTTGTTTTATTCCTATTTGACAATGATGGGAATTCTTCAGTAATTCTTCAGTCTTTTGAGTATATCGATCGTAATATTGAATAGAATTTACCCGTTATTCCAATTTTCCTAACTTTCTCAAAGAGTTTGTCTCTTGGTATGCTATATCAAACGCTTTCCTGAAATCTACGAAGCATCCAAAGAGGAGGTTGTTTTTCTTACACGGTTAAGCTTTGACGTATTTTTCAATCAAAGTTGTCAGTATGAACATACTGTCCACCGTACTATGGTGTTTTCTAAAGCCGCCTTGTTCCCGTTTGAGGATCCCTTTGTCTATTAGATAATCATAAAGCCTAGTGTTGAGTATGGAGGTAAATAGTTTACCAAGGGCAGAGAGCAGCGAGATTCCGTGGTAATTGTCAGTGACAGTTTTGTCACCTTTTTTTGTGAATGGGCACGATGAGCGCTGTACTCCATTCTTGCGGGAACTCGCCGGATTTCAGTATTGCGTTAAATAGTTGTTTTAAGAACGGTGTTAATTGATCTTTGCCATATTTAATTACTGGCCCTGTCCCAGACCTCAGTACCCCCCCCCCCCCAAAAAAAAACCTCCCCCGGGTTAAATAGCTACCAAACAAAATTTGGTTTTGATGTACGGAGAGTGACTAACAAAAGTTTCCAGTTTCTTATGAAATTTAAACGGTGATTTATGCCAAACAGTCCCGGCAATAAAAAAACCTGGCTCGCATGCCGCATGTCTCGCATGGCTCACACACACGTTAGTACAACTCCAGAAACACATTTTAGGCGAGTTGTCAAATGGGTTTTACGCCCAAAAACTACCGTTCACTACAATACGACTTATTATAACTTTTTTTGTCATTTCCTTTACATTAGTAAAGCTAAAGTTTTACGCCTAATTTTCGTTCATTAGTACATGGTAAACAATTTCACAAAGTTAGCGTGTGTATGAATTCCCGTCAAGTAGCATTTCTCAAGGATCCCATCTAAAGTTCTCACGAGTACCAACAGTGAAAAATAAATGAAAGGGAAAAAAAATAGTAGCGACAGCATGCCAGTACCTAAATTTACGCTCACGCAAATGGGCTTCCTATATTTGGGAAAGCCCTTTTTGGGCTGCGCGCAAAGTTGAGGATGCTTTCGCAGGCTAAAGTTTAGGTAAGAGGTCAAAACCAATGCCCACGAGGGGACCCATTTTAAGTGGGTTGGGTATCACCTGCATGCTGCCAGCCAGACACCACGGCTGGGGGGGGGGGGGGGGGGTGTCACCAATGCCGACATTGTTTTGACCTCTTCCCTTACAGAGAATATGCATGGATCGGAACCAATAAAACATCGATTTCCAAATATTGGGAGAACGCGTGAATTTATTTCCTGTCGCGTTTGTCATGCTATATGGTCTCGGGAGTTTAACTTATTAAATCCTCAAGAAAACTATAGGCGCGGATCCAGACCGGTTTTCCCCAAAACGGCCGGTCAGATATTTGCAATGTTATTTTAAATTTTCCGGCGGAAAGGTAAACTCCCTAGTCAGCCCATATATACATATAGGCTCGGTTCCAGCCATGGCGGTTTCATGCGCCGACACACCTGGAACCGAGCGTAGAGTCCGTACTGCATGATTGGAAATCTATCAAGTTTTTATCGAGTTTGGTATCTTTTATTCAACCACTATTCCATCACACCTTTGGCACTTCCAGTATTCGATGTATTTAATATTGTCCTCACAATTGCTTTACCGTTACCATATATTCATCGCACTCAATCCACTTGGTCTCTTATCACTCAGTCTGTAACGGCAAACACAACATATACCTCGGGCTGACACAGAGGCACTATCGTCGACTCTCGGCTTGTGGACAACCCCCGTATTACGAACACCCCACTATGAGGATTGACTGAAAACAACTTCCGTTATTACGGACTCTCGCTCAGTTACGGACTTACGGACATTGTGCTCGATCCCAACAAAAAAGTAATGCTGTTACAAGCTGCACCTTTACGTAACGCTTAGCTTTCATTGTCAAAGGTTTTAGAATAATTACCACTGAATATATGCGAATAAATAGAGAATAATACATTAACGCGCTAGAAAATATTACACTATACAATTATACACCTATTTCAAAAACGGTTGTCACGGACGAACGACAAGCCGATAAACGATTGTCATTATAACTGGCGAAAGCTATGCAGAATGGAATGCGGTGCAATTCAAAAATTCATTCGAATTAAGGAACCATTAATATTCTTCTTAAAGTCTTTGACTCCAAAAGCAAACGAATTCACCAGACTTTTAGCAACAACCATAATCCATTTCGATCTGGGTAGTTTTGTTTGCCGCTTGTTTGGGACAACCTTTTTTGAAACAGTTTTATACCCAAGCAGTAGAACTCGATCTCTATGAACTATTTCAATTTCTGTCATATATAACGCTTGATAAAAATACCATTCAAGTAATAATCCGACTAAGAACTGTAGTGGAATACATTGTTCTGCGGCAATGAGCCTCCCTCACATACGATTTTGCTTGAATTTGAAATAAGTGCTTTAATAAGAGATGTCTACTGTCCAAACTATATGGCGAAAAACATTTTTTTATGGTATTGGCTCTTTTTTCTGTGAAAACTCAGAGAAGTCACCATCCAGCCAATCGGAAATAGAGAAAATAAAAGATTTTTCAATCGCAAATTTGAGAACTTCCCCCCCCCCCCCCCCAATACGATATTCTTCGAAATTAAACCATATTTACTTTGATCAAGAATAACTTCAAACCTCCAAAATTATCGAACGAAAATGCGTTATTTCGATGGTTTCTATTGAATTTATCAGTACCAACCAATGAAATTACGAGAAAGAATAATAGAAAATTAACACCTTTTTACATTCCTTGCCTTAGCGCTACAGTTCTTATCTGGACCATTACTTAAGTACAATGGGCTGTTATTGCAGTTCGGCCATCTTGGATAAAACAATAGTTTTGGCCCCGGTAGCCTCGCACTGGTTGGTTTCACACGAGTTTACCGGACGAAAACAAAGGTTTTTATTCTCCTGGGACTCAACATGGCCGCCGTGCGTTAAAAGCCCGTGCGCTCATGTTTTCATGTTTTTCTGTATCTTAATACATTAAGTATTCCAGTGGCTAAAAAATCCCGATATAAGCGATTTGTAGTGATCATTCTGTGTATTCTTATTCCAGAATACGGCCAATCGAACGCACCCTTAGATAGAATCCGCACATTGCAATTTAGTCCGCGGGCATGCTGTTTTCATATCATTGCGCATAACCATGTACGAACACTGCTCTGGTAATACGCCCCAAACACGGCTCCACGACACTAGTAATTAGTACTGCTGCCTTCGGTTCCCTCGCTTCAGGCTCGCTTGTTGCGGCAACAATAAGCAAGATAATGATATAATTACCTCCCTTTGAGATTATACCATTGAAATTAAAATATAGTATATAAACAAGAACACAAAATCCATATAACAGAATTGCATGCCTGCTAGTCAAAAGCCATTACCAGCAATATTTCTTTCTATTTCTAAACCAAGAATAAATAATAATCAGTTGTGCCCTTTCCAGTTAATACGCTTCCTAAATTCAAATATAGTCAATTACAAAACGTTTTTTAGCATAAGTGTACGGTACTCACAGTAATACGAGCTCAGAATACAAGTAATATTCAGAGTGCTCGAATGCTCATGTTACATCACTGTGTTTTGTACTATAACAAAGGGTGTGGTGACTTACGGAAGCTGGTCGCTTACCAAGAATGGCATCAAAGGGAGCCCATGCATGGTTAACCCTGGGTTATCTGTAATCGCGGGAACGGAAAATATCAATGTGGCATTTTTTAATGTACGTTATACTTGTATCCCATCTTCTGTTAACCACTTCTTCCAAGACTTCTTTCTCTCTCATCTCAATCTGCATGTTACATTCTGAGATACGTGGTTATATGGATGCATAGTGCTACTACGAACTGTCTCTCTGTCCTCTCGTGACCCAGCTTGGATTACTCCACTCGTAAATACAATACAACACGAACGACAAAATACTTTTATTTCACACTTTTTACGATTTCACATTAAATTCAGGACAAATTACATATACACATGCAGTATAATAAATTCTATAACATTATAGGAAACAGCGTAGAGGCTTAATTAACCGTTAGGTTTTCTAGTTAATCACTAGCCTACATTAGTTACATTTTAGTGTGTAGCAGTCCAGGAACAGTAAAGAAAATAAAGGGGGAAGACAAAGAGAGAATGAGGTAAATACAGTAGTAGTTTCGAGCATTACTTTATATTTTAAATTGTTCCGTTAATAGGAACTGTTTGACGTTTTTGGAAAAAGAGAAGACGTTTTGTTCTTATAGAGAATTTGGAAGTTGTTCAGTGCCAATAATCGTTTGCTATATCAGATACAGTTTGTTTGTTCTAACACATGATTTATATAGATTTTTGTAGAGGCATATCTGGTGTTGTATGAATGTACATCACTTGGGTGACGAAGATAATTTTCAAATGGGAGCGGTAATTGTTTTTTATACCATAAATGGTTAAAGACGAAACACATTATTAACAGTGAGGATATTTAATAAATTCAATAGAGGGAGAGCACTTTCTGTATTTTTACTATAAGATTTGCAAAGAACATTGACCTTATCGCTTTTATTTTATTTGGATTTTTTGTATGTTGGTTAAGCACTACCCCATGCAAGTATTGCATATGAGATATAAGGATAGATTAAGATATAATATATTTGTTTTAATTGCTGGAAGGATAGGTAATGTCTGAGTTTATAAATTTTAATAAGTGCATTACCGAGGTTATCTATATAGGCACTCGTGAATGGTGGAAAGAGTCGACTCGATCTCGACGCGATATCTTAGCCAACATTACACTCTGTGACGGGTTGTTACACTCTGTGACTGCTTGTTACACTCTGTGACGGGTTGTTACACTCTGTGACTGCTTGTTACACTCTGTGACTGCTTGTTACACTCTGTGACGGCTTGTTACACTCTGTGACTGCTTGTTACACTCTGTGACGGGTTGTTACACTCTGTGACGGGTTGTTACACTCTGTGACTGCTTGTTACACTCTGTGACTGCTTGTTACACTCTGTGACGGCTTGTTACACTCTGTGACTGCTTGTTACACTCTGTGACGGGTTGTTACACTCTGTGACGGCTTGTTACACTCTGTGACGGCTTGTTACACTCTGTGACGGGTTGTTACACTCTGTGACGGGTTGTTACACTCTGTGACTGCTTGTTACACTCTGTGACGGGTTGTTACACTCTGTGACGGGTTGTTACACTCTGTGACTGCTTGTTACACTCTGTGACTGCTTGTTACACTCTGTGACTGCTTGTTACACTCTGTGACGGCTTGTTACACTCTGTGACTGCTTGTTACACTCTGTGACGGGTTGTTACACTCTGTGACGGGTTGTTACACTCTGTGACTGCTTGTTACACTCTGTGACGGGTTGTTACACTCTGTGACTGCTTGTTACACTCTGTGACTGCTTGTTACACTCTGTGACGGCTTGTTACACTCTGTGACTGCTTGTTACACTCTGTGACTGCTTGTTACACTCTGTGACGGGTTGTTACACTCTGTGACTGCTTGTTACACTCTGTGACTGCTTGTTACACTCTGTGACGGGTTGTTACACTCTGTGACGGCTTGTTACACTATGTGACTGCTTGTTACGCTCTGTGACGGCTTGTTACGCTCTGTGACGGCTTGTTACACTCTGTGACTGCTTGTTACACTCTGTGACGTCTTGTTACACTCTGTGACTGCTTGTTACACTCTGTGACTGCTTGTTACACTCTGTGACGGCTTGTTACACTCTGTGACTGCTTGTTACACTCTGTGACTGCTTGTTACACTCTGTGACGGCTTGTTACACTATGTGACGGGTTGTTACACTCTGTGACTGCTTGTTACACTCTGTGACTGGTTGTTACGCTCTGTGACTGCTTGTTACACTCTGTGACGGGTTGTTACACTATGTGACGGGTTGTTACACTCTGTGACTGCTTGTTACACTCTGTGACGGCTTGTTACACTCTGTGACTGCTTGTTACACTCTGTGACGGGTTGTTACACTCTGTGACTGCTTGTTACACTCTGTGACTGGTTGTTACGCTCTGTGACTGCTTGTTACACTCTGTGACGGGTTGTTACACTCTGTGACGGGTTGTTACACTCTGTGACTGCTTGTTACGCTCTGTGATTTTATTTATTCCAACTTTATTTAAAAACACGGAGAATTCTAACAGATACAATCTGATTTCCATAGAAGCCGTGTGGTAAAAAATATTCTAATTACAAAATTGCGATATATCTAGGCTAAGCTAATATATTATAATTATGTTTTATTTACAATTTTTCTGGGTCATAAATGATTTAAATAATTATAAAAGATATCCTATCAAATGATAACTACTAGATAAATAAATAAATAATTACATTAGTCACTAAGGAGAGTGGTGGTCGCAACTTGTTTCTTAAAAGAAACAAGAGACTTTGTTTCGCGTAGTTTGGCTGGAAGCCCATTCCATATTTTTGCACCATTGTATGATAAACTTTTTTTCAGGAATTCAGTTCTTGGTTGAGGGAGGCAAAGTTTTGTGTCAGATCCTCTTAAATTATAATGAGTCGAGTTTCCAACTGTTGTAAATAACTCGGTAAGGCCTGTTGGCGCGAAATTATTTCGGATTTTGTGCATAGTGACCGCTTTGCGTTTAGCCCTTCGTTCATCTAGTTTATCCCATCCTAGGGTATCTAAAAGTAACCTGGAGGTCGTATTATAGTCTGCTCTAAGAATTAGTCTAGCGGCTCTGTTTTGAAAAATTTGTAGTTTATCTGAGAGGATAAACGGCTTGTTACACTATGTGACGGGTTGTTACACTCTGTGACTGCTTGTTACACTCTGTGACTGGTTGTTACGCTCTGTGACTGCTTGTTACACTCTGTGACGGGTTGTTACACTATGTGACGGGTTGTTACACTCTGTGACTGCTTGTTACACTCTGTGACGGCTTGTTACACTCTGTGACGGGTTGTTACACTCTGTGACTGCTTGTTACACTCTGTGACTGCTTGTTACACTCTGTGACGGCTTGTTACACTCTGTGACGGCTTGTTACACTCTGTGACGGGTTGTTACACTCTGTGACGGGTTGTTACACTCTGTGACTGCTTGTTACACTCTGTGACTGCTTGTTACACTCTGTGACGGCTTGTTACACTCTGTGACTGCTTGTTACACTCTGTGACTGCTTGTTACACTCTGTGACGGCTTGTTACACTCTGTGACTGCTTGTTACACTCTGTGACGGCTTGTTACACTATGTGACGGGTTGTTACACTCTGTGACTGCTTGTTACACTCTGTGACTGGTTGTTACGCTCTGTGACTGCTTGTTACACTATGTGACGGGTTGTTACACTATGTGACGGGTTGTTACACTCTGTGACGGCTTGTTACACTCTGTGACGGCTTGTTACACTCTGTGACTGCTTGTTACACTCTGTGACTGCTTGTTACACTCTGTGACGGGTTGTTACACTCTGTGACTGCTTGTTACACTCTGTGACTGGTTGTTACGCTCTGTGACTGCTTGTTACACTCTGTGACGGGTTGTTACACTCTGTGACGGGTTGTTACACTCTGTGACGGCTTGTTACACTCTGTGACTGCTTGTTACACTCTGTGACGGGTTGTTACACTCTGTGACGGGTTGTTACACTCTGTGACTGCTTGTTACACTCTGTGACGGGTTGTTACACTCTGTGACGGGTTGTTACACTCTGTGACGGGTTGTTACGCTCTGTGACTGCTTGTTACGCTCTGTGACTGCTTGTTACACTCTGTGACTGCTTGTTACACTCTGTGACGGGTTGTTACACTCTGTGACTGCTTGTTACACTCTGTGACTGCTTGTTACGCTCTGTGACTGGTTGTTACGCTCTGTGACTGCTTGTTACACTCTGTGACGGGTTGTTACACTATGTGACGGGTTGTTACACTCTGTGACTGCTTGTTACACTCTGTGACGGCTTGTTACACTCTGTGACTGCTTGTTACACTCTGTGACGGGTTGTTACACTCTGTGACGGCTTGTTACACTATGTGACTGCTTGTTACGCTCTGTGACGGCTTGTTACACTCTGTGACGGCTTGTTACACTCTGTGACTGCTTGTTACACTCTGTGACGTCTTGTTACACTCTGTGACGGCTTGTTACACTCTGTGACTGCTTGTTACACTCTGTGACTGCTTGTTACACTCTGTGACGGCTTGTTACACTCTGTGACTGCTTGTTACACTCTGTGACTGCTTGTTACACTCTGTGACGGCTTGTTACACTCTGTGACTGCTTGTTACACTCTGTGACGGGTTGTTACACTCTGTGACTGCTTGTTACACTCTGTGACGGGTTGTTACGCTCTGTGACTGCTTGTTACACTATGTGACGGGTTGTTACACTCTGTGACGGGTTGTTACGCTCTGTGACTGCTTGTTACACTCTGTGACGGGTTGTTACACTCTGTGACTGCTTGTTACACTCTGTGACGGGTTGTTACGCTCTGTGACTGCTTGTTACGCTCTGTGACTGCTTGTTACACTCTGTGACTGCTTGTTACACTCTGTGACTGCTTGTTACACTCTGTGACGGGTTGTTACACTCTGTGACTGCTTGTTACACTCTGTGACTGCTTGTTACACTCTGTGACGGGTTGTTACACTCTGTGACGGCTTGTTACACTATGTGACTGCTTGTTACGCTCTGTGACGGCTTGTTACGCTCTGTGACGGCTTGTTACACTCTGTGACTGCTTGTTACACTCTGTGACGTCTTGTTACACTCTGTGACTGCTTGTTACACTCTGTGACTGCTTGTTACACTCTGTGACGGCTTGTTACACTCTGTGACGGCTTGTTACACTCTGTGACTGCTTGTTACACTCTGTGACGGCTTGTTACACTCTGTGACTGCTTGTTACACTCTGTGACGGGTTGTTACACTCTGTGACGGGTTGTTACACTCTGTGACTGCTTGTTACACTCTGTGACGGGTTGTTACACTCTGTGACTGCTTGTTACACTCTGTGACGGGTTGTTACACTATGTGACGGCTTGTTACGCTCTGTGACTACTTGTTGCACTTACACTCTGTCTGCTTGTTACACTGATTGTCCGAACGCGATGTGAAGATCAGTGGCCAGGGACTGCTTATGTGAAAGATGAACAATAAAGATAATGAGGGAATGTTATTGCTGTTAAAGGATTATATGATCCTTAGTAATGTGTGGAACTAAAGTTACAGTGTGACACGTCACAAAACATATCCACCATTTGCCCAAAATTATATCTTGCATGGTATAATAATGTTTAGTGTTTTCGAATTTGATAGTAGGGCGCCTACACACTAGTTTTTTTTAGGACTTGATGCGAAAGCGTCGTTCACTAATAAAAGTAATCGTGTAGCAGCAACCTCAAAAATTATGTGGTCAAATCAGCGAGCAATGAGTCAGTTATCTTTCATTTAGCTTTGAGTTTGATGATACCTGGATTCTAAAATCTTGCTGAACGAACTAATAGTAACTCGAAATGAAGCAAGAACTAAATGTGGAATACTGAATAGACGTGCACGGGTTCTAAACCGATAATTATACATGTACTTACCATTGAAGTCCAAAGTCAAAGAGTCGAGAACATCGTCCTCGGCGCCACGCTCGCGTTCACGGTTCAGCTTGATCCGATCTGCCAACCTCAGTAACCTTTTGGGCAGTTCTCAAGCTTGCCTTGATCCTCCTTCTAGGCTAAAGTCTATCTTTAAGCGAACTGTGCTTTCAAAGCACTGCTAAAATGTTTTGAAAAACGTTGTCCACTGGGAACGAGAATGCTTGAAAATCTTGATCGCGATGCATGCCGATCGGCAGAACGCATGCCTTTTGCTGCCGCTGACAAGTAACACCGGTGTCGCATGGTACACCAAGACAGATAAACTGTTCTGTATATTCATGAATACCATGAAATTGGACATATATAGCGTCACTTTCTTACCTCGTAAGAAAGTGACGCTATATATGTCCAATTTCATGGTATTCATGAATATACAGAACAGTTTATCTGTCTTGGTGTACCATGCGACACCGGTGTTACTTGTCAGCGGCAGCAAAAGGCATGCGTTCTGCCGATCGGCATGCATCGCGATCAAGATTTTCAAGCATTCTCGTTCCCAGTGGACAACGTTTTTCAAAACATTTTAGCAGTGCTTTGAAAGCACAGTTCGCTTAAAGATAGACTTTAGCCTAGAAGGAGGATCAAGGCAAGCTTGAGAACTGCCCAAAAGGTTACTGAGGTTGGCAGATCGGATCAAGCTGAACCGTGAACGCGAGCGTGGCGCCGAGGACGATGTTCTCGACTCTTTGACTTTGGACTTCAATGGTAAGTACATGTATAATTATCGGTTTAGAACCCGTGCACGTCTATTCAGTATTCCACATTTAGTTCTTGCTTCATTTCGAGTTACTATTAGTTCGTTCAGCAAGATTTTAGAATCCAGGTATCATCAAACTCAAAGCTAAATGAAAGATAACTGACTCATTGCTCGCTGATTTGACCACATAATTTTTGAGGTTGCTGCTACACGATTACTTTTATTAGTGAACGACGCTTTCGCATCAAGTCCTAAAAAAAACTAGTGTGTAGGCGCCCTACTATCAAATTCGAAAACACTAAACATTATCAGCATTGCTTTAAGTTTTAGTTTACGATTCCAAATCGGAAATTGCAATTAGAATCACTCTGAGTCTGAATTGTAGTCATGAATAGGTTAAGATTACAGTGTCAAGCCCTATAAATGGAATAAGGTTTGAAACGAAGCAAGAATGAATTGGTTGTAACAGAATTATGCAGAAATATGATAATCCAGGTCAAACAAATTAAATAGATGGAGAGACCATATGTTGGGTAGTTATGAAATAATGACCGGTCTCTAACTAGACTTTTTCGAAAATGTTCAGGTAAGCAACCAGAGAAGTGTTTTCTGCAGAAATTTGGTGTTTACTCTTTCCTTTGTTCGCCTTTACACTCGTTCTCAATAACACGTGCAGGTTCGAAACGAAACTCCTGACTTTGAAGTCGTTTCTGGTGGATGTCAATCAAACGGTTTCCATGGAGTTTGAAGTGAACCGTTGTGTGAGTAAATTCGGGTAACTAGCATTTTATAAACATGGCAAAGTCTTTCCCAAAGTCGCTTAGATGGAGAGTAATCATGTTTAGAGCCAAGGGTTTGCAAAATAGGGAAATCTGATTGTTTATATAGCTTTCAAAGGTCTTGGAAAAAGAATTATAGTTATTATTTTATTCATCCAGTTGCAGATACAGTATGCTCCTTATAAGAGGTTTTATCGAGCAATACCCTCGAGCTCTACCTCGACGAGCTCCAGGCATGGATACAACATTCGACAGAACAATTTTTTTAAAAAAACTCTCAGGACATGGATTATCGGCAATGCTCTCCACTCTCGACTGACATTTCGGTGAGAAATTCAAGCAAAAAAACCAATTGTTTTTCGGCTTAGTATCTGCCATTTCTCTACCTATGTCGCCTCAAATTACTTACGATTTCGTTGACCTCCTATACTATTTATGTTTCCTCCACATCTGGGAGTTGTATGGCGACGTTTTCGTAGTATTGACATTCTGCTTCATCTCCTTCAGCAAATTCTCTAAGCCAATTTTCAAACATCCCTCGTGTCCGTCTTGGAGAATTGCTGACCGAAGCATGCAGACCAATGTTGCCATAGAAATATAGTTGAGTGACATCCACCAAATTGACGTTTTCCGTTGGAAATTCAATTTCGAACCTGCACGTGTTATTGAGAACGAGTGTAATTGTTTCTCACAACCAGATTTTCGAAAATATGATGAGCATTACAGCCGGGTAACAGTCAAAGTTGGCTGCCATCACCTTTTCTCAAGCATCGGGGCTTGCGTTTTGGTGCAAGATCACGAGAATTTGCACATTAGTTCTGTGGTAGCTAGGGTTCATTTAAAAGTAATAAAAATAATTATGAAATTTATTTAATTCAAATACAGTCATGTACATGTTTGTAGCATTCTCAAAATGTGTATTTTAGAGAAAGACCTGGCAATACTTAACCGGCTGTATTCCATAAGTTATACTGCCCTCTCTAAGCTAAAGTTTAGGCACGAAGGAGCGAATTGGTGAGAATCCAGAGAGTACATTTTGTAACTCTTGGTGCCACAAGTATGTCTAAGTCTGTCTGGGTCAAAATTTGACCCTGGTCCTCTGATTGGCATAGAGCAAATTCATTCGTAACGAATGGCTGTGATTGGATCACACCATACATCATAGCATTTTCCAAGGGCACCATTGTTTACCTGTTCTGTTGTTGAACTTGGCGCGTTGCTGGAGTTTGCACTAAATTCACTCCAGAAATCACTTCTCTGTTCTTGGGAGGGGAAAGTGTAATTTAATTTGCCTGTCGGAAAGTGCTGGCTTTTCATAAACTGTTGAGAATTAAGCTTATGTGGACAAAAGCAGTTTAGTCAATTTGCTAAAAAACGGTTTCTCAGGTGTCAATCAAAACGGATTAGTCTGACATGGAAGTGAAATTCGTACTTGGGGTGCCCAGGCTGGTGTGCTCTCTGCTTCTCATTGCTTTGCTCCTTGCTAGTGGAGCTTAATGGCTAAGAGAGGGCAGTAGAACCTCTGGCATCCAGCTTAGGCAATGCCATCATTAATTTTGCATCTAAGCATGAACATGTGAGGCAAAAACATGTTCTAACTGTATCAAACATAACCTGATTTGTCATCAAACATTTGAAGGTGAGGATATTTACGATAAACACAGTAAACAAATACAGCCATAACTTCAAACCAGGTGTGCCGTAAGAAATCAAGTGGTAGAGCTGGTTGGAGAATTATCGATACTGGAACAGAATAAGTTGGTATTTTGATCATGAAAGTTTGTCTAGCATGTCTTCAAACTTAGAAAGGTCGATGACGAATCAAGTTACATTTGATAGTACCCAATTAGAATATGTTTTCGTCTCATGTTCACGCTTAGATGCAAACAACGGTACTGTAATAATTGTTATTCTTCTAAAATATTATTTATAGTCTTAGATTAGAAATCTAAAGTTTAACTGAAGGTGACTAGATGAACTGTCTAATGGTTATTTAACATTTATTGGACATCATTTAATCTGTATTAACTACTTATTAACCGAGCAAGCGAGGTTAATAAGGTGTTTATTATATGGCATATTTTGTTCTAACTTTTTAAGTTTTAATTCGACCGGTTCGTGTACACAAACACTGCAGCGGAAAAATCCGTATTGCCCGTGGGCATTACAGGAGAATTCCGCCCGCTAAACGGCCAATCAGCGCGCACCATTTGACCGGAAGTAGCTCCTGTCATATAATAATAAATATTAAAAATAGCCTAAATGATGAATTCATGAGCTACATGTATATGTTTTATTTTGTATAAAAGATGATTCTGATGTGGAACAAGAGGCTGAAAGAATGACTACCCCCAGACTGATACGAACTGGATCAATGGACAATATACAAAGTTTGTTATTGACTGTGAAAGGGATTGGTTGTCTGTCATTAATATGCCATACAAAGATAATTTTTGAATGCAGTCATAATGTTTCTTTCAAGGTTGCAAGAATGTATTCCTCTAGACTGTCAACTAAGCATCTAATTACAGATGTGCATTTGTAAATGTTCCTACATTTAGATTTAGATCTTGCTCTATTTCAAAGATCTGCCTGCTTGACAACTGTATTTTAGTTTATTGTTGTACAAAAAATATGATAGTGTGTTGTTTGTTAAGATTTCAAAATGAATGTGATAGACCCTTTCAGCTTGCTTGTTTGTTGCCCCATTTCATGCCATGTGCCAGTTCTCCAGAGGATTTAGTTCTTTGTTTTCCAAATACAGAAGTTGATATAAATTTTCTGCTGGGATACAGAAAAAAACAATGACTCTACTAAAGGAAAACATCAGGTGGTGTTAAATGAGATGACAAACATGCAAGCTGCAAGGGTCTTGGTAATACAACTTAATGTTGTGCATTTATGGTCTGAAGTCATACTCTTGATTACAAATTGCACTCCTGCTTCACAGTTGTGTGTAATCACCCATAATGTGATTCAGACCAATTAAATTGCACTCCACTCAGTTCTATTACCGTTATTATTTTATTATCTTTAATTGCAGTTAGTAGAAAGTTATGAAACGTAACACACTATATTATTAGTGTTAAAGGGACACTGTCAGTCATGAACCTTGAAACTTATTTTAAAGAAAAAAAAAAAAAAAAACACCTTTTAGTTAGAAGAGAAATACCATGTGAATATCCTGATTTTTGATAGAGGATGGCAAAGATTAAACTGGATTACAAAAGCTTATCCTAGAAACGTTATGTCAAATTTCTCTTAAAAGCAGTATTTTCATTCACTCAAATCCTTGACATTCTTCATCGAAATTGTCTTTGAGTTTCTGGAAAGCATACTGGGTAGCTATTTTTGTCTTTATAATTTCATCAGGAGAAAGTTTGTCATGTGGGGGTTGAAAGTGCCCCTTTTATCTCCGTTTATATTTATTTGCAGATCTGTTATCATCAAATTATTGTAACAGTTCAACATTAAATCATTGTTATTTGGGGCTAAATGCAATTTACGCATGCTTAAATATCCTGCATGTGCCAGGGCCCCTGTGGTGTAGTTGCGCAGCCCTGGGTCAGTGTTTCATCCAGAACTTTTGGTTTATTGTTATTGCGTGGTGTTGTTGGGTTAGCTTGTCAGTTGCTCCTTGTTGCAATCAAGGCCGCTGCTTTTCCTCCCTCCTTGTTCCCTTTGTCCAATTTTTACGTGTGACCCAGTGCTCTGGGCTGTTTGGTTGCCATGGTAACCTGGCAACCAAGCTTGCAAGCCTTGACCCTGCTTCGGCTCTGGGCAATGAACCTCCAACTCTGTTTTCTCTCCATTAGGACTGTTGAGCTTTTGCTTTAGTTTAAACTACAGTAGCTGGTTTATTTAATATATTCTATTTGTTATAATAATTTATTTTGAAATTATCAAATGTCACATAGAATTAATTGCTTGAACTATTAAATGAAAGATATATTTTAATGGTATTGTTCAGTTGTATTCCTTTTATAATATAATATGTTAAATTAGATCATTGCATGTGGGATAACAAAGCCGCCTACATGTAGGTTTCAGGTGTTGGGCAATTTGAGTAACCCCATAAAAACTTGGACGAATCAGCCGTTAGGTGCATCTGTTCGACATTTTAAATACCTAAATGACAGTTTTCCTTACCCTTTTCTATACTTCAACTCATGAAATCCCTACCCTTGTACAATGTTAATATTTGCAGCCCGTATAATCCATTATAGGAATGTACCCCCTCCCGCCGGTGGAGTCGAAACAACTCTCTCAGATGGGCCATCCTGGGGTAAAAAAAAACTACTATTCGAAGGGGTCAAAAACGACTCTTGTTTTTACAGTGCATATATCGATTCTTAAAGTAGCGTACGAGACTCCATAAATCTTGCCACACAGCCACACATTCTTTGTAAATTTTGCAGTTTTAACTGAAAAAACGGATTACTGTATTTTGCGAAACGAAACGAAGTTGTAATTTGCGTTGGCAGAGGAAAGTTAACGAAGGCAGCGTTTATCTCGTTTCTTGGCTCTTTCTCAGTGTATCAACATCTTCAAGTAGTAACTCAAAATGGAGACTTCTAGCATCGATTCTAGCAGAGGAAACGTAGACCGTATTTAGGCTCTCCTGAAAGTGACAGCTTGTGTCGTATAATTCACCCGCAAATGTGTTCTAGCGCGACTTTATTTCTACCACAAACAAATAGTCCATACAGGGATTAACTTCCCACGCCGTCCGCTATAGGAACGTTTTGTCTTTAAAGGTTTGAAGGTTGAAATAACTTGTATGGCACCATGTCGGGTAACGCCCCTCATTGTAGTTTCATGATAATGAATTCTTGGGCTGCAATCAATCCCCAGAGATTCAAATGACAAAGCCATGGCGGCCATGTTGGAGGACATTAATACATACATTGTATGTGTACCTCTCACAAAAGAGTTGCTGCAACAAAAACAGTGTGATAGAAGGAAACCATTTGCAGTTGATGGTAGCTTGCAATGCAGGCGTTTTATTTGGGAAATGCGTGGACGAGGGAAGAATGGCGCTCTTCTTTTCTTTTCCCCTCTTCCCCTCTCCCTTCTCGCTTTTTCGTCCTCGCTCCATTCCTACTCGTCTGAAATTCATTCGTGAGCGGAAGCGAGGAAAACCACTAGAAACGCCTGTTGATGGCATCCCTGTACATTTGTGCAGTCCCTGGCCTCTGCCTTGCCTCTCCCCCTCCATGTAGGATTTTTTTTCTGTGTTGCTGGTTGTGCATGAATATTTTTATTGATAATTTGCCCTCGTATGAAAATATTTTTTTGGGAATTCCCCTAACCATAACCCATAACTTTTCTAATGGTCCGTCCCTAAGCTAGCATATGTATTGCAATGCTTCTATTTGTGGTCATAGTAGGTTTTTGGCACAGTTTTTTAAATATATCTACCCGAACAAAGACTAATTTCATCATCCGTGATCAATTTATCTGTGTGATGGTATTTAGAAAGAAAATCGACTCGAAAACACGATCTTGTGTCGGTGGAGCATTTAAGAAACAACCCGAAACTGCATTGACCTTACAAGACATTGGGAAAGCGATGTAAAGTTTCAACTGCTGCCGGTTTTAGAATAACTAATAAGACTAAAAAGAAGTATTTCTGCGACAAGCGGAAATATATTAATATTATCAGATTAATTAGTACTGAGAAAAACAATCCTCAAATGGCAAAGTTTCTTATATTTCTCGCTTCAGGTGTTGACAGCCCTGTGCTTCACGAATACCACAAACTCTCAGTTTCTGTTTTACCCTCGGTTCCTTAAAACCCCCTCCAAAAACACGATTTAAAACGGTTAAAAGTATTTTTTGGACGATTTAGGTTGCGTTTCAGACGGTTTTTCACGGTTTTTACCATAACATCGATGTAGTTTCTCTCTTCATTACTAAAAACCCGTTGTAAATCCATCAAAATAGCTCGTAAACCGTGGCATATTAAGCCAAATGGCATGTAAACCGTCCAATATATTCGTAAAACCTTATAGCTATAGTAGATTAAAAAAAGAAAATGATGTAGACAGTCTACTCTAATAAGGTTTTTTTCTGATACAAAGTCTTTCGGTGAGCAAATTAAAATAACGAGCGCGGTGGCGCAGTCGGTTACTCTTGCTGCGCCGTAGCCTGTTCGCAGGCTAGCTGCGCCGCTGAGAAGCCATGGGGCGCGGGTTCGAACCTTGAACAAGACGGATTTTGTTTTCACTCTTCTTTTTAATCGGCACATCATGACATATAAAGATACAGACACACATACATATGTATAGTAACGGTATTAATACATGTATTTGTAACTGCGGCCTTATCAGAATGCGGCGGAAAATGCATGAAATAAAGCTTAAGAAATAACGTAATTGTAGTGATATTGTTTGTGATTATCGTGGTTAATTCTTCCAATACGACATTCAGCCCCGGCGGGTCAAAACAATAATTCAGAGTTTCAACGTGGAAGATACCCTGGTTCCAGAGGTTTTCTAGAGAGAGAACAGCCGCGGAGAAAGAGCCGCCAAGCGGCGATCAATGAGCTGCTAAATATTGCCACCGAATCAAAAACAACAACAAAAACTACAAGCGTGCTTTCACCTTTCCGCTTCCCTTCTGCGACACATTCTATTTTCATTTGTTTGTTTTCAGTTCGGTATGTTACTTGCTCTTCGAATTTATGTGACCTTATCTGTAACGCCGTTTAGCCATCGGGGACAATCTCGGTCAAATTGAGTAGGGGAAAAAATCCCCCCTCCCCCCATTTCAGTGATGAGAGCGTAGGCAAACTGAAATGGACCATGATTTAACATCGTTGAAATGGGGGAGGAGAGGTCTTAAATTTCCAACAGATTTGACCCTTAGGCTGTTTCCTGATTCGGCCATTTACTGATTTAAACCCGGGGGGGTACGGTTAGCCCTGAAAACTTCACTTGTGCTCTAAAATCGACGTAAAGGCTAAATGTGAAGATGATTTACCTAAATATCATCATATTGGTATCTAACAACTGCGATATATCTTCCACTGAGTTCCATCCCCGGGGTTCCATCAGTTGCTTAATTGTGTATTTATCTCGGTGCTCTAACCGTGGTCGATTGACCTCACCAACTCGGATCAGTAGCGCAGCGAATCGCTTAAATCTTGTCGTACAAATGCTGCTAACTTAATTTTGAAACCCTACATGTATTGTTACCTACAATCTGAATGATTTTTGATCGGTGGTCTGTTCGATTTTTCAAGCATTTACTTAGGGACGGACCATTAGAAAAGTTATTGGGGGGGGGGGGGGGGGGGGTGGGGGATTCTCAAGCTGCATGCATTTTTTTTTTACTCCAGTTTGCTGTGCAGCAAATTTTTGTCCTGCTACGATCTCGTGCACGTTTTTTTTTTTGAAAATATTTTATGTACTAATCTATTCAAAATTAGCTACCTTTGCATATCAAAGTTATTGCGTACAAAAGCCTACATATCGATAACCGGTGACTCACTTCAATTATCGGCCCAGTCATTTCACTCAAACATAAATTTGGGAGCTTTTGCCTTATAAAACAAATAAAATGATATGATTTCCACTTACCTTCAAATCAAAGTTAAGTAATATCTAATCTGCAACTGATAACTATCAGTTGGAGTGATTAGGGGCCGTCGACATATTCGAAATGCCCCGCTTAACGCACAACGGACGTTTAGGGGGTGGGGGTAAGGGCATGGACGTTAGTGTGGGGCATTCAGAACAAACACATATTCATCAGTAGAAGTACACTTTTTAATCAAACGTTTCCAGTCAGTTAGATCTACATAGAGCGCAATTTCTGTTGAATTTCCCGGAAATTTCAACAAGGTCTTTTGATTAGAAGTATCATGAAATACCTCAGTCAAACCTCCAGGTAAGTGAAACTCAGTTTTATGGTCGTGACGTAATGAGTATTTTAGTCAAGGTCCGAAATGAGCTCGTACGGGAATTCGAGGTACTGACTGACTGTACAGTTGCAGCTATTAAAGCTGTAAGCTTGTTTGATACTTTGTTTATAAGTGAACTCCCGTTTATTTCATTACTGTTTTTTCTGACTTTATAAAAGCATAAAACAATGTGTGGACGTTAAGGGGGGAGGGGGGGAGGGGGTCTGACCTTAACGTCCGTTGTGCGTTAAGCGGGGCATTTCAACGTTATATTAAGATTTCGACCGTACAAATTTGAATTTACTTTCGCGAGTAAAGTGATTTTTTTACAAGGCGTTACTGGTTTAGGAACTACCTGGGTTTAGCTTGAATACTTACCGCTGAATTCAGATAGTAGAATAAATTTGCAGTATGCTGCTGTATAGAACATTGAGGTTTCTCAAGTTTAGAGTGGTACAAATCACTGTTAAAGTTCTATTTCGTCATGATTTCGTACTATTTTTCTTGTGTGACTTTTGGTATGGCGGGAGCTGCAGTAGGAGAGAATTTGGAGCGTTCAAACGAAAGCAGATAATTCTCCTTCGTATAGTTCTGGTATCAACAGGTAAGCCACATTATAAACTTGTAATGCGACTGAAGTTGTTCTCTCTCTCAAATAAAATCGCATTTACTTCAAAGCGATGACCAATAGCAAATGTCCTCTTCTGTGTGCAATGATTTTGATATGACTTAATAATTCTTGTCCTAAGTAAACTTTAAGAGCCATGCTCCTGTGAATTTATTTTTAATCAGGGCATCAGGGCTAGCGTGCCCATATTAAAAGTTATACTTTAATATTGATACCTATACCTACCAAGTGCAAGTGCAAAGTGCAAGTGCAACCCTACCAAGTGCAAAGAACTTACGTTTTATAAGAAAGGCAATAACGATCATTATCCATCTATCTCAGCTATCCCTACATGCAAAGAACAGGTTATACTAGGAGTCACCTTCCAACAGGATAGCAGATACTCTATCCATGTAAAAAACAAACTTATCAAGGCTAATAAGTGCCTGTACGTTCTCAGATCTTTAAGAAAAGAGGGATACAATCAATCTGAAATAGACTTGCTTTTTAATAGTATCGTATTACCTAACATAACTTATGCTCTATCTGTATATGGTGCTTCCGAATCTGACCTTACTCCGGTGCAGGGTTTTTTAGATCGATGTTATAAAAGGAAATTCACCTCTAAGCCTATTAATGTGTATAAACTATTAGAAAAACAAGATCGAAATATTTGTAAAAAAGTATCTAATTCGGACGGTCATCCACTTTTGTCAATCATGCCGCGTTTCAAGTGTACCAAATATAATCTAAGAAAAAAGTCCAGCCATATGCCTAACATCAACACCAACCGTTTCAAGAACTCTTTTATAAATCGCTTAATTTTTAAATACAACTTAGCTTTATAGTTTTTTATATTGTATTTTCTTATCTTGTATAATGTTTTTTCTTATCTATGAATGTAACATAAGATATGTATTTTTATCTTTTGACACAATAAAGACTATTATTATTATTATTATTATTATTATATTATTATTATTATTATTATTATAAAAGTGTACATCTGCATCACTTTGCATGGCAAATGATTGTTTATGATTCAAGCTCATAGCAAGACCAGTGAAAATTCCATTCAAACAAATATTTTTGAGACGAAAAATTATGTAAATTTCTCCTGCTTTTAATTAATAGTGGATAAATCAAAGGATACATATGTGTACCTCTCACAAAAGAGTTGCTGCAACAAAAACAGTGATAGAAGGAAACCATTTGCAGTTGATGGCATCCCTGTACATTTGTGCAGTCCCTGGCCTCTGCCTTGCCTCTCCCCCTCCATGTAGGATTTTTTTTCTGTGTTGCTGGTTGTGCATGGATATTTTTTTTTATAATTTTCCCTCGTATGGATTTTTTTTTGGGAATTCCCCCACCCCCTCCATAACTTTTCTAATGGTCCGTCCCTTATTTGACCCGGGTAACCCAAGAAGACACTGACGTAATTAAGTAAATGATAACGTGACGAAAGACATTTAACATGTTCGACTACGGCGATCAAATGAAACCTGTAAACTATGGCATTCCCCCATGGAATCGCCATCTTGAATGAACCCCCTCCCTTGGAATTCCACATATTTTTGATTAAAAATGTCCTTAAGCCCCTGGAATTCAATAGGAAAGGTAACCCTTCTCCTAGAAATCCACTTTAAAAAAATAACCCCCTCCCCTGGAATTCCAAGGTTCCTCAATAGGGGGGTTTGGTTTTTTTGTGCAATCGCCCAATGCGGGACAGATATACGTATATCATTCAGATTGTAGGTAACAATACATGTAAGGTTTCAAAATTAAGTTAGCAGCATTTGTACGACAAGATTTAAGCGATTCGCTGCGCTACTGATCTGAGTTGGTGAGGTCAATCGACCGTGAAACAGTTAAATCACCGAGATAAATACACTAAGCAATGGAACTGAAAGATATATCGCAGGAAACAGCCGAATCAGGAAATGCGAATCAGTATTAAACTAGCTGCCGATATATTCGGTTCAGTGGTCTTACTTCATTTTGATTGACAACGACGCAGAATTTGTCTTTTTGTAATTGTAGATATAGCCGAATGATCGGTTTGACTACAAACATTAAACTCGCCACTACACTACTGGCTACACGCAAAGTACTGATACTCTTTCGGTGTTACCGGAGATGCTGCGATGCAGAAGCGTGCATCCATGTATAACATCTTGTTCGGTACGGGTGAATATCCGGCAGAAACTACTTTTATCACCCTTTTATCACTGAACATTTCCAGAAACGTTCTCTGGGAGAGACGGTCGACGTTCAATATCCATGTGGATTCAAATTGCCACAGTTTTTTAACAACTTCAGTTCTGCTGTTCCTAAAAGAACTTTATAACTTTCCTCATGCTGCATCGCTATTTAATCACTAAGTACTCGATCAGTTATTTGCATGCACCGATGATGAGTATACTTGAGAGTAATCCAGTTACTTTGTATAGTTTCTTCTACTTTCTCTTCTTTTAATAGGCAAAGTCAAGCCTTTTCAATACCCAATACTCTCCCAAATAGGCTGTAAGGTTACCGTATACCTTCGCGGTTAAACATATCCTCAAATTTTGCGCTTATTACTGTTATTATGACTGATTCAACTGCCCTAGGCAGCCTTCAAAAGTGTACGTGAGTTTGCTGATCTTTTACTTTGCTTGTACATAATAAGTTTAAGTTGGACTTTGAAACATTTACGGAGTGGCGATTTTTCTTGTTCCTTAATAAGTAATACTTATTTTGTCAAAGTTTCGTGAAAATCCCCAAAATGGCGTACCGGTCGGAGTGAGAACTTTACACCTCATGAAAACTTCTGTCAACAGTCGCCAACCAGCCAATGAAACACCACTGAGGATCCCTGTGGCATTTTAACATGAATGATCCAGTAATTCGCGGTATGTAAGAACAGAGGTTGTATTCGGTAAAAGTATTCATCTACTACATGATTGTATACAACTTCGCTACTATACTATACTAAACTCTATTTTTATGTGCCATTTTCGATTCTGTCATGTGCAGGTGACAAATATGTCCAAGCATATTTTCACCATATTTGGGCAGCTTAGCCTGGATTTTTCAGCCGTCTCCTCCGAATGCTCCGATCCCCAGATAATAAGTAGAATGAAGAATAACCAATACGACGTAGAATTATACGGATTTAATGTAGCACAATATTTCGACTAGCCATACTAGTCTTCATCAGGTGCTTAGGAGCTTTTACAATGTGACTTGACAATATATAATGGTAAAACGGAAATGACGTAAAAAACGTAATATGATAACGAAAGATAACTAACGGTGTGACTGATTAGTACATGTAGGTCTCATCGCGTTTGTTAAGTCCATTACTGTTCAAGAGTGTTAGCACGTGTTATGAGATAAGCTTCTTTAGCTTTGCGAATAGCATCACGAGAATTAGAGAAAATATGTTCTAAAGGAATTAAAAGGATATTAGATGCAGAGTGGTCAGGGTTAGATAGAAAATGTTCAGATGCAGTGGTGGGTTTGGATTTACTGGAAGGTTTGTCAACTGTCCTACGATGTTCGTCTACGTTTGGTTTCACCAATGTACTGTTTGTTACATTTAGTACATTGAATCATGTAGATGACGTTTTTAGTGTTGCAGTCCATGTGTGTGGATAATGCCGTCCAGTGACGTCACAGTGGATTAATTAAAATTTTAATTTGGAATGTAAATAACTGCCTTGGCGGATGTAAAGAGTTAGTTGGGTAAAGAAAACAAAGTGCTTGCCTTGAGAAATTATTTGAGATTATGTCAAAATTATAAAGGCCCTACTCAGCTGCATCCATTTGCTTCTCAAGTGCCTCTTAATGAAGAAGCAACAAATCGTTATAATATTTGAGGCAATTAAACAGTGATCTTTGTCAGTTTTCGATTTTCTGTTATTTGTGTCGTCACGCAACGCTTTCTCCCCACGAGTGGGGCCGGGGAGAAGCGTTCCGTGACGATACAATGGCGGCGAAGGAGACTATTCGGTTCGAGACAGGGAGAGCAGTTACATTTGTAAATCATACAGCAGAAAAGTAGAAGAAATATGAAGAAATACTATTTTACGGGAAAGAACAGTTCCTTGAAGAGAGGTAGCGACAGTCTTTACCACTGTGAGTGTGAACAAATAATCATTAAGCGATAAAATGTACATATTTCCAGTCGGCGGATATTTTGCATGACACGTTCAACCATTTCCAGATGTTTTCCTTACTAATTCAAGGTCTTTGAAACTCGACGATCAACCATCGCGAGTCCAAATCAGAAACGGAAGTGAATCGGCTCCCATCTTCTCTGATGAGTTACTTATGATAATTATGCATTGCGAAATTATAAAATATGAACCAATCAAAATCACTTCCGCGATTTTGGAAATCAACCCCTTCCCTTCTCATATATTATATAGAGCTTAACGGGCACGTGGTCATCTCTAGAAATGTTTGCTTAATATGATAAAAGTCCACACGTACTGTTTATCCAATGTAAATGTGATTAGCAATACTGATACGTGATCCACTCTGCTTTTGTCTAACTCTGACTCAGAGGCTGCCCGCAGCCTTATCTCGAGATGTATATGTTTGTTTCAATGAGAGTTGAAATTATAATTTTAACGTTTAATCAAATTCCCCTCGCTGTTCCTTCCTTTTTTGTCCTTAACAACAACAACAGCAGCAGCAACAGTAATGAGACGGAATTTGTAAAAGATTTTCAAATTTGGGCTGCTAGCAAATGTGACATTCTTGACAAGCCTATTTGTATTAAAGAGGTTTGTGATTTGTCCAATAAACTTAGAAACAAATAGGCAAGTGCAAGGGAGTCGGTAACATATGAAATTATCAAAACATCCATGGATGTTTTAGCACTATTTTGTCAAGCTTTTTTCGGGAATTTGAAATGAAGCCATTCATGATACAAAAGATAATTATATTTTTTTCCAACAATGATTTTCCAGTTAGCTAACATTAACAGTTTTAAAAGTATCACCGGAAAACCTGTTCAACCTCGTGTGTGCCCTTATCTCAAAGGTGATCCTCTAAATCACCCCATTAGCGGGTTGGTAGACCTTGGTAGATCAAATCAAGTTTGACGAAAAATGCTGTGTACTTTGTGTAGTTTTCACTAATCTTGTCCTGTGATATGATTTGCTCTCGTATTTTCGTCTAATTTATCCCATTTCAAACAACTAATGTTGTTCATATTGTGTAGTTTTTCCGAGTCTTGTCCCATGATAGGACGTTTTCTTGTATTTTCCTCGAATTCATCACATTTCACGCAAAGTGTTTTTATCTAACCTGGTCCATGATAGGAATTTTTATCGTTTTTTTCGTCTATCTCGTCCCATTTCACGCAAAGTGCTGTTCATCCTAATCTTGTCCCATGATAGGACGTTCTCGTATTTTCGTCTATTTCATCCCATTTCAATGACGCAAAGTGCTGTTCATCTTGTGTTGTTTTACCTAATATTGTCCCATGATTGGACGTTTTCTCGTATTTTCCTCGAATTCATCCCAATTCACGTAAAATCGTAAGGTATATCTTGCCGTTCTTCGTGAACACTGTCTGTTCTGGTTCATGTAGCCTGCGAACAGGCTCTTGGGGGCTCTTTGGGGAGAAGAAGAGAGGGAGAAGAAGAAAAAGAGAGGGGGGGGGGGGAGGGGGGGGAGGGGAGGAGGAGGGAAAAACCCTTTTTCCCTCCTCCTCCCCTCCCCCCCTCCCTCCCCCCCCTCCCCCCCCCCTCTCTTTTTCTTCTTCTCCCTCTCGAGCTCTCTTCTTCTTCGCCCCCCCCCCCCCCCCCAAAGTGCCCCCAAGAGCCATTGTTGAATTTGCACCTCAACGAAAAATCTTAAACGTTTCAAAATAATATTTTTAATGAAGAATGATTACAAAGCTCACTAAGAACTTTCAGCGGGATTTGGCATGAAACCTTGTCTTTTCTAGTTCATGGTACAAAGTGACAGGTTTCCTGTATTATTTCACCACCACTGCTTTTCGGGGTGAAAAATACCTGAAGAGCACAATATTTAGTATTTTATTAAAATCGATGAGAACCGTGCTATGCCCAGTTTAAATAAGAAACAAATTGTGTCTACGGAATTTGAAATGAAGTGATACATGATACAAAAGATACTTTTCATCAATGCTTTTCCAGTTAGCTAGGCCGGATTAACAGTTTTAAAAGTATCACCGGAAAACCTGTTCAACCTCGTGTGTGCCTTTATCTCAAAAGTGATCCTCTAATTAAATCACCACATAATAGCGGCTTGGTAGACCTTTGTGGGTCAAATCAAGTTTCACGAAGAGTGATGTGTGCCTTGTGTAGTTTTCACTAATCTTGTCCTATAATATGATTTGCTCTCGTATTTTCGTCTAATTTATCCCATTTCAAACAACTAATGTTGTTCATCTTGTGTAGTTTTTACCCAATCTTGTCCCAGGATAGGACGTTTTCTCGTATTTTCTTCGAATTCATCCCATTTCTCACAAAGTGCAGTTCATCTTGTGTAGTCATCTAACCTGGTCCATGATAGGAATTTTTATCGTTTTTTTTTGTCTAACTCATCCCATTTCAAGCAAAGTGCTGTTCGACATCTAATCGGACGTTTTATCGTAATTTTGTCTATTTCATCCCATTTGATTCACTCAAAGTGCAGTTCATCTTGTGTAATTTTATCTAACCCGGTCCCATGATAGGACTTTTTATCGTTTTTTCGTCTATCTCGTCCCGGCCATTTTACGCAATTAAAGTGTTGTTCATCCTGAATCAGTTGTCCATGCATGATCGAACGTTTTCTCGTATTTTCGTCTAATTCATTCCATTTCACGCAAAGTCTTGTTCAACTGACCTAATATTGTCCCATGATAGGACGTTTTCTCGTATTTTCCTCGAATTCATCCCATTCATAAAAAAACATTGTAAGGTATATCTTGCCGTTCTTCGTGAACACTGTCTTTCTGGTTTATGGTACAATGTGAAAAATCTTAAACGGTTTATGGTGCAATGTGACAGGTTTCGTGTAATGTTTAACCATTGTTGAATTTGCACCTCAACGAAAAATCTTAAACGTTTCAAAATAATATTTTTAATGAAGAATGATTACAAAGCTCACTAAGAACTTTCAGCGGGATTTGGCATGAAACCTTGTCTTTTCTAGTTCATGGTACAAAGTGACAGGTTTCCTGTATTATTTCACCACCACTGCTTTTCGGGGTGAAAAATACCTGAAGAGCACAATATTTAGTATTTTATTAAAATCGATGAGAACCGTGCTATGCCCAGTTTAAATAAGAAACAAATTGTGTCTACGGAATTTGAAATGAAGTGATACATGATACAAAAGATACTTTTCATCAATGCTTTTCCAGTTAGCTAGGCCGGATTAACAGTTTTAAAAGTATCACCGGAAAACCTGTTCAACCTCGTGTGTGCCTTTATCTCAAAAGTGATCCTCTAATTAAATCACCACATAATAGCGGCTTGGTAGACCTTTGTGGGTCAAATCAAGTTTCACGAAGAGTGATGTGTGCCTTGTGTAGTTTTCACTAATCTTGTCCTATAATATGATTTGCTCTCGTATTTTCGTCTAATTTATCCCATTTCAAACAACTAATGTTGTTCATCTTGTGTAGTTTTTACCCAATCTTGTCCCAGGATAGGACGTTTTCTCGTATTTTCTTCGAATTCATCCCATTTCTCACAAAGTGCAGTTCATCTTGTGTAGTCATCTAACCTGGTCCATGATAGGAATTTTTATCGTTTTTTTTTGTCTAACTCATCCCATTTCAAGCAAAGTGCTGTTCGACATCTAATCGGACGTTTTATCGTAATTTTGTCTATTTCATCCCATTTGATTCACTCAAAGTGCAGTTCATCTTGTGTAATTTTATCTAACCCGGTCCCATGATAGGACTTTTTATCGTTTTTTCGTCTATCTCGTCCCGGCCATTTTACGCAATTAAAGTGTTGTTCATCCTGAATCAGTTGTCCATGCATGATCGAACGTTTTCTCGTATTTTCGTCTAATTCATTCCATTTCACGCAAAGTCTTGTTCAACTGACCTAATATTGTCCCATGATAGGACGTTTTCTCGTATTTTCCTCGAATTCATCCCATTCATAAAAAAACATTGTAAGGTATATCTTGCCGTTCTTCGTGAACACTGTCTTTCTGGTTTATGGTACAATGTGAAAAATCTTAAACGGTTTATGGTGCAATGTGACAGGTTTCGTGTAATGTTTAACCATTGTTGAATTTGCACCTCAACGAAAAATCTTAAACGTTTCAAAATAATATTTTTAATGAAGAATGATTACAAAGCTCACTAAGAACGTTCAGCGGGATTTGGCATGAAACCCTGTCTTTTCTAGTTCATGGTACAAAGTGACAGGTTTCCTGTATTATTTCACCATGCACCACTGCTTTTCGCGGTGAAAAATACCTGAAGAGCACAATATTTAGTATTTTATTAAAATCGATGAGAACAGCGTGCTATGCCGAGTTTAAATAAGCCGAAAAAAACTGTCTATATACGGAATTTGAAATGAAGCGACTCATGATACGAAAGATTCTTATAATTGTTTTCAACAATGATTTTCCAGTTAGGGTTAACAGTTTTTTTTTTAAGTATCACCGGAAAACCTGTCCAATTTACCTCGTGTGTGCCCTTATCTCAAAAGTGATCCTCTAAATCACCCCATTAGCGGGTTGGTAGACCTTGGTAGATCAAATCAAGTTTGTGCCTTGTGTAGTTTTCACTAATCTTGTCCTATGATATGATTTGCTCTCGTATTTTCGTCTAATTCATCCCATTTCATAAAAACTAATGTTGTTCATCTTGTGTAGTTCTTACCCAATCTTGTCCCATGATAGGACGTTTTCTCGTATTTTCTTCGAATTCATCCCATTTCGCGCAATGTGCTATTCATCTAATCAGACGTTTTCTCGTATTTTCGTTTATTTCTTCCCATTTGATTCACTCAAAGTGCAGTTCATCTTGTGTAGTTTTATGATAGGACTTTTTATCGTTTTTTCGTCTATCTCGTCCCATTTCACGCAAAGTGCTGTTCATCCTAATCTTGTCCCATGATCGAACGTTTTCTCGTATTTTCGTCTAATTCATCCCATTTCATAATGAAAAAAATGTAAGGTATATCTTGCCGTTCTTCGTGAACACTGGATCTGGTTTATGGTGCAATGTGACAGGTTTCGTGTAATGTTTAACCATTGTTGAATTTGCACCTCAACGAAAAATCTTAAACGTTTCAAAATAATATTTTTAATGAAGAATGATTACAAAGCTCACTAAGAACTTTCAGCGGGATTTGGCATGAAACCTTGTCTTTTCTAGTTCATGGTACAAAGTGACAGGTTTCCTGTATTATTTCACCACCACTGCTTTTCGCGGTGAAAAATACCTGAAGAACATAATATTTAGTATTTTATTAAACTCGATGAGAACCGTGCTATGCCCAGTTTAAATAAGAAAAAATGTTGTGTCTACGGAATTTGAAATGAAGCGACTCATGATAGAAAGATTCTTATAATTGTTTCCAACAATGATTTTCCAGTTAGGATTAACAGTTTTTTTAAAGTATCACCGGAAAACCTGTCCAACCTCGTGTGTGCCCTTATCTCAAAAGTTATCCTCTAAATCACTCCATTAGCGGGTTGTTAAATAAATTAAATAAATATATATTTTATTTGTTATAGCAGGCTGAGTATTAAAGCTTAAAGCTGGTGGGGGCCTGCTTTTACTCCTCACACACTCACACTACATTAACTGTTTTGGACACACTACATTCGACTCGCGGTTGATTTTTACGGAGGGAGGAAAACCGGAGAACCGGGAGAAAAAGCCTCGAATGCAGAAAAGGAATCAACAACAAACCTAACTCACATACGGTGCCCGAGCCGGGAATCGAACCCGGGAACGCAGCGGTGAGAGGCGAGTGTTTAACCACTGCGTCAACCTGCATCCCCAGATCTTGGTAGATGAAATCAAGTTTCACGAAAACTTGTGTAGTTTTCACTAATCTTGTCCTATGATATGATTTCCTGTCGTATTTTCGTCTAATTCATCCTATTTCAAACAACTAATGTTGTTCATCTTGTGTAGTTTTTACCCAATCTTGTCCCAGGATAGGTCGTTTTCTCGTATTTTCTTCGAATTCATCCCATTTCTCACAAAGTGCAGTTCATATTGTGTATATAGTCATCTAACCTGGTCCATGATAGGAATTTTTCTCGTTTTTTTGTCTAACTCATCCCATTTCGCGCAATGTGCTATTCATCTAATCGCCAAATCGGACGTTTTCTCGTATTTTCGTTTATTTCTTCCCATTTGATTCACCCAAAGTGCAGTTCATCTTGTGTAGTTTTATCTAACCCGGTCCCATGATAGGACTTTTTATCGTTTTTTCGTCTATCTCGTCCCATTTCACGCAAAGTGCTGTTCATCCTAATCTTGTCCCACGATCGAACGTTTTCTCGTATTTTCGTCTACTTCATCCCATTTCATAATGAAAAAAATGTAAGGTATATCTTGCCGTTCTTCGTGAACACTGGATCTGGTTTATGGTACAATGTGACAGGTTTCGTGTAATGTTTAACCATTGTTGAATTTGCACCTCAACGAAAAATCTTAAACGTTTCAAAATAATATTTTTAATGAAGAATGATTACAAAGCTCACTAAGAACTTTCAGCGGGATTTGGCATGAAACCCTGTCTTTTCTAGTTCATGGTACAAAGTGACAGGTTTCCTGTATTATTTCACCACCACTGCTTTTCGGGGTGAAAAATACCTGAAGAGCACAATATTTAGTATTTTATTAAAATCGATGAGAACGGCGTGCTATGCCGAGTTTAAATAAGCCGGAAAAAAATTGTGTCTACGGAATTTGAAATGAAGCAACTCATGATACGAAAGATTCTTATAATTGTTTTCATCAATGATTTTCCAGTAAGAAACGTGCTGTGTGTGCCTTGTGTAATTTTCACTAATCTTGTCCTATGATATGATTTGCTCTCGTATTTTCGTCTTATTCATCCCATTTCATAAAAACTAATGTTGTTCATCTTGTGTAGTTCTAACCCAATCTTGTCCCATGATAGGACGTTTTCTCGTATTTTCTTCGTATTCATCCCATTTCGCGCAATGTGCTATTCATCTAATCAGACGTTTTCTCGTATTTTCGTTTATTTCTTCCCATTTGATTCACTCAAAGTGCAGTTCATCTTGTGTAGTTTTATGATAGGACTTTTTATCGTTTTTTCGTCTATCTCGTCCCATTTCACGCGAAGTGCTGTTCATCCTAATCTTATCCCATGATCGAACGTTCTCTCGTATTTTCGTCTAATTCATCCCATTTCATAAAAACTAATGTTGTTCAGTCATCTTGTGTAGTTTTTACCCAATCTTGTCCCAGGATAGGACATTTTCTCGTATCAGTGTTCGAATTCATCCCATTTCCCACAAAATGCAGTTCATCTTGTGTAGTTTTATCTCAACCTTGTCCATGATAGGAATTTTTATCGTTTTTTTGTCTAACTCATCCCATTTCACGCAAAGTGCTGTTCATCTAATCGGACGTTTTCTCGTATTTTCGTCTATTTCATCTCATTAATGATTCACTCAAAGTGCAGTTCATCTTGTGTAGTTTTATCTAAACCGGTCCCATGATAGGACTTTTTATCGTTTTATCGAATTTGCACCTCAACGAAAAATCTTAAACGTTTCAAAATAATATTTTTAATGAAGAATGATTACAAAGCTCACTAAGAACTTTCAGCGGGATTTGGCATGAAACCTTGTCTTTTCTTGTTCATGGTACAAAGTGACAGGTTTCCTGTATTATTTCACCACCATTGCTTTACGGGGTGAAGAAGAGCCCAATATTTAGAATCGATGAGAACCGTGCTAAGAACTGAGATAAGATGAGAACCGTATATAATAAGAAAATAAACGGCTGTGTTTCAGTTTCCAGTTAGGATTAACAATGTTCAAAGGTATCACCGGAAAACCTGTTCAACCACCCGGCTCAAAGGTACAAATCACTGCTAAATCAGTGGTTGTGTACAATATCACTTCACGAAAAGTGCTGTTTACCTCGTGTAGTTTCAGTCCTTAAACCTAGCTTGTCCCATGATATAATTTGTTCTCATATTTTCGTCGAATTCATCCCACTTCAGGAAAATGTAGTTTTACCTAAAAGCATTTGCACTGGAGTGAACTTTTCGTAATCGCACGGCGAACATAAAGTTAATTTCATATCTTAAGTCTTGAAGCTACAAACCCTGGCAGAACTGAGTCGATCGGCTGTGGTCAACTGACCGTCAAATCCAATGTACCGTTAAGTCCATACTGACTGACCGAAGCTTTTCTGTTCGCGATGCGATTAGAACTTTTTAAAAGCCTAAAGCTGAAGTCTGTACACGCGGGAAAGCTTCAGATCAGACATTGCCTTTGAGTTTAGAACCGAGTCGGCTGTCTTACTAAATAACCGATACTGAATGTCGCCTAGAACGCCGTATAATAACACATCCAAAATCCTAAAGCCGAAGTCTATAGCTTCAGATGAGACACTGTTCAGAACTGAGTCGGCTGTGTCTCACTAAAATAACATAGTACGTAACTGAATGTCGATTAGAACTCCATATAATAACACATTCTAAATCCTAAAGCCGAAGTCTGTACACGCGAAAGGAACACTGTTCAGAACTGAGTCGGCTGTATCTCAATAACACATCCTAAATATGTCATGGTACACCATGACACAATACATGTCATGGTACACCATGACATATATGATGTTCTGCAAATTCATGGAAACCATGAAATTAGACATGTATAGGGTCACTTTCTTATATGGTAAAGCAGCATAAAACTTCAAGTATTTCGCAATGAATTCTTGTCGCTGACCAAAAGACTCGCGGGTTCGCCCAAACCACAGGAGCCCCAATGTATATATTTTAAGTTCGACCCGTGATAAAATACATGCGTTTGGAAACTACTACATGGTGTTTTTTTCCTTTAATTTATTTTACCTTACTTCCTGTAATGTTAATTTCAAAGAACAGCATCGTCTTGGGGAGTTTTGGAGTTATCTGTGTAATGAATCTGCTCGGAATGTAGGGCCTGGGACTAAGAGAGATTACATGGAATTCTGGGACACTAGAAATTGGCGCCCTTTTTCGTTCTCCGTTGAAGCCGAACGGACGACATTTCTCTTTGTCTTCGAGATCCTTTGAAAATTACCCTGCTGAACGGTATCAAGACGAAGGCAATGGCTTCTATTGAAAAGGTAATTCATTCTAAAAGCGATGGGGCGATTTATGTAGATTTTGTTAGAATCGTTTGATGAGGTATCAACAGAACAGTAGCAAATATACAATATCTATCATGCATCTTCGCTTTTTAATAATTTGGAACGCATGGCAGCGATCTTATCACTATAAGCTTAAAGTGTTTATGAAACCAAATTTTGCATCTTTATTTTATTGCAGAATAATAAAGTTCAATCTTTTCTGATTATCAAGAGTATATTTATTTTTCAGTTCCGCCTTCGGAAAGGTCTCTTTTTCGACATTCAAATGACTACTTTATGCTAAAAACTGTCCGGGGCCTGGAACCGAATCCGCCATTACAATGACGTCACTGTGAGGAGTCGCAAGCGACAATCCCTTCTCACACATCATTAGATATTCATGACCCATCGGCCAATGAGGAGTCTCGTTTGAGGTCACGTGTTGATACATGAAACTAGGGATAGTACGACAAAGTTAATTATTCAAGTGGGCAGGGCTTTGAAGCTAGGGAAATTGAGGGGTAAAACAATAACTAATTTACATAATTGCTGTACTTTGAAATCGTTTCCAAATACAGAAAATATTCAAATTAGTTAAAACAATAGCAAATTTGCATATTTGCTGTACTTTGAAATCGTTTCCAAGTACAGACAATATGCAAATTAGTTCTAGATTACAGTTCTAAAAACATGAAACATGAGACATGAAATTAGGCAATTTGATGTAACGTGATAACTATCTCCTAGTTTCTACATACAATAACGGGACAGAAGTTATTAAAAGAAGAGATATACATATTTCAATATTTAAGCAATATTTCAGTTCCTAATGTAGTAACGATAAAACTAAACGTAAATTCATGGAACCAGAACTTATTTCTGATGAAATGAAATATTAACCGTACAATTACTAAAGTTGTTGTTTGACAATAGCAGCTGCTCTGCCACATTGTCTCTTCTGTGAGATTCTACTTCTGCATACTTATCCAACTCTGACCAGTCAAACTCCCTAACGATTTCGTCAAATTCTTCGTCTGAAAAAGACAGCTTCTCTTCCTCTTTTGACTGAATAGGAGGCACAATAGGCGGTCCAAGACATTTAGAAACTGCCACTGACTGCGCTTTGTCTGCTTTCTCGTATAAAAACAGAGCTGATGAAACATGCCCCGTTCGCTCGCGTATTAGTTTTTCTTCATGCTTTTGTTGAAATAAATTGGAAGCTGTTGTTACACGAAGGCAGTGGGCTGTCTTCTTCTTAAGACCAGCTGTTTCCATCAACGACGGAAGGATTGAATTTAACTTGTGAATACCTACAGGCGCATTTTCGAATTTAAATTCTCTTTTACTCGGTCGAAAATAAAACGCTTCATCGCATTTTTCCAACTTCCTCACTAAAGAAACATATTGCTTGAACATATCCACAAGACAGAACTCGTGTTGTTCAACGCTTTCTGGATGGCATTCGTGATTCACGACTCTAGCTTTCTTTTTTAAATCTTTTAAACCTCCGTGATAAGTTTTGGAAATATTTTCTTTGTAAGTAATATAATAGTCTCCTATCAAAAAATTATTCAGCCGTAACTGCCTATGTTCACATGGCCTCAAGCCAAAAACCTTCCCAACATAAAAGTAAATAGTATTTAACAAAGTTTCTGCATTCTTATCTCCAAGTAATTCCATTGTCCACAGCAGTGTCTCTTCCTCTTGGGTGACTGGTTTCTTCTCCTCACGAGAATGTTTCTCCGACAAGTGGTCGCCAGCTCTGTGTGACTTCTTCATTTCAGCATCCAAAACTTTTCTAAATATCTGAAAACTAAACATAAGACAAAATTAATAACCAGGTTTGTCACGGGTATAAAAAAAATGCTCGTTAAAATAAAACCTCTGTATACTTACGAGAAGTTCTTAACATCCAGCGGGTTAGCTTCTGCACGCCCGTTTTGTTCTAAATCACGCTTGATACAACAGATAATTTGGTAGACTGTCTTCTCCGGATAAGGGTCTCCATCTTTATCACGTATTTCTTGTACGAACTTAATAAGCCAAAAATTCAAACTTTCCAAGGACATATCCGCCAGGCTCGTATCCAAATTTTGCACCAAGCTAACATCTAAACCAAACGGGTTAGCCGCCTCTGCTTCGGGAAATTTGTTCTGTCTCTCTGCTTTCCATGCTTCAAATATTCTTAGTCCCCAGCGAGTTTTGTATCCCGTACTTTTTGGAACAGCACGCTTCACACTCAGAAGGCTTTCCTCTTCTGTCTCTGGGTCCAGGAATCGTTTGAATTTAGTCGGCTTTGTGACCATCTCATTTTTTTCCTCCATCGCAAGTTCTTTCAAAATGCGAATTACGGTACAGAAAGTGTTCTTTCCAGTAGTCTTTCCACACTACGTATTTCATGGAATGTTCACCTTTCAAACCACATCGTTACTCTTTTATATTCAGAACGTGCAATAACCAGTAATGTTTGTTCAACATTGTCGTCTGTGTCATGAATATCTAATGATGTGTGAGAAGCCATTTCTTAGCCGCGTGATTGTTTTAGACGTGGTTTCTAGATCCTCGTGCCATGAACAATGTCTCGGGCTACGTATGCATGAGCAGAACGCGAGTGCATTTAGCAGCATTTCAAGACCTCGAAAGTACATTATTTTGTTATAGAACAGAGGAGAACCATCTTTTATTTGTTTTATAATACAATCTTCAATCTAGACGAAGGAAAGTAAGCTATCTAATTTTAAGAACCCACAAAAATCTAACTAAGCAAACAGACTTACAGCGAAAACTCCATTTTAACTGTACTCGGACTTGTTTACAACATTTCTCGTCGTTTATTGGTTCAATTCTGACAGCTTGACATTGACGATCTGAAAGCTCGTTTCTTATTGGATGAAATAACCTGCTATAAAAAGAACATGTGGATTGATAAAAGTGGAAGACAGAAATTGCAAGACTGCCGGCCGCAATCGGGCTGTAAAATTGTCAACTGATCAAAACTGTTGCAGGAAACACAAAGTGCTTTCTTTTTACAATGTATGGTCAGCACAGGAGAAGTTAATCTGCACATTGTGTTAGAGTTGAAAATGCCTGATGGAAAAACATTCAGAGACAAAGTGTTTGTAGCGACATCTGAGACTGAGTTTCGTGAGTTGAGGTTCCCGACTATTTTCTACAACAACTGCATCGTTGACACTGGCTATTTATTCTGTGGTCTGAAGAAGGATATTTTCATTATCCCAAGTAACAGTGTTTAACTGCTGCTCTGATGGCAATGAGTTGCGTAGCTTTTGTCGAGCCTCAGTTCGACTATACGGCTTTCGAAATTCTCTCTGAATTTCTAACGAGATCTGAAACAACCATGGGGGCTGATCAAAGCCAGGTCCCGGCTGATCCACAGATCGAATTAGAATTTTTTGCGGAGGGAGGAAAACCGGCTAACCCGGAGAAAAGCTCTCGGACCAAGGGCGAGATACCAACAAACTCAACTCACATATGCCATGTGGCGCCGCGTCTGGGTTCTTTGCAAGTTTTATTGTCCGTTTTTCATTCACGAACATTCAGGATCCTCTACAGGAAACCAGAGAAACCCTATTGTATTCTTTGCCATTCACTGTTCTGGCTTCAGCATAAAAGTACAGGAGTATTTAATAAAGTTATCGTCGAGTTCTTGGTGAGTCATTTCTTGTACTTTTTGTAGTTGTGTTGTATCACACTGGGCTGTGAATGGGTATAAAAATGTGGACATTTGCTATTGCTTTTCTCAACTTCAATGTCCACGGGAAGAAAACCAAGGCCGCCAGCCACACAATATCTTCCACCTCCTCGCTTATTTTAAACTTTCTCTGAAACTTTCTCGCTGAGTCTGCCATGTTTGTATTATGTAAACAACGTACGAGTCCTCACAGTGACGTCACGCAGCTCATTTGGCCGCGCGGCAAATGGGACAGTTTTTAGCATAAAGTAGGCCATTTGAATGGCGAAAAAGAGACCTTTCCGAAGGCGGAACTGAAAAATAAATATACTCTTGATAATCAGAAAAGAATGAACTTTATTATTCTGCAATAAAATAGAGATGCAAAATTTGGTTTCATAAACACTTTAAGCTTACTACCATTTGCAAGCTACCGTTAATCCGCGTTCGTTTATGTTTGAAACTAGACGTCTGGCGTGCCAAACCTGTGCAATTCGTCGGCAAACTAATTAGTTTCAACTTTGATGTTGAAAACCTTTGATATGTCTTCTACCGTCGTGCAACTCAGATTAAGCCAATAGACAGTTATTGTTTCATCATCATTTTATTATTTAACTCATGAGTCATGTGTACAAAATAGCAAGATTATACTAATACAAATATTAATGATAATAACATTTACTTACAGTTTTGAACAGCAGAGCTAATCGAGAGGATGACCCTTTTAAGCTAAATTTTTTTAAAAAAAGAGAAGAGAATGCGATCAAGTTTATACACAGTTTTTTTTTAAAGAAAATAGTATTTCTCTAGTAGGAAAATAACACGTACATATAATCAGTTAGTGTCAGTATAGTTATCTATTAAATGACTGAAGAGAAGGTTACGGAAAGAGGAGAGAGAGTTTACATCTCTAATGTTCAAAGCCAAAGGAAGTGAATTCCATGTTTTAGGTCCAATAATTTTAAGCGATCGTAATCCATATTGAGTCGTAACAGATTCCAAATATAGATTCTTCTTAGATTGACGGGTACTATAGGAGTGTACACAGGAGACATATTTAAAAGTATTTTCAAAACAAATAGGAGTTAAATGATGAGTCCATGGAAATACAAAGCAAGAAATTTGGAGAGTAACAATATCAGTAAATTTAAGCAGATTAGTGATTTTAAAATAGGTTCAGAGTGTGAGCGTGGTTCTGAAAAAGTTATAATCCTGACACATTTTTTTTGAATTATAGAAATCGGATTTAAATAACTAGGGTAGGTCAGACCCCAGGCTTGGATGCCGTAATTAAGAAATGGATAAATTAGTGCATTACATAACATAACTAACATCTGTATTAACAAAATGTCTAATCTTGGATAGAACTCCAACAGTTTCAGACAATTTTAAACACAGTTGACTTATGTGAGGTTTCCAGTTAAGGTTCGAGTCAAATGAAACACCAAGATATTTAACTGAATTTACTTGACTAATATTAGTATCCTCAATCTTAATATTAAAAGATTGAATAGGTTTATTCTGATTAGAATGAAATAAAATAAAATATTTTTTTTGTATACTTAGAGCTAACCCATTTGCTCTCATCCAATTGTCTTGCATCTCTCATAATTCTGAGCTTTCAAAACTTTAACTTGAACCGACATTTATATGATTTAGCGCGTAGGAACATCTAGCTGAAAAGTTTCCAAACTGAATCCCACTCGCTGAAACGTGAAGGCGGGACACGTCAAAGGTTGTCACGATCGCGGTTAAATTGCAAAGGTTTGGGACGCCAGACGTCTAGGTTTCAAACATAAACGAACGCGGAAACAGGTTCACGCTTAACGGTAGCTTGCAAATGGTAGTAAGCCAGTTAATACTTAAGGCTTTAGTCTAGTTTGAGACTTATATATGCTTTTGAGTAGATTTCTCAGCAATTGTCGTTTGTCTTTTAAAATGATTTCAAAGGAAAGCAGAAATCACTTCCGCCATCATTGGCTTCCCCCAAGGGAGGGGAAAGTCCCTATATTTCCCCACACGTGGGACACTTTTAAGCAAAGTCCCCAGTACTAGAGGGCCATGGGGCAAGGCAAAACCCCAGCAAGAGTTACATATACATGTAACCCTAGGCTTAGTTGCAGAATACCCTCTCCACTCAAAAGATCGCTTGAAAACTGCACTAAATTCTCCACTTTTGTTCAGGTGTATTTAGACTCGTTCTATGAATGATTTTGGTTCGAAATGGTTAGGTTTTTATTGTTATTTCAGGGTTAGGTTTTTAGAAGGTTTGTATGAAAAGTTGAGAAATGAATTATTAATGAACCAAAGGAGGGGGTATTCTGCAATAACTCCCCACGTTGAAGTGTAGTCTGAGTTGAGATATGGAAAAGTTGGTTTATTTTGCTTAACTTTGGCACTATGTTTTTGTGTTTGTGTAAAAGTAGGTAATTAAAGCTACATGTACATGTACTGCTGAATGAATGACCAAATACATGTAGGACTCTAAAGTGCCCCGGGGTTAGGGATTATTGGTAGCTTTTAGTTAAAAAATCTGCCCTTGGGTTGGTTGACATCGTTGTACAAATACCCGGGGGTTTCCCAGGGTCGCTGCCCTGGGATGGCTGCTGATACAATGTAAGTGCATTATACACTTTGAATTTCACCATTAATTTTATCTCAAATAAATTACTTACACCGATGGGAAAACATCTAGCTTTTAAGTCTGCAACTCCAATTTGATCTTTATTTACGAAGGCAAGACATTTTTGTTACCTGTAGCTCTTTCACTTTTCTGCCAGTAACAACACTTTCAAAAGTCCCAAGTCACAACTAATATTATCTCCCCGGGGTAAGGGTATTTGATTTTCTAATAATTATGACCATGAGATGGGGTATTTGAATAACCTTTTTGGAGGGGAATTTGAACAATCCAATCCCAAAAAATGTTCAAATGCCGTCTTAGATTTAAAGTAGAACTCATTCCCATCTGATTTGCGATGCATCTCAACATACATGTACAGCTAGCCCACAATTAAAATAATTATTCCCATGAAAAATACTTCATGCAAAGTCTCCACATTTTCCTCCACCCCAAGCGAATGAATTTGTTTCAAAGTTCCCCACCTACAGCTCCCCCCCCCCCCCCTCCTCAGGTAAGCTGATGACAACAAAACGTAGGTACAGTGTAGGTACCAAGTGAACATAATATCTTTCTTCAATCCATATTTAGATGCAAAAAGATCAAAGTCCAAAGAGCTTTTGCTGTGTTCACACCATTTGAAATATATGTTGTAGGTTGTTTCTCAATTCAGGTTGTTTCTCATTTCTGATCATTTTTGAAACAACCTAGGTTATTTTAAAACAACCTACATGTAGGTCATTTTTAAAACAACCTAGGTTGTTTCTCATTTTTGGTCATTAATTTTTTGAAACAACCCTAGGTCATTTTTATTTTTAAAAATTAGCTAGGTCATTTCGACATTTTTAGAGTCTTTTAAAATTAATGTTGGATTAAGCATTACATTTGTCTGTTATTTAGTGACTTAAACCTAAACACCCAAAATTATTGATTGTAGCTCTTAAAATACCCAAAGTGAGCAGCCCTTGTTGACGGTTAGGTTTTTTTTAATGTAGGGTTAGGTTTTGGATTAATTAGTTGACAGGACTAATTAATTGTACTATTGAAGAAGCATTATACTTGTCTGTTGTTTAGTAAGTTTAAGCTCAAAACACCCAAAATTATTGACTTGAAAGTAAGTGAGCAGCCCTTGTTGACGGTTAGGGTTTTTTTAAATGCAGGGTTAGGTTTTGGATTAATTAGTTCGGTAATAGTGTTACTAAGGAATGAGTTTGCTTGGAGTGGGGTGTTAACTGGCTTTAATAAATCTGCTTGTTCTTGGCACGTTCTGCATGGAAACTGAAAAGTGAAAACAAAACTGTTAATAACGTTTTGAGTTATTTCTGTGTAAGTTCTCGATCATTTATCCATTTTTACGTCTTTTCACATTCTCTGAGGAATTCTTTGATTAGAGAACAAGACAATATAATACAGTGTTTCTTTGATCCACTTAAATTTTTTTCTAGACACAGTGGTCGGTGTTTTATTCCATTGGAAAAGCTGAGTCTAACGAGTAGGAGCCAGCTTAACTCCAAGATCCTCTGCACTCGTTACTTTAATACTGAGATACTATTTAGCTCTTGAATCGTAAAAATCTTCTTCTAGATACAATGTTAGAGGTGATGCGCTTTCTTTTGTCTTTATTTTAGGTCAGTGATTACTCTAAATCGGTTCGGTGGGGGTTTCCCAGTGTAAGCATGTCCTGAAATTGTTAAAGCAAAAGTGCACTTGAAAACACTCGAAAACATCACTAAATTCTCCATTAAGTTCAGGTGTATTTAGACTCGTTCTATTAATGATTTGGGATTTTAAATGGTTAGGTTTTTTTCAAATTTTGGGGTTAGGTTTTAGAAGGTTTGTATGAAAATTCGACAAAATGAATTATTAATATGCTTCACTGAGAAAGCGCCGGTTCGGTTGACACAGTTTGTTTCGAAGTACGAGTGGAGCCGTAATAAAGTCAAGAAACAAAGTATTTTTTTCTGGATTTAGCTTCCTTACTTCCCTTGAGTTGCTGCAGCGTTCATAAAACAACGCAGAGTCAACACAAACTTCATCTGTGTTGCAGTTTCGTCCCGGTTTATTAAATGTCGTCCATACAATGTTTTCGAAAGATGTTTCAAAGTCCGATTTTGTTGGTAGTACGCATGCGCACATAACGAGAGGGGCTGGGTTCGAGATTAGTCACTTGGAGAATAAATGATGTGTTCAAATCAACAAGCGCTTTCGTGGCGCAGTGCGATAATCCACTGGATTAATATCAACCAGGCGTTCCTCGTGATTTGGCGAAGTTAAGCCCGACCGGGCAAGGTTAGTAAGTGGTACAGTACAGTAAGGTGTGTCAGGGGGGACAATGAGAAAATTAAGGGGCAGTGGGAAGGGAGGGGAAGGAAGTAGAGGGGAGGGGTGGGTTGTGAAAAAATATTTTGTAGGGGAGTGGTGGGTGATTTTTTTTTTCTTAAATTCCCCCCCCCCCCCCCCCAAAAAAAAACTAAACCCCTTTTCTTTTTTATGAATCCCAAAAAATTAAAAAATCCCTTTTTAGAATCATTGAGAAACAACCTAGGTCGTTTTAAAAACAATTTTAAAATGACCTAGGTTGTTTTAAAAACAACCTGAAATGAAAAACAACCTACAACATACATGTATCACTGTTTTTTGTTGTTGTTTAACAGTAATTATTAAAATAATTTTGTTTCATTTGGATTTTAGACTGAAAGTGCAGAGGAGTTCTTGAATAAGCATGGACTTTCTATACTTGTCCCAGAACTAGTGGAGAAGAATAAGGTACAGTACATGTAAATGAAGACATACAATGTCTAAATAAATGGATTTAAAGTTAAGGTATCTGCACTGGCACAAATTGGTCGTTTTTGAAAAAAAATTGTGATCTCTATAGACCAAATCAGTCCATTTACACTTTCCAGGTTTAATCTACCATGTTCAGGAAATGCTATGACACACCCAATTTTCCCATTTTCCCAATATAAGGTGTTAATCGAATTAAATTATTGACATACAATTTTGAGATTAATTTCATTTTTATTTGACTTGATGAATAAATTTGTGCTTAAGTAACACTGGATTTTAAATACTTTCCAAGTTACAGCAGTTGAAATATTTGTTTACATTGCTTAAACGTCACAGATTAGTTACTGATTAGTTCTTGTTACTTAAACACAGATTTCTTCGTTATCATCTAATCGTACCTTGTGCCAAGTTTCATAGAGAAGCAATGCCTGCTTTTCTAAGAAAAGTAGATTTATTACACCTTGTCGATAGAGTAAAGTGACATTTGCTGTAAAAACATCTCAAGATTCACTCAAAACGAGTCAAAATGTCCAAAATTGACTCCGGAGGTGAAGTTTACATTGATATCCGCCATTTTTTTTGTTTGCCACTGTACGAAACGACAGTAGACAAGAAAATACATATTTGTACGCTCCCTACCCCGACCAGGTTCATTCTGTTTACCAGTTGCTACATTGTAGGTGTGCCTTGTGACAATAGCCAATGATGCGCATGCGCCGACTTTGCTGCCGTTTATTTATAGGTTCGTACATGTAAATATGCCGCCGATTGCTGAGAGAAACTGGATGCTGAAGAGAGAGAAAAACCTAGCTAAAGCAAAAGGGGAAAAAAGTTTGAAGTCTATAGAGGCATAGGGGTTTGTGGAAGAAAGAGATTCGTCCTTCCTGCATGCCAGACAGAAGAGCCTAGACCAAAGAGAGATTTGTAAGCCTAGGGAAGACAGTTTGAGTTTACCGTACAAAGAAAGGTTGTGTCAAATAACCTCACAGACTGCTTTCCTGATCAATCAGCCAGTTCAGCAGAAGACAACATGGATGAAGACCCTAATTTTAGTCTAACTTATGAGTCTGATTGTGAAGTAAAGTCGCTGAAGTCGCTACAGTCGATGAATTTTAAATTGTAACCGGGCTTGATTCATAACATTGACTTTGTAGATGGCCGTATATTTGTCATTTTTAGATACATGTCATCTTATACGCCATACCATACAGATGTGAAGATAACGTGGTTCTCAAATTTCAGACTTCCTTGGAAACGAAATGTAGCCAGTTATATCCGGTTCCAGTTAAACCAGTGATTTTTAACCCACCATTACGCTGCTTTGAAAAAGGAAAACTTGGGGAAAAAAGCTATTTCTCAAAATTAGGACACTTATTCTAATATTCTGTTAAATATAAAATGTTTCTAAGTTGGTCAAATTTTGCCAGTGTAGATACCTTAATCCTGTTAATAGCCCACTACATTTTCCACAGCTAAAGTGCATTAGCATTAGTGCCCACACCTGATATTTATTTTATTCAAACCGCAGTTTGAAACTGTTGAAGATCTGGGCTTACTGGTAAGCAATTTTAGTGCCATTGAGCACATGAAAATACCATTTGCCTACACTCTGAAGCTGAAGGCGTTGATAAGCCAGCACTCAAAAGGTAAACAATATTGTTCTTCTTGTTAAAAGGTACATATACATGTATGTATACATGTAACTAAAAAATCACCAATGCCATCTAATTAATATTAATCTGGATCAGTATAATTATATGTAATTGTACAAGACCTCGAAAATTAAGAATTAATCATGCATGCTTTCAAACTTTTCGCCAAATTGCCTGTTGTCACTTGCAAAGTGATTAATTCTTAATTTTTGAGGTCTCGTATGCGATTACTTGTTTATAATATAGAGGACAAAGGTTTCTGAGAAAAAGACATTGTCAATACAGTGTACATGATCTGCTGGACATGTGCTCAATGGAAAACCTGATCCAACATGACTGAGACACTTTCAAACTTAGTCCAACTGGCCTTGCTCTGTGCGCGCACTCTCTTCACATTCTGATAATAATAACAGTTACTGTAAACGAGTAGACATAATACATGTACAATAACATATTTTCGATTTGTCTTGAATAGTTTATTCGCAGTTGCTGTGAAGTAAAAATCTGTGTAAGTCGACAAATTTTCCAACGAATTGCATCAAACTCGACAGAAAACTGCGATATTTTGAATGAAATTATTTGAAACTGCTGTTTTTTAACTTTAATAATAACTATCAATGATTTTTAATCACAGACAGGTTTATAAGCAGGAACAACAAGCTTTTGAACTTATTTTGTTGCCAAGTAAACAAGGAAATTTGAAAAGAATCAAGCCGACCGAGTCAACTTTGCAGTGAAAAATATTTGCCAAATACCACAGTTTCACTCAAAAACTTCTTCACAAATTTGTAAAATAACATTAATTTTAAAGGGTCAGTGTCACGGTAAGACTTTACATTAGTTTTTCCAGGCCGGAAAGAGCTATTTCCACCGATTTTGATACATGTATGAACTAAGGAGCCTCTCGGCCCTGTGGGATGCTTAAAATGAAAGCAAAAATGACTAACAAACAGTGTATATAAACAGTCTACAGGGAAAATATTGAAAATCCTTTCAATCAAGCATTAAGGGAGGGAAATTTAACTGTTTGTATCCAATTAACAGCCACTAACCGAGCGATTACTCTATACATGCGCAGTACCATGACATAGCCCCTTTAACAGTAAGTTGACTAGCTACCTTTAAACTTTGTGCTGTCATGAAATGGTTGAGAAATCCTTATTTGTTTGGATTTTTGGAGCAAAAGTGCACACGTTCTGAAGGCAAACTAAATATTCTCTGCAAATTTTTATTACGTGAAGGCTGTTGTTAGGTAACCAACTTCCAATCAGATTTCAGTAATCAGGCCCTTGATAAAGAAATATTGCCCTGCTCGTAAGCTAATCAGAATTATTCAGTACATGTAATCATGCCCCCTATGTTATAGTAATAGTGATAATAATATGATACATGTACTACTGAGTTCTAATAGTGATGATGGTGATAATCTGCATAAACCCATTACTGGGTTAATAATTAACTAGCAGGGACCCATTTTACATGCTTTGCGTGGACTGGCTATGGATAGGAGTTTTTTGGGAGCGGTGCTTTGCACAGCTCAACAGCTCGGGCTGTATGTGGTAAGAGCGTTTACACAAAGATGACCAACACTTAGTGTATTATTATAATTTTATACGATTAGTGGATTACATGTATAATAAGTCATTACTGGGTTATAATACATAAATCATGTTTTACATACATGTACTCTCACAATAGTAAACCACTTTGTATCAGTTACAGATGTTAAAGCTGAGGTTTTAACTGTGCCACCCCCTCCTTCACAAATAAATGAAGTAACTGTGGAGGAGAACAAGCCCAAGGTGCCCCCAAAGGATCTTAAGAAAAATGAGCTGCTGGAGCTGTGCAAAACCTCAATGGATGCACAGTATGCAAATGCCCAGTACAACAAATTTGTTGGTACAATTGCTGGCCTTGTAAATAAATACAAGACTGATGGAAAGGCAAGAAAAATATTTCATGTATTCAGTAATAATTCTAGAAAATAGTTTCAAGGGTTAACTGAACCCTAAAATCAACCCAATGTATATAAATAGATACATTCTGCTATTTTATTTTTCTGTGTTGCATGTCTGTGAATGAAAATTAGTTTTCAAGTTTGATTCTCCGCTGATTGAATTTAGATTGTGTGGTGGCTCAATTCAGTGCTAATTTCCCCATATCACGCATACTAAGGAAAAATAATCATACCCCCAGCACAAAGAAAACACAATGGTTTGCAATTAGAAGTCGTTACTCCAGATTTTCAATGCCAGGAACAGCAATTGGCAAAACTAATTTATTCTCAGTATCTGATAAACATTGCAAATTACAAGACTTGGGCCCTCTATACGGACTGGCGTTTGTGAGGAAGGTTTTCAGATTTTATTTTCATACAGTTTAGATGTACAACAGAAAAATAAAATAGCAGAACTTACTTTAAAGTGCCAATGACATGAAAAAATCAATCTCATTTTTATTTCATTTTATTAAATTATAGGCTTCCCTTAGCCATTTTGTGCAATGATAAATCAATTTGGAGAGCGCGAACATAATTTTATTTCTTATCGAAGTCAGGCATAATTGCCAAAATTAGGCGACAATTTTTATGCCGTTAAAGATATGCTAATTATATGCGTGATGTCACTCGGTCCTACATTTATATTCACAAAAGTAAATATGGCTGACTGCAAGGATTCTATTAGAAAAATTATGGCCATCGTCAAAGGTTTCTCAAAGTATTACATATTTAAATTGAAAACTGGCCAAAAATGCACTTATTTTGTAGTATTTATGGTGACGAATATAAATGTACAGACCTAGTGACGTCACGCATGCGATTACCATATCTTTAACGGCAGAAAAAGTGTTGCCTGATTTTGGCAATTTTGCCTTACTTCGATGCGGAAAAAAAATGTTCGCGTTCTCCAAATTGATTTTTAATTGTACAAAATGACTAAGAGAAGCCTAGAATTTAATAAAATAAAATAAACGGAATCGAATTTTTTGTTTCATTGGCACTTTAACACATCTTTTGTATAGATGTTGGGTTGATTTTAGAGTGATGTCAATTCAGATTGTTGGCTTATAAAACCATGCATTTTTTTACTGGAAAGAGACAGCCACAAGTTTAGAGGAGGCAGCTGGTTTTGAGAAGTGTGCTTGATTTCTCTTGTTATTTTGTTGTGATACAAGACAGAATAAATAAGTACATGTAAATAATACATGTACATTAATTTTATTCCATTTGTCAAAAAACAGTAAGTTTGTGATTTGTATTTGAACCACGCAGTAACAAACTTTAAGCAATGTTTTGGTACATATACTTGCAGCTTGAATAAAATAATGTGTCTGAGCCAGTCAGTCTTACATTTGTACATCATTCCCATAATTGCTCTTTTGTATTATTAGTAACATATTATTTTGTTGTCCATATTATGCCTGTATAATTTTGAGCATAACAATGAAGCAAAATAATCTACCATTATGCTGTAATAATAGTGACACCTGGTGCAGAAAAAAGTCGGAATTTGGGCTTCCTGGAGGCTGGGAGTCACTATTATCCCGGCATAATGCTTGATTATTTTGCCTCATAATGTGGACAAACCTAACACACTGATTGTACTTACAGTTAGTTTTTCTTTTACTTTTAGTTCTGTGGTGATGGAGGTTTAAGGGTATGTGGCAAAACCACAGCAGAGGATGCAAAAATAAACTCTGCACTTGTGGAAGAAATCCTGGAAATGCCAGAGGTTAAGATGTTTTATAGTACGTTGCAAGTTGGAGATAGTGTTGTGATGCTCTCACGGACTAAAGGGAGGGCTATCATTGGAAACAAATTTTCGCACTCAGGCGAAAAGATTCTGCCTATAAACCAAAAGAGGTAAATGTAAATATGAATGGAAAGGCAAGATTGTTGATGACTGTTATTCCATGTACAAATTGCCAAAGGCTGACAGCAAAATGAATCACTGAAATGGCAACCCCAATATTCTTTTGATGTTGATTATTTGTATTGGTGCTCTACAGGTGCCTCAAAGAAGAAGGAAAAGAGCTATTACAGAGGTACATGTATTATTACATTTGTAGTTAATGCTCGAATATCCTATCTGCATCAATCCCAATAATGCATTGCTTATTTCTGACAGAGAGAGAATCACATGGATGTCTTCCTTATTATTATATATATTATTATATATATTGTTTTCCCTAAGAGTCTTCTAAAAAAAATGAAGTACTGTAGGTTAAATGTGCTGAAGTATAGGCCTAAATATGTTCATGGCTCTTGTTATTGGTGGATAGTAAATTAACATTTTCTGACTGAAATGCCACTGACTGGCTGGTTTTGAAAAGGCTGCCTTTATAAACCCAGGGCTTGAAATTAAATCTGGTCACAATTTTGCAACAACATGTACACTGTAGTTACAAAAATGTAGATGCAAATCAGAAACAAAATTGTTGCAAACTTGGGAGTACTTACATGTACAACAAATTAGTTGCAAATCAGACACATTTTTATGACTGGCTGAAATATTCTAGTCTCATTTGCAACTGTATCAGTAACAATGAGCCCTGGAAAAAAAAAATGTTTGTTTTTAATATATTTTTTCTTGTATTCCCATGTTTTCATGATAATTTTAGGCATCCAACAAGCCCGAAAATCCAGGGGGGAAATCTAAAAAGGTAAATTTATGCTTCTTTAAAGTACACTGTATTATAATTTTCATTCTTGATTTCTCTGTAGCCTATCACATACATGTAGTGGTGGCATGCTTATTTGAAGAATTCATATGTTTTGCCAACTTTAACAAAAGAAAGCTAGGCCCTTATTTTAAAGTCTCATGGGGAAGTGCTGCATGTATATTTATTGTACTGAATACAGTATTTCCTCGAATAACTGCCCCCCTCGAATAAGCACCCACCCTTTTAGTCAAAATTTGAAATAAGCTCTCCCCTTGAACAAGCACCTCCCTCCCCATCACTTTTCCAGTTGGGCTATTAAGGGGATTAAAGCCAGGGTTAATACAGTTTACACAGCAATTCAAGCCAACCAACATCCAGTGTTTGTCTTGTTCCTTTTACTTTTACAAGCAATGTTTAACCTAAACTATGCGATTATCAAAGTAGTAAACCAGTTTATTTTCTTCCAAGTCAATAAGTGCCCCCCTCGAATAAGCTCCCACCCTTTTAGCCACAATTTGAAATAAGTGCCCAGGTGCTTATTAGAGGAAATACAGTATTTTCGCTTTTCATAATTACAGTAGAATCCAGCTATCTCTAACTTGGTTATCTCATACTCCCCGCTATCTCAAACAACATGCTGTTTCCTGTGGATTTGCCCCCATTTTTTTTCAGTCACTATCGGCTATCTTGAAAACACCCTCCTACATGTATCTCAAACAGTTTGTGTCTTCCCTTGCCCTAAATCAACCCCAGCTATGTCAAACTCAAAATTTGATGCTTCTTGTGGTGGTGCAGGTCGGGATATTTTCTGTAACTATCCAATGGTATTCACTACACTGGTTATTACTATAGACACCTACATGTACATGTATAAACATCATTACATCTAGATATGCGATGCATGTACTGAAATAAAAACTACTGACTTTTATTTCTATCTAGTCTGCAAAGACGAGCTCAAGTGCAGCATCTCAAATAAACTTGCAGGTGTGTAGCTACATGCAGGTGGATACTGCTATAACAATAATCATACAATGGTTTCCACCCCTCCCCCCTTATATTTGTAAACTTTGCAGATATTACACAAAATTCGCAAACAATATGTTGTATCCATCATGTTTAGTACCAAGACTATGATTTTGATGCTGCAACTTTATTCAATCCCTTTCTAATGGGGGAGGGTACTGCTATTAACAGCAAATGCATATGTTTTATCACCCCTCCCCCATCAGTTTTGCAAGGGTTGCATATCTTACCCAAAATTTGAAAACAATGGTTGTTTGTCATGTTTAGTAGTACCAAAACTATGATTTTAAAGCTACATCTTCATTCAACATATTTTTAATGGGGAGGGCAGCATTATTAACAGGAAATGCATATATGGTTTTTCACCCTGCCTACTTTGATTGAAAAATTTCCCCAAAATTAGATATTTGCACCAATGGCGCTCGATGCTCGCCACCTACTCTTCAAGTTTTGGCACTTATTACTTCAAATGTTATTGAAAATCCTGTCTTACTCGAAATTCGAAAACAATATGTTATGTTTGTCGTGTTTAGTACCAAGCAAAAAGCGAGAAAAAAAATGCTGAACCTTGTGTGCACGAGTAATACATCAAAAATGTGTTCTAGTTGGGCTAAACTACACATAAGATAGGCTGTTTTTTTATGTCATCAACTACATGTATGCACTAGATACCGAACATTAATTGATTAATTATTTAATGAACATATTATTTCTATGATTATCATTAGGAATTATTATTATTTTATTATTATCTTCAACCATGCAATGAAATAATATGTCAAAAATTAATCCATAAAATCAAGTACCTTATATTTTTTTCTGATAATTGCTTTTGTTTCAGACTCCTAGTACAAGCTCCACCTCCACCAATACTGCACAGGAATTAGAGGTTAGCATACACATCCAGCTCATTGTCACTGTACCAATATGCAATGTGCTTTTTATCATTCAATGGGTATGTATCTGCATTAAAGCCATTTATTTGCCATTCTGTGTAAAATTGGTATTGCAAACAGGTATTACACTACCTATTCACACAGTAAATAGGTACAGTGTAGTGTTCATTATCTATTGGTTTATTTTCTTTTGAAAGGTTTTGCACTTTAAATTTAGGTTTAAAAAGTATATTTCCCAGTGAATGGGCATTTTGTTTTGAGCAACTGCCTCACTTCACTTCAAGTGAAGTTTCCCACCATAGAGATTGGCCGTTTTTATACTATGGATGCACAATGCATCTGGACGAACTTGGACAAAGATTAAGATATTTCAGAGTCGTGTTGCATTTGCCTGGGGTGGGGCTGCATCCTTGTTTTCCACCAGTATGCATTTGGCGTTTTTTGTTGCCCTCACCTTTACTGGGCTAAATATATGGATTTATTTAAGTATGTTATCATATCAAATAATACTTATTTGATAGAGAATTTAATAAAACGGCTTTGGGTTTATGACCCATAGCCATTTTAGCTCAAACTTTGGTTTGGTGTAATTTATTCCTCCCAGTAAACATACACATGTAGCTCAGGCAAAGGCAGCACTTGACGGATATTATATAAGATTTGGGTATTTGTGAAGAAGGAAGCATAAAGATTATTAATGCATCTTTTTATGTGATTCTAAGTTTGTCTTGTATAAAGATGGGCAGATGACACATTATATGACCAGACACACTATTTGCTTTAATGCATTTTGAACGACACATACTATTTGAAATAGTTTGTCTAGACGTACATGTATAAAGACAAGCAACAGACGAAGAAAGCAAAAAAGAACCGCATTGCCTGAAGCCAGCGCCGATACACCTTTGACTCAGAATTCAAGATGGCAGCTTGCAGTAAAAAAGCTTTGTACTAGTGGATGACAAGACTGAATACACTCACCAACTTGCATTGACACTCTAGCATTAAAGAAATCTGCGAATCAGATGGTCTTTGGACTCTATCACCCTCAAACAACATCTTTTGCTATTTCTTCATTTAATTGAAATTGATGCTGATGAAAATCCTCTTGAGCTTTCCTTTTTCATTACAGAACTTTCACAAGATGCAACATCATGGCCACCATTTAAAAATACTACTAGTACATGTACCAGGCCTATTTTGCTTGCACGCCACACAGGTCGCAAAGGGAGTTTGTCTTATGATTTGCCTGTCTTTACACTTGACACACCAAGTTATAGATACATTAAATTTATGTGCCTGTAGTTTTAAAAGGGGCATTGAAAACACCATCTCAATATACAAATGCAGTTTGTAGATTTAAAATTTGTTGAACAGATTTTATACATGAGAGATTTTTCTCACCTCTTTACAATCGAAATTAATTTAATTACTGTTTTTTTATTCAGCTCCTGGATACCGATGAAGAGCAGGCTGTAGAAAAGGTATTTACAGTTTACACAGTCAATCACTTCTTCTTTTTTTTGTCAAATGAATATCTCGATTTAGGGCCATTGTGTCTGTTTCAATTACAGTAGCTGCCAAAGCACTTGAAACTCTTACTCCTTATGGAATCATAAAGACCATAAATCGAATAATACAGAGCTTTGTATTGGCTGATGTTATTCACAATCAGTTGATAATCAAATTTATTTTTTGAAAGGAAAAACAGTTCAGATTTCTTGGTTTTAATACAAAAAAAATTTTTTTAAATATAATGTAATATTTTGTTAAAATTTAAATCAATTTAAATCAAAGTTCACAACAGTTAAATTTGTGGTTGCAAATTTGTGTAATAAATTATGTTACTTAAAATAATTTTTGTTTTAATTTTTGCTTTCAGGAACAGGATCTATCTCCATTTGAGCTACGGCTGCAAGAAAACCAAAAAAAAAATGAGCTGGACATGCTAAGTGCAGCTCTGGTAAGTTTCCCTATCGAGTAATGATGTAATGCATGTATGGGATAGTCACTAGTCATTCTAGTCACTAGTACATGTAGTTGGACATGTTGACTGTATTCAAACTGCTGTTTTTGGAACCTTAGTTTTCTTGTGCACCTGCAGTTCTAGTGGCCAGAGTTTCCTTTTTTATCTTGGCAACTCAGCATCCACCTTTGTTTACATGCCATCCTCAACAGAAATGCATAGATTCACAAACAGATTCGTTTAATGAACGATTCCAATGCTTTCTTCTGCTCTGGATTTAGCTTCGAAATCCTGAAAACTTTACAACTTCGGTCGACACAGTGCTCAAGTTCTTTCCAACGCCATTCACAAAAATATGCGAGCACATTCCTTAAATTCCAGACTTTGCCAAAAGTAAGTTCGCTGTGATTGGTTGACATTATGACGTCAGGAACACGAAAGTCTATGAAGTCCATCAGACGGGGAGGGGGAGGAAGTGAGCGGACGACCTCGTACCATCTGAAAATCAGGCTAACATGTATGGCATATCAGAAAAACTTCATGGTTTCTGAAAAAAGGCAAAATTAACATAAAACATAATTATTAGGATCAAGATGCAAAGGAATAATGTCAAGTACTTTAACTTCATAGAAAAGAAAATGGATCATACATACAGTGCAAAGTAAAGCCCCTATATTTAATGTTGGTAACTCCTTCACTCTGTTATCAGTGTGTTTTCCCAGGAGGTACATTGTACTAATATACATGTAGCATTTACATAGTACTTCGATTCAAATTTTACCAATTTTGAACAAAGTTCAAATAAGCGCTTCTTTGGTGGGCACATATAATTAACAAAGGTGGTCTCTAGAATTGTAGGAGCATAAAACTATGTTTCTGCTCTGGACATGACATGATTATTTTGCCTTTTCTTAAAAAAACATACTGTATGTGTAAAGAGAGGCATGTAGTTTTGGACCTGTCAGTCTACATGTAATATCAAACTAATAAATTGCTAAAAATGACATCAATACTAACTGCTTCCTCTTTTGTTTGTTGCAGCTTTCTTCAAAATGTGCACTTATCTGTGCATTGTTTTACTTTAAAATAAAGTCACAAAAAGAAATAGTAATGGCTAAAGTGCGAGAGGCATGCAAAACTCTCAACATAAAAATAGTAAAAACAGACACAAAAGAAAGCCTCATGAAAGAGATAGGAAGAAAGGTCTTTGAGCAGAAAATAGTTTTTAGGATCAACGATGATGATGTGGTGAAGTTCAATAATCTTGTTTTTGGCAAGAAACAGTGAATTTCATGACATTTACTGGATGACATGATTTTTTTTAAATAACTATGTTGAAGTTTTGGTCTCCAAGTTGGTATGACTTTAATTATCATGACATTAGTTACATCAGCCACGAGATGTCCTCAGCATTCAAAATGCTGCATGTCATTCTTTCGGTGTCCTGAGAAAATATTCACGAAACATGTTTTCTGTGGATTAGCATTTTTGGAAAGTAATATGGTGGTGAGGAATCTCAAAGCTTGAAACCCACTAAAATTTCATGTCATACAGTGTTTCTAATCCATCATAGATAAATTTTTTTAAAGTAAATGATAAAAATAATTGAAAGATGTTAAAGGGGCTATGTCACGGCACTGTGCATGTGTTGAGTCTGCATCGCTTGGTTGGTGCTCTATTGAAAGCATATGCAATGTTTTCCTTGAAGGCTATGTCTATACATTTTGCACATTTGCTTTGATTTTAGCCATCCCACATGTGCATGAGGTTCATCAGTTTATATGAAAATCACTGAAATTCATTTATGGTGTCCGACCTGGACAGCGACATGTGTAATATAATGCCTCTCACTGTGATACAGCCCCTTTAAGGATACAAAAACAAATTATTGTTTTATGATATTATATTTCTATTTTAAGCCCAGTGGGATTTAATATATCATGGTTTACATAAAAGGAATGACATGTTCAATTAATTTTAATAAAAGCAATTGAATTTTCAATAAAGAATATGTTTAATTTTTGAGTATGACCAGTTCAGTATTTTTTATTCAAATTTTAGTGATTTATATTGTAATTCCAAAATAGTTTACTCGATAGAACCATTATGCTGCCTTACAACGTTATTATTAAAGCATGCAGTATTAAATATTTTGTTTTCTAAGTGAGTTTCAAAATTGTACAATTTATTTAATATTGTTATTCAATACACAATGTATGTTAGTTAATTAATTAAAGACACTGGCAAATGAACATCATAATAGTGCTATATACAATGTATTGCAAACAAGTGTTATAGACAGGTTTGGTGTTGTAAGTTGCAAATAAATGGTAGTGCAGCTATTTGGGCATTTGTTTATTAACATGTGGTATATGAAATAACTGACTTTGTGCACAAACATAGGAATCCATACGAGGCTCTGTGCCTAATGCTAGTCCTTCATGACCAACTACAGAAATTTTGTAGTCTTGTCACAAATAAATGAGATGCACAGAGCTTCATTGATTCCTTTGTATGTAGGATTGTAAGTCTTATCTCGAAAGTCTGCTATTTGTGTATGATATTAGCCAATGCTAAAGTTTTGCCAGGTTTATTTAGTTTTAATGATATTTTTCTAAATAGGGCTGCTTTGGTTTCCATTTTCTTTCCTACATATAACAAGGCTGTTTTAATTTCTGTACTATTAACATTTTTTTTTTATATTTACAAACTATTTACAAACATTGCTGTACGTATTTACAATTTATTTCCAAAGTAATTTGTTTTAATTTACAAGCTATTTCCAAACTTCTTGTTCTTTTTTACAAACTATTTCCAAAGTAATCTGTTTTAATTTACAAGCCATTTACAGACTTCTTGTTCTTTTTTACAAACTATTTCCAAAGTAATCTGTTTTAATTTACAAACTATTTCCAAACTACTTGTTTGTATTTACAAACTATTTCCAAAGTAATCTGTTTTAATTTACAAACTATTTCCAAACTACTTGTTTGTATTTACAAACTATTTCCAAAGTAATCTGTTTTAATTTACAAACTATTTCCAAACTACTTGTTTGTATTTACAAACTATTTCCAAAGTAATCTGTTTTAATTTACAAGCTATTTCCAAACTTCTTGTTCTTATTTACAAACTATTTCCAAAGTAATCTGTTTTAATTTACAAGCTATTTACAAACTTCTTGTTCTTATTTCCAAAGTAATCTGTTTTAATTTACAAACTATTTACAAACTACTTGTTTGTACTTACAAACTATTTCCAAAGTAATCTGTTTTAATTTACAAACTATTTCCAAACTACTTGTTTGTATTTCCAAACTATTTCCAAAGTAATCTGTTTTAATTTCCAAACTATTTCCAAACTACTTGTTTGTATTTACAAACTATTTACAAAGTAATCTGTTTTAATTTACAAACTATTTCCAAACTTCTTGTTTGTATTTACAAACTATTTACAAACTACTTGTTTGTATTTACAAACTATTTCCAAAGTAATCTGTTTTAATTTACAAACTATTTCCAAAGTAATCTGTTTTAATTTACAAACTATTTCCAAACTGTGTCCGAGCCCATGGTGCTTTGCGCCAATGTTATGATTAGTTTGTTTATCAACGGCCGCATAAATTAAAGGCCAGCTTTTAGGCGAACTAAAAATGCTCTCGATTGTTTATCAGTTTCTTAAAAGAAGTACACATACACTTTGGATAACGAATTTCAAAATTTCTACCGGATTAAAAACCCAATCGAGCCCACGAATTTCCCCGGATGCTTCGAATATGATTTTAACAGTACTCGGCAGGAAGCCAGTTGTTCTGTCTTTAGATTCTAATTAGGTTTACGAGTGCGACTTTTCACAACTCTACAAGCAAACACATACTCTTGCTACCTTGTTTTCATGTCTCCAGTATTGCTTAGCTGTATTTGAAGATCTCTACTTTCCTTGCGAATAATATATTTTGAGTGCAAAATGAAATGTCGTACTCGCACTCGAGTCAAACTCACAGCGAAGTAACAGCTGAACTCGGCAGATTGGACTTTGACCCGCGATCGTAGGTTTGGTAGCAAGACTTTCTGGACGTACTGGAGGATGAAAAAAAAGGTTAAGGACATTGCCGTTTCTCTGCTAATAAAAATGCAAAACGTATACAGATAAGTCTGTAACACCGCAGTGGAGCTCAGCCGTGAGAAATTATAATTACGAATGATCATGATGCCAGAAGTGGCTGCTTTGTGCCGCTTTGTATTTCCAACGAAGCCCGCCGGTCCCTTAGTGCAGCAAATCCCCGGGAAACTCACGTAAGTAGTCCTTTTGAACCACAAGTGGTCTCTTGTAGACCTAGAGAAAGTAAAATGTGGACTGCTGAAGGATTATTTGTCGAGTCGCTTCGCCTCGCTGTCTCGGTCCTTTCTCCGGCATTCCTCTACTCGCCACTCTAGACTGGGATTCAAAGAAATATTCGAACTAAAGTTTCATTTAAAAAAGTATATATACAAAAGTTAAGATAAAAGAAAGTTAGTTAAGCATATATACCTATGAATAATTACACGATGGCCCAAACTAGGGATGGATTTCGAAAGATTCGAGAGTCATAACAACAACAACGATCTTTCTGATTTTCGTAGCCTTCGAAAATGATTTGCGCGCGCAAAGCGCCATGGGCTCGGACACAGGTTCAACCTTAAAATATCTTCTCTTGTCTTCAAAATTTAAAAAGAAAAGAAAAATTCACCCACCCCTCCCCTGAGAAAAAGAAAGTTCGACCACTCTCCCCTCCCTCTCTACGGCACTCACCATTCCCCCTCCCTAACTCCTTTCTCCTTCTCTATCTCCCACAACCAACTTCGTAACCATTAATTTTTTTACATTTTCGTTCACCGCCGGTAATGGGACTCGAACCTGCAACCTTTCGGCTTGGAAGAATGCCTTGGAAGAATGCCTTGGAAGACCAGAGCTTTACCAACTGCGCCACAGACACTTATGTTGGAGTTCTAGTCACGTTTTTGGAATAATATAGCTTTTCTTAACCGAAAGGGGTCTAGTAACTAATCACTCGGGCTGCCTGTGGCAGGCACGAGTCTTAATCTGCAGGCCGTTATTATTTTTGTTTTTGTTTCATGCAGCAAAATTTCTGCGCATGCGTTAAATTTCAAGTTCACCACCAATCAGATTGCACTGTGCTGGTCACGCAACAGTCGCAAGCTTAATTTATTTACATAATTTAATACAGTAAAATCAAGGTGTTGGTCCCGCGAGGAAATTTCTCTCAAATTTGGAATCCCATCTCTCAAATGTAAGCAGTTTAATGTTTTATTTAACTTCACTCGTGCGAAAGCCTTCCAACAGGCTCAGGATATTTCAACTGGCGCTCTTGTCGGAGCCGAAAGACCGCGTTTTTTACCCAGATGGCCAGTGATTTTATATAAGACACGACGACCTGAAGGGGCTGCATGATCATAGCTAATATTTCTCGTTTAAGCTTCTCTTCCGCCATGGCTTTGTTATTTGAATCTCTGTGGATTGGTATACTCAAATATACTGCACAATACCATACAACTGAATAAGAAGTCTTTAACAAAGCCAAACTCAACTTCAACTCAAGAGCAAAGCTGAGAGGGAAAGTGAAACTGAACAGTGTCTTGTTTGACTTTAAGGTACGTTTCGTAGGTTTTATGCCACATTTCATCGCATTTCATTTTACTCTCGGTCATAATACATACCAGCGCAAACACCGTGATCGGTAGGCAAACACAAAATTAAATTTTGACCGTATTTTTGGCTGGCTTTTAGGAAGATCACTTATCGATACCTGTGTCTGTGGCTGTGTTATACTATACGGCCTTGCTCAACCATCAAAGTCTTAAGATATCTGAACTCCTGAACTGTGAAAACAGCACTGTCACTCGCCAACACGAATTAAGCCAGAATACACTCACTGTCACTTCACAGCACTGAATTACCCAAGCCGATTATGATGAGCCAGGCAATGCCAAATTATGTTCAACTGCTCTCAAGGTAAACTTCAATCTACTTTGGTCTTTTATTGTGGATTATTGTGTATAATTATAATGTGAGTAATCTTCGCAGGCTGTACATGATGCTCAAATTAAAGATAATCTAGTTTCCATATTAAATTTTATTCACGCATGCGCACTATTAACAAAGTCGGACTTGGGGAAAACTTCGCTGAGTTGCACGATTAGAAGCGGGGAAACTGTGAACAAACCGACTTTTATAGAGTTAAAACCGAACTAAAAGAAAACCAGATAATAGGATTTCACCTCTCGCTTTATATTTAGAAGAAAATTTAAATGGAAGAGTGAAGCGATATCTGTCAAAAACGATGAAAGAGAATCTCTGGCTTGACAAGAAAATTATGGAAGTAAGTTTATAAATCAGCTTTTATAAATAACCTGACAGCAAAGAAGTTGTGTAGGAAGGATTGCTTTAGATCTATAGAATTATAGAGCGCAGGGAGGACAAGAAAAACTGCCAAAAATGGCCGTGAATAAAATCATTCTCAGGCAGGTATTACATGTATAAAACTCAAAAAGTTATCAGCTGTCAGTGTCAGTTTTGTTAAATAATTTGTACCTTTCTCCTGCCCAACAATATCCGATTAAAAGCATAGTAAATTCAGTTCACCGGCAAGCACCACTGTCCCTAACTATGGTAAAAACTTGTGGATCTTACGGATTTTCGCAATTGTCTGTATAATTACGTGACCAAAACATGAGTGAACTGTACACCTGACTACACGATTATTTACCTGCACGAGACTCCTTTTTCATATTTAAGTCTTAAGTACGATAAAGTCAAAGAGTAACAAAAGCCTTATTGGAATTGGGGCAACTGCAGAATACCCTACCCAAGCACTGTATGTGCTTCAATAGTCCTGTGAACTAATACAAACCCTACCCCTTCATTTAAAAACACCCTAACCGTCAACAAAGGGTGCTCACTAAGTTAGGGTTTTTAGAGCTATAGTCACCAAATTTAGATCACTGAACACAGATAAATAATGATTCTTCAATGGTCCTGTGGGCTAATCCAAACCCTACCCCTACCTTTAAAAACACCCTAACCGTCAACAACGGGTGATCACTAATTTAGGGTTTTTAGAGCTATAGTCACTAAATTTAGATCACTGAACAACACAGAAAAATAATGATTCTTCAATGGTCCTGTGAGCTAATCTAAACACATCTAAAAACACCTTAACCGTCAACAACGAGTGCTCACTAATTTAGAGGTTTTAGAGCTACAAATAACTAACACAGACTATAATCCTCTTCAATAATCATGTGAACAATTCTAAACCCAAATCCAACATTTAAAATAACCCTAACATCAGTTAAGGTCTCGATAAAGGTTCAAAATGGAAAAGTTTCGAAAATGCGTTTTTTCGCAAATTCTAAATCTAAAAGCCCTAATCTAGCATCACAGAAAAACTCAGACTCAAAACAATTATTTAAAGCCTTGAAAATGCGACTTTCTGATTTCCCGCTAAAAACGGCGCGAAAAATGATTGACAGCTGCTGTCATTCACTGGGCATGTTATTTCATTCTCGCTATGCTGTGATCTTCTGCGCTACTTTTCGTTCGTAAAGACTTCCTACGTTTATAATGCAATGCCCAAAAAGTGTAAAAGTACATCTTTCTTGGTGCCGTATTCAAAAAAGGAGAAGAAGAAAAAACACAGCACAATTTAGTTTGTAATAATTTAGTTTGTGAGTAAATTTGGAAGCGGGTGTAAAGTTCTTAGGACAAACAATGGCTGGAGGGCCGGGATTATACTCTAGTTCCAAAAGTTAGAATCATCGAAGACTGAAAGTCCACAAAGAATGAAGCAATAAAGTTTGGTTATCTTCGATCGGCCAAAAATTTAAAGAGAATTCAATGCAGAAAGCTACGGCTTGGCGGTTTTGTTTCAGCGCGATGAAAAATTTTAGAATGACATAAACAGTCTACCGTGTACATGGTGTGGATCGAGCTGCGCTTCAGTGGTTTTCCCTGCATGATATTAATTGTTTTCTTACTGTGGTTCCATTTTTCTGTACTCCAAAAAGAGCTTTTCTTCTTAAAATTAAGCTGGAATCGACACTTTAGCTAACTAGTTTCTGTAGAAGTATCGAGCATTGGTGAACTGTATTAGCTTTCTCTGTTCTGCGGTTCGTCTGAACTTTGTAATCGGCGAGACTGAAAACAACATGAATCGCTCTGATTGGCTAATCTTAATGAGGTTGCCCTTGGAGGCGGAACATCTTAGTCAGCCGTGAAATGAATCGAAAACCTTTATCGGGCTGTTTCTCGGCTCTTTTTTTCGGCCAAAAACAGAACTTTGTTGAAGTCCAGCCTTTTAGCATTTTGTCCAATTTTCCTAAAATTTTCACGAGTCGTAGAAAACAGCTGTTTCTCAAATACTGTGTCGGGGAATTTTGAAATAATATTTCGTTCAGGTTTTATGACCTGGTTTGTATCAAAATGGGATGAAAACCTACTTTTTCAACTTTGAAAAGGGATAAAATCTGTAATACGCAATATATCAAAAATGCCCGACACAGTATTTGAGTCAATTTAGTTGGGATTCGAAAGGGCTAATTAAAAAAAAATTGTTTCAAAGCCTGAAGGGCTGAACTCCTTCTGGCGGACGGAGTCATTTCGCGTAGAAATATATATAACATCTACGCTTTTAACATTTGTTCAAAACGGATTAAATATATACTTTCTTCAATTCAAGACCTTTAAAACGGTATATAGTACGTCTATGTGGCTTTAATTTCGACGTTGCAAGAGCGTTTTTCCGAAATGACACGTCGAACCTTTATCGAGACCTTAACATAACTTCCCTTTTAGAATGTTAAAAAGAAACCAGATTTACAAAAATGAACTGGTTTAAAAAAAATTGAACTGGTTTAAAAAAAATTTGAACCGAAAAAAGTTTGAACCACAACATACAAAATATCAGGAAAAGAGATCATCTCAATTAGGATGTGTTTTGGAAGTGACTGATGCTTTCTTTAAATCCATGTACACAATATCAGGAAAAGAGATCATCTCAATTAGGATGTGTTTTGAAAGTGACTGATGATTTCTTTAAATCCATGTACACAATATCAGGAAAAGAGATCATCCCATGGCGATCATCCCAAGTCGACCTTGTTGACGAGATTACACAAACCACCGCCATACCATTAGGAAACATACCAGTGCGAAGTGAACTAATTATTCGTAGCAATATTTTAGATATACGTATATCTGTCAATTTATCCTGTTTCTGTTCGACTGTCTGTCAATTATTTGTTACCTTGTCAAATGTAATTAAACTTCTCAAACCTTTAAATGTCTATTTCCAGCCCAACGATAGCGCGAGTTTATTCTACGCGACACTAGACTTCTCCGCTGAAAGCCTCTGCTCCAGTCCCCCTCCACGTCACCAGGAGACAGAATATGCAGAAATCAGTCAGTTTCTAAAATATACTGACACGAAGGACGAACGCTATGGCGAATCGGGTGACCCATCACCTTATAAAGACATATCAGATTCTATTAAACACTGGGACGCTGAGGACGGGGATGGGTTTGAAAATCGATCATCCCACATGGGCAGTACTCTTACTGTCGAGGAAGTCTTAGACGAGTTTGATATTCGAATAACTGAAACGGAACTGAGTACGCCTCCTCCACCTGAGGACACTCATTATTCTAGTGAAATGAAGTTTTTGGATGATACTGAAGTCCAGGGGAAAAGCAGCGATTGGGAAGGGGACTACCTGGACCTAAAGCCTTACCTCTACCCATCTGGCAACAGAACTGAATGTGACGCATGAAGCTCCTCTCCTCCCCCTCAAGACAAAACGGACTATGCTGATATGATACAGTTTAGTGACGAGAAGCGTGAACCGCCTGACTTCCACCGTCAAGCGCAATATATCGAGACAACGCCATCATTAGATGGGTTCGACATCTACAACGAGAACGAAGAAGAGCAGAACCCTACCCCAACTGGTGTAATGAACGAAACAAGTCCATCATTCTACAATACAGGTAAAATGAAATTTAAAATTTATTCTCTAAAACAAATCCAGCCAAATTATTAACCTATACCTATTCATTTGTATATGCAATTCTGACGAGAGGAGTTTATTGATGACTCTCTGCACGTGCAAAGCTGTATGTTGTCATAAGGCACACATCCATTGGTGGCCGTTAATGAGCTTTATCATATGACCCGTACGGTCCCGCGCGCGCTTTCCTTTCAAAACCATTTACAAAAGTCACGTGATGAGGGCCGGACGTGTATGGCGTGAGCGGGCCGGAAATAGAGATTATCATATAACCCGTACGGCCCCGCGCGCGCTTTCCTTTAAAAACCATTTACAACAGTCACGTGATGAGAGCTGGAAGTGTATGACGTGAGCGGGCCGGAAAAAGCCGTCCGGGTCTGCACAATTTTTTCTTGCTGTTTTGCGGTTTGTTCTACAAAAAATATGGTCATATGATAAAAAACCTATTGCCAAATATTTTCCTGTCCGGCCCTTCCACTCAGTCAATAAGTACCTAGTATGTTGCCAAAAGGCACAGTCACCTCTTACTTGTGGTTGAGTATAAAGGGAAATGTTGTCATTAGCAAGAAACGCACAGTGAGATAGTCACGCCTCTTGCAGTGTATACATATATTGAATTACAGGCTGATTACACTTAATAATAGGCTACTGATTATATAAATAAATACGTACTATATGATATAAGTTAAATTTAGATACCTTGGAATTTCACAGTTACAAAGTTGCTAAAACGGTCAGTCTTAGTGGCCATTGGGTAACTGCTTTTGCCCGATTTTAGCGAGTACTGCGCCGATGAGTTTATTACTCTGTTATGTATTAGGGGGTAGATGGGATTACCCGGCTTAATGCTGCTTATAAATTTCTTACACGCCGCTAATCGACGATCGGCTAGAGTGAGGATACCCGCCTTTTCTAATGCTTCGCCGTAAACAATACGCGGAAAAATGATGGACAATGCCCTTTTCTGGATATTTTCCAGGGCATTAGATAGGTATAATGGAAGGCTGGCATACACGACACACGCATATTCTATGACAGATCTAATCAGTGTACAGTAAATAATAACGATGTCCGCAGAAGGGACACCACACGTTTTGAGTTGCCTCAGGGCATACAGCCTCCAATTGGCTTTTTTGACTACGTAATCGCAGTGGGCAACCCACGTGAGTTCCTCTGAGATAAATACCCCAAGAAGCTTGAAGGACTTCACGCACTCTATATAGATTCCGCCGGTAGCAATGGGTCGCATCACGCAACTATTGTAGTGTAAAAAGTCAATCGACATTGCCTTACATTTACGAGGGTTTAACTGCATATTAATTATTGACCGCGAAAGATTGAATATCGTCTACAATAAAATTTAATAAGGATGGTGAGTTTCTAGGAACAATTTCTAAAGCTGATAAGTCATCTACGAACTTAGCACGTGGGCCCCATGAGGGTAGGAGATCGTTAACCATAACTGCGAACAAGATGGGGCCTAGCTTTGTTCACTGGGGTATTCCACCATTGAGGACATGGATAACTTGGCGGCCCACCCACCCACCCACCCTTATCAAGCCGGGGTTGATATCGTTTTCCTGTGCGGCGGGTGGTTCCGGGAACTTGCGGCAGGTTCTAGTCACATATAATTTATGCTCATCTCTATTAGGAATGCAGGCGGCATTCCCCTTCTCCTGAGTTCCCGGACCCCCTCCCCATAGTCTAATGCCTCCGTACCGAATCCATTCCAGTCGGAGTTGCGCTTCCATACCTCATTAATGACAATACTCGAGGCAGAATAATACACTTTCGCTTGTGCATGTGTTAATAATAATACTCGAGACAGAATAATACACTTTCGCTTGTGCACGTGTTTTGAAATTGAGGCCAAAAATAACTGTACTGAATATTGATTTTAGAATAAATTTTCATTTTATTCAAAACAAAACCTCTCTGAAAATCACATCCGTGACAGAGCTTCCTGATAAAATATTATTATTATTATTACAATCAGTTTAAAGCACATCAACTATTCTAATAAGCTTTTTCACAACATTTTAATATTGCCAATCCACCTCCTGCACCAATGTCTGTCCATTCACCTGTCTCATTATTTTTGCAGAATCAAAGGAAGAAAATCCAGATTTAACGTATGTGTAAGTATCAACAACTTCCCCTCAAAGCCCCCGAAATCTGATAGTTGAGTCTTTCGATGATAGAGCGCGCGCAGTTAACAATCACCTAGAAAATTGTTTATTTAGAGAAGCAATTTTTTCAGGTTTTCTCGATATAAGTTAATAATAATAATAAATAATAATAATAATAAACTTTATTATACACAGAATTCAAACAGTTTACACTGATTTCCATTGAAGCTGTGTTTAAAAGCTAAAATAAGTTTACAATAATTGATAATATATAATAATTACGCTAATATAAGTATTCACATAGATGGTAATTACACTGATTGAAATATACTTGATAGTAATTACCCTAATTTAAAATATACTTGATGTACTATACATGTAGTAGCAGCATTAACTAATTACAGATAGGGTTATTCCAGTAGTTATTTACAAAACTCTTGATAGTTGGAGCATTCTTTATATTGCTGTCTAGACTATTAAAGAGTTTAGCTGCAGAGAAAGTAAATGATCTATAGCCAGAATTAGATGAAATTTTGACTAAATGGATGTTATTACGGTTTCTAGTATTATAATTATGTACATCAGAATTACGGTGAAATAGATTTTGGAGATACGGTGGACATAAATTATTTAAACATTTAAAAACGGTGAGACATTTATGGAAGTCCCAACGCTGGTTTAATGGAACCCAGCCTAGCTCTCTAAATAGATTCACTGTACGTTCCTCGCGTGTCTTCTTCATCAATATTATGCGTGCTGCTCTCTTTTGCAGCCTAAGGAGTCTATTAAGACTTGTCTGATCAGCATTAGACCAGATGATGTCACAATATTCTAATAATGGTTGGACTAGTGTACAATGAAGATGTTTACAGGTGTCTACACTAACATATTTCCTGATTCTCCTAAGGAGCCCTAATCTGCATGATACTATGTTGATAGCTATTTTGGAAAACAAAATCTACTTTAGTTATGCTAAAATAAGTAGACTTCTCGTTCTTGTCACTAATCATCTATTCATTATAATGTCATCACTATACATGTATATAGTCAAACTTTTACAAAATATGTACTTAGTAACGTTTGCGCACTGGTTGTAATGTGTGTTACTATACAATTCTCAGATAATAGGCATTTCATGACAGAGTGGGACTGGGACCGGACGCGACAGTATCTGGCTCGAGATTATGACGTACGTACCGAGTGCAGTGAGGTGGCAAATATTTTCCCGTCCGGCCCGACCTTATCAACTTACTCCGTCCATAAGTTTTTTTTCTAATATGACCACTTTCAAATGCCAAAACAATAAGCAAATATTTGAGCAGGGCCGGAGGGCTTGTTCCGTCCCGCTGACGTCACACACGTACGGCCCCATCACGTAACATGTGTAACTGGTTTTGAACAGAAAACGCGCGCGGGGGGGGGGGGGGGGGGGGGGGGTCGTACGGGTCATATCATAATACTGATGCTAATGTTTTTCTTTCAAAGGACACTTGACCACACAACTAAGGATCAGACCAATTCCGAGCTAGAGATATCAACGGAAAGACTGAATGGCACAGGACTGGACGACACCTCGCCTTCCTTTAGTGTCATTGATCAGGATCCCATGAACAGCGAAAAGGTAATGTGGTTACCATCAATAGCTGTTATTACGGCTGAGCCAAATACCATGAAACGGTCAGCGGTTTCACCCATCTTATCGGGTCATTGACTCGTTTGAGGCTGTTTCAGCTTTGAGCTTGTTTGAGTGAAATGTTCCATGAAATATCCTCGTTTTACTCTGCTTTATCATTCCTGTCTCTTCATTCGATGTACTAGTAGCGATTGTAAGAAGCTGATTGGCCTAAGGATGGACTAACCGATTTCATGCGAAGAGGAGTTATCGTGTGAGTTGTTGACTTTACGAACCCAAGTAGCTTCTGAAGACAAGGCTTGTAAAAAAAATCCGTCAAATCGCTCCAGTGGCCAAGGACAGACACCGCTTAACATTTCTTCTTGCTTTTCTTTAGAAAATAATCGTTTGGGGCATCATCTTCTTGGTGATCTCCGTTCAATGTGACTCCATCTCTGTCAACCATTTTGAAATGGTTGACCCGAAAGCCTCGTTTTCATGAGGACTGATGGGTGAAACCGCTGGACATTTGGCTCAGCCGTAATAACAGCTATTGCCATCAATTTTGGGGTTTATTTTAATTAAAATTATTGAACAACTTGCTGTCGTCAGATGTAATTTCCCAGTTATTCGCACCTAGAAAAAAACTCTGAATTTCTAACGGGACGTGAAACAACAAAAGGGGCTGATCAAAGTCAGGACCCGGCTAAACCACAGATCGAATTGGAATTTAGCGCGATGGTTTTTGTGGAGGGAGGAAAGCCAGAGAACCCGGAGAAAAACCCTCGGAGCAAGAGCGATGTATCCATGTCGATTTTACTGATTCTTATTGATATTTTCGAGAGCTATTACCCTAACTAAGACATTTCCATATTTCATCTCGTATTTTGGGGGTTTTCTGTAAATCAGATGTCAATAGTATAGCTTTTCGGTTATCTCTTTTTTTTCCCACAGCCAAATGGATTCTCCACCAGTAGCTATGCCGCGATCATGAAATACCTGGACGACTTCGATACCGAGGACGAGAAAAACAAGAAACAGGAAAAACAAGAAATCGCAATCACGGAGGAAGACGAGATGAGTTCTACTCATACCGATGTGATGAATGAATTGATAGACTCTGAAAGTAAAAATGACGAGCAAGAAGAAAGTGCACGAGGATGCGCAGACCTGTATTTTACGCAAGTCACAGCTGAGGTTCGATCTCCTCATAACAGCATAGAAGATGTCACAGAAGAAGAAATCCCAAAAGTTCTTGACAACGAAAATGAAGAAGAGAGTGTAGGCCTACCAGAATTATCAACGGTCATAAGCGGGAATCCAACAAGGAATGATAGCACTGCGGCGGAAATGCCCACTGCGCATGACCGGAAGGACATCTCCAACAGCAACGTCATCGATCTTGAGAGTACTCCACATAAATTAAAAAGCATTTTGAAGAAGCCCAACAAGCAAGGGCAAGTTACACTAGTCGTCGAATAGGACTTAAATCGACCTGGATCACTAGTTTAAACACTTACTTTTCGCAATACTTATTGTTTAATTTGAAAGTCTTTAAAACACAAAGAAATAGATATGGAATGTCAATCGAGGAAGGGTTTAATAACATCAAGATTTAAGAAAGTGTTGCTTAAAATCAATCATAGAATCGAAATTACCAAACGTCCCGCAAAACCAGACATCTAGATAACTTATTTCTTGTCACCGCCAGAGAAACAGTATGCTTTGTGGCCCTTAGACCGGTACTTAAGTATATATCTGGAAATATTTCCTAAGGTTTGACTTACATACTGTATTTAAGGTACACATTTTAAACACATGTCTCACACAGAAGATTACGAGGTAAAAATCGATTACAGCCTGTGTACTTCACACTGCATTTTTGCAATAGGCGTATTGCCATTGTAAATGAATTTGCAAACTGTTACAGACTTTCATCGAACGTTTTAATTGGGGGTTGGCCGTTAATTGGAGGGGAAAGCTGGTACACTAAATGGGGGGGGGGGGGGGGGGCAAAGTAATTGAAACATGCAAAATGGGAAAGTTCTGCTTAAAATAAATGGGAGGGTCATTAAAAATTCAAAATTTGTGGCTTTTTTTTATTGCACCAGCCCTCCCCCACTAATATTGACCATGCAGTCCCTTATATTATTATATGACACTTATATTATTATTTACACAGCATTTACACAACGTCAACGTCAAATATATGAATTGTCATTGATTGTGACGAATCTTGTACATTTAGAATACACGAGGATCTCCCTTTAACTGAGAAAAAGCGAAAACAAACAAAAAAGAACTGAAGAAGCTTTAAAACAAGAACTTGTATAACTTGTACCACGTTTATCCAGCATTGCTAAGTACTAATATTCTAAGATATAAAAAAAAAAAAGATAATGAACGCTCGTATTTTATGGCATTTAGAATGTCTTAATTAAGAAAGCCACGAGCGCGTAACTGACTAAGAATATGGTCACGTGACCCGCTCAGCCAATAAGAGTCCAGCATTTGCTCGCTCTTTTTAGAAACTGAATTAGTAAGTACTTAGAGAATACTAATAAGGATTTTTCCTGTATGAATTCCTTCGTGGGTATGACCATATTCTAAGTCGGTTAGATAATGAACGCTCGTGTTTTATGTAATATATAAAAAACGAGAGCTAGTGTTTTACCAGGGTATCCAAACACCGAGAAAGATGAAAGCACAAGGCCGTTTCGGCCGAGTGCTTTTATTATTTCGAGGTGTTTGGATTCCCTGGTGAAACACGAAGCTCTCGTTTTTTATATATTACATAAAACACGAGCGTTCATTATCTAACCGACTTCTCAAGCTAAAACAATACCTGCATTCATAAATCATTAGAAAGTATTGTTTGCCTGGAATTTTATTGCATGCAATTATAGACTACAAGGGTTGTGATTGTTATTTTCTCATGATCATTTCAACAAACGGACTGATAGTGTAGTGGGCAAGACAGCGGACTAGTAGTAATAGTCAGGTCTGTTAGCGACGAAAATAGTGGAGATCGTGCATATTTGAGTAAAAGCACCAAACTTGGCAAAAAGGTGCCCGAGTATGGAAGAAACGATTTTACAAGGGGTGCCAAAAAAATCAAGTAAGTTTATAAAGTAAGTAAGTTTATAAATCAGCTTTTATAAATAACCTGACAGCAAAGAAGTTGTGTAGGAAGGATTGCTTTAGATCTATAGAATTATAGAGCGCAGGGAGGACAAGAAAAACTGCCAAAAATGGCCGTGAATAAAATCATTCTCAGGCAGGTATTACATGTATAAAACTCAAAAAGTTATCAGCTGTCAGTGTCAGTTTTGTTAAATAATTTGTACCTTTCTCCTGCCCAACAATATCCGATTAAAAGCATAGTAAATTCAGTTCACCGGCAAGCACCACTGTCCCTAACTATGGTAAAAACTTGTGGATCTTACGGATTTTCGCAATTGTCTGTATAATTACGTGACCAAAACATGAGTGAACTGTACACATGACTACACGATTATTTACCTGCACGAGACTCCTTTTTCATATTTAAGTCTTAAGTACGATAAAGTCAAAGAGTAACAAAAGCCTTATTGGAATTGGGGCAACTGCAGAATACCCTACCCAAGCACTGTATGTGCTTCAATAGTCCTGTGAACTAATACAAACCCTACCCCTTCATTTAAAAACACCCTAACCGTCAACAAAGGGTGCTCACTAAGTTAGGGTTTTTAGAGCTATAGTCACCAAATTTAGATCACTGAACACAGATAAATAATGATTCTTCAATGGTCCTGTGGGCTAATCCAAACCCTACCCCTACCTTTAAAAACACCCTAACCGTCAACAACGGGTGATCACTAATTTAGGGTTTTTAGAGCTATAGTCACTAAATTTAGATCACTGAACAACACAGAAAAATAATGATTCTTCAATGGTCCTGTGAGCTAATCTAAACACATCTAAAAACACCTTAACCGTCAACAACGAGTGCTCACTAATTTAGAGGTTTTAGAGCTACAAATAACTAACACAGACTATAATCCTCTTCAATAATCATGTGAACAATTCTAAACCCAAATCCAACATTTAAAATAACCCTAACATCAGTTAACATAACTTCCCTTTTAGAATGTTAAAAAGAAACCAGATTTACAAAAATGAACTGGTTTAAAAAAAATTGAACTGGTTTAAAAAAAATTTGAACCGAAAAAAGTTTGAACCACAACATACAAAATATCAGGAAAAGAGATCATCTCAATTAGGATGTGTTTTGGAAGTGACTGATGCTTTCTTTAAATCCATGTACACAATATCAGGAAAAGAGATCATCTCAATTAGGATGTGTTTTGAAAGTGACTGATGATTTCTTTAAATCCATGTACACAATATCAGGAAAAGAGATCATCCCATGGCGATCATCCCAAGTCGACCTTGTTGACGAGATTACACAAACCACCGCCATACCATTAGGAAACATACCAGTGGTAAGTGAACTAATTATTCGTAGCAATATTTTAGATATACGTATATCTGTCAATTTATCCTGTTTCTGTTCGACTGTCTGTCAATTATTTGTTACCTTGTCAAATGTAATTAAACTTCTCAAACCTTTAAATGTCTATTTCCAGCCCAACGATAGCGCGAGTTTATTCTACGCGACACTAGACTTCTCCGCTGAAAGCCTCTGCTCCAGTCCCCCTCCACGTCACCAGGAGACAGAATATGCAGAAATCAGTCAGTTTCTAAAATATACTGACACGAAGGACGAACGCTATGGCGAATCGGGTGACCCATCACCTTATAAAGACATATCAGATTCTATTAAACACTGGGACGCTGAGGACGGGGATGGGTTTGAAAATCGATCATCCCACATGGGCAGTACTCTTACTGTCGAGGAAGTCTTAGACGAGTTTGATATTCGAATAACTGAAACGGAACTGAGTACGCCTCCTCCACCTGAGGACACTCATTATTCTAGTGAAATGAAGTTTTTGGATGATACTGAAGTCCAGGGGAAAAGCAGCGATTGGGAAGGGGACTACCTGGACCTAAAGCCTTACCTCTACCCATCTGGCAACAGAACTGAATGTGACGCATGAAGCTCCTCTCCTCCCCCTCAAGACAAAACGGACTATGCTGATATGATACAGTTTAGTGACGAGAAGCGTGAACCGCCTGACTTCCACCGTCAAGCGCAATATATCGAGACAACGCCATCATTAGATGGGTTCGACATCTACAACGAGAACGAAGAAGAGCAGAACCCTACCCCAACTGGTGTAATGAACGAAACAAGTCCATCATTCTACAATACAGGTAAAATGAAATTTAAAATTTATTCTCTAAAACAAATCCAGCCAAATTATTAACCTATACCTATTCATTTGTATATGCAATTCTGACGAGAGGAGTTTATTGATGACTCTCTGCACGTGCAAAGCTGTATGTTGTCATAAGGCACACATCCATTGGTGGCCGTTAATGAGCTTTATCATATGACCCGTACGGTCCCGCGCGCGCTTTCCTTTCAAAACCATTTACAAAAGTCACGTGATGAGGGCCGGACGTGTATGGCGTGAGCGGGCCGGAAATAGAGATTATCATATAACCCGTACGGCCCCGCGCGCGCTTTCCTTTAAAAACCATTTACAACAGTCACGTGATGAGAGCTGGAAGTGTATGACGTGAGCGGGCCGGAAAAAGCCGTCCGGGTCTGCACAATTTTTTCTTGCTGTTTTGCGGTTTGTTCTACAAAAAATATGGTCATATGATAAAAAACCTATTGCCAAATATTTTCCTGTCCGGCCCTTCCACTCAGTCAATAAGTACCTAGTATGTTGCCAAAAGGCACAGTCACCTCTTACTTGTGGTTGAGTATAAAGGGAAATGTTGTCATTAGCAAGAAACGCACAGTGAGATAGTCACGCCTCTTGCAGTGTATACATATATTGAATTACAGGCTGATTACACTTAATAATAGGCTACTGATTATATAAATAAATACGTACTATATGATATAAGTTAAATTTAGATACCTTGGAATTTCACAGTTACAAAGTTGCTAAAACGGTCAGTCTTAGTGGCCATTGGGTAACTGCTTTTGCCCGATTTTAGCGAGTACTGCGCCGATGAGTTTATTACTCTGTTATGTATTAGGGGGTAGATGGGATTACCCGGCTTAATGCTGCTTATAAATTTCTTACACGCCGCTAATCGACGATCGGCTAGAGTGAGGATACCCGCCTTTTCTAATGCTTCGCCGTAAACAATACGCGGAAAAATGATGGACAATGCCCTTTTCTGGATATTTTCCAGGGCATTAGATAGGTATAATGGAAGGCTGGCATACACGACACACGCATATTCTATGACAGATCTAATCAGTGTACAGTAAATAATAACGATGTCCGCAGAAGGGACACCACACGTTTTGAGTTGCCTCAGGGCATACAGCCTCCAATTGGCTTTTTTGACTACGTAATCGCAGTGGGCAACCCACGTGAGTTCCTCTGAGATAAATACCCCAAGAAGCTTGAAGGACTTCACGCACTCTATATAGATTCCGCCGGTAGCAATGGGTCGCATCACGCAACTATTGTAGTGTAAAAAGTCAATCGACATTGCCTTACATTTACGAGGGTTTAACTGCATATTAATTATTGACCGCGAAAGATTGAATATCGTCTACAATAAAATTTAATAAGGATGGTGAGTTTCTAGGAACAATTTCTAAAGCTGATAAGTCATCTACGAACTTAGCACGTGGGCCCCATGAGGGTAGGAGATCGTTAACCATAACTGCGAACAAGATGGGGCCTAGCTTTGTTCACTGGGGTATTCCACCATTGAGGACATGGATAACTTGGCGGCCCACCCACCCACCCACCCTTATCAAGCCGGGGTTGATATCGTTTTCCTGTGCGGCGGGTGGTTCCGGGAACTTGCGGCAGGTTCTAGTCACATATAATTTATGCTCATCTCTATTAGGAATGCAGGCGGCATTCCCCTTCTCCTGAGTTCCCGGACCCCCTCCCCATAGTCTAATGCCTCCGTACCGAATCCATTCCAGTCGGAGTTGCGCTTCCATACCTCATTAATGACAATACTCGAGGCAGAATAATACACTTTCGCTTGTGCATGTGTTAATAATAATACTCGAGACAGAATAATACACTTTCGCTTGTGCACGTGTTTTGAAATTGAGGCCAAAAATAACTGTACTGAATATTGATTTTAGAATAAATTTTCATTTTATTCAAAACAAAACCTCTCTGAAAATCACATCCGTGACAGAGCTTCCTGATAAAATATTATTATTATTATTACAATCAGTTTAAAGCACATCAACTATTCTAATAAGCTTTTTCACAACATTTTAATATTGCCAATCCACCTCCTGCACCAATGTCTGTCCATTCACCTGTCTCATTATTTTTGCAGAATCAAAGGAAGAAAATCCAGATTTAACGTATGTGTAAGTATCAACAACTTCCCCTCAAAGCCCCCGAAATCTGATAGTTGAGTCTTTCGATGATAGAGCGCGCGCAGTTAACAATCACCTAGAAAATTGTTTATTTAGAGAAGCAATTTTTTCAGGTTTTCTCGATATAAGTTGATAGCTATTTTGGAAAACAAAATCTACTTTAGTTATGCTAAAATAAGTAGACTTCTCGTTCTTGTCACTAATCATCTATTCATTATAATGTCATCACTATACATGTATATAGTCAAACTTTTACAAAATATGTACTTAGTAACGTTTGCGCACTGGTTGTAATGTGTGTTACTATACAATTCTCAGATAATAGGCATTTCATGACAGAGTGGGACTGGGACCGGACGCGACAGTATCTGGCTCGAGATTATGACGTACGTACCGAGTGCAGTGAGGTGGCAAATATTTTCCCGTCCGGCCCGACCTTATCAACTTACTCCGTCCATAAGTTTTTTTTCTAATATGACCACTTTCAAATGCCAAAACAATAAGCAAATATTTGAGCAGGGCCGGAGGGCTTGTTCCGTCCCGCTGACGTCACACACGTACGGCCCCATCACGTAACATGTGTAACTGGTTTTGAACAGAAAACGCGCGCGGGGGGGGGGGGGGGGGGGTCGTACGGGTCATATCATAATACTGATGCTAATGTTTTTCTTTCAAAGGACACTTGACCACACAACTAAGGATCAGACCAATTCCGAGCTAGAGATATCAACGGAAAGACTGAATGGCACAGGACTGGACGACACCTCGCCTTCCTTTAGTGTCATTGATCAGGATCCCATGAACAGCGAAAAGGTAATGTGGTTACCATCAATAGCTGTTATTACGGCTGAGCCAAATACCATGAAACGGTCAGCGGTTTCACCCATCTTATCGGGTCATTGACTCGTTTGAGGCTGTTTCAGCTTTGAGCTTGTTTGAGTGAAATGTTCCATGAAATATCCTCGTTTTACTCTGCTTTATCATTCCTGTCTCTTCATTCGATGTACTAGTAGCGATTGTAAGAAGCTGATTGGCCTAAGGATGGACTAACCGATTTCATGCGAAGAGGAGTTATCGTGTGAGTTGTTGACTTTACGAACCCAAGTAGCTTCTGAAGACAAGGCTTGTAAAAAAAATCCGTCAAATCGCTCCAGTGGCCAAGGACAGACACCGCTTAACATTTCTTCTTGCTTTTCTTTAGAAAATAATCGTTTGGGGCATCATCTTCTTGGTGATCTCCGTTCAATGTGACTCCATCTCTGTCAACCATTTTGAAATGGTTGACCCGAAAGCCTCGTTTTCATGAGGACTGATGGGTGAAACCGCTGGACATTTGGCTCAGCCGTAATAACAGCTATTGCCATCAATTTTGGGGTTTATTTTAATTAAAATTATTGAACAACTTGCTGTCGTCAGATGTAATTTCCCAGTTATTCGCACCTAGAAAAAAACTCTGAATTTCTAACGGGACGTGAAACAACAAAAGGGGCTGATCAAAGTCAGGACCCGGCTAAACCACAGATCGAATTGGAATTTAGCGCGATGGTTTTTGTGGAGGGAGGAAAGCCAGAGAACCCGGAGAAAAACCCTCGGAGCAAGAGCGATGTATCCATGTCGATTTTACTGATTCTTATTGATATTTTCGAGAGCTATTACCCTAACTAAGACATTTCCATATTTCATCTCGTATTTTGGGGGTTTTCTGTAAATCAGATGTCAATAGTATAGCTTTTCGGTTATCTCTTTTTTTTTCCACAGCCAAATGGATTCTCCACCAGTAGCTATGCCGCGATCATGAAATACCTGGACGACTTCGATACCGAGGACGAGAAAAACAAGAAACAGGAAAAACAAGAAATCGCAATCACGGAGGAAGACGAGATGAGTTCTACTCATACCGATGTGATGAATGAATTGATAGACTCTGAAAGTAAAAATGACGAGCAAGAAGAAAGTGCACGAGGATGCGCAGACCTGTATTTTACGCAAGTCACAGCTGAGGTTCGATCTCCTCATAACAGCATAGAAGATGTCACAGAAGAAGAAATCCCAAAAGTTCTTGACAACGAAAATGAAGAAGAGAGTGTAGGCCTACCAGAATTATCAACGGTCATAAGCGGGAATCCAACAAGGAATGATAGCACTGCGGCGGAAATGCCCACTGCGCATGACCGGAAGGACATCTCCAACAGCAACGTCATCGATCTTGAGAGTACTCCACATAAATTAAAAAGCATTTTGAAGAAGCCCAACAAGCAAGGGCAAGTTACACTAGTCGTCGAATAGGACTTAAATCGACCTGGATCACTAGTTTAAACACTTACTTTTCGCAATACTTATTGTTTAATTTGAAAGTCTTTAAAACACAAAGAAATAGATATGGAATGTCAATCGAGGAAGGGTTTAATAACATCAAGATTTAAGAAAGTGTTGCTTAAAATCAATCATAGAATCGAAATTACCAAACGTCCCGCAAAACCAGACATCTAGATAACTTATTTCTTGTCACCGCCAGAGAAACAGTATGCTTTGTGGCCCTTAGACCGGTACTTAAGTATATATCTGGAAATATTTCCTAAGGTTTGACTTACATACTGTATTTAAGGTACACATTTTAAACACATGTCTCACACAGAAGATTACGAGGTAAAAATCGATTACAGCCTGTGTACTTCACACTGCATTTTTGCAATAGGCGTATTGCCATTGTAAATGAATTTGCAAACTGTTACAGACTTTCATCGAACGTTTTAATTGGGGGTTGGCCGTTATTTGGAGGGGAAAGCTGGTACACTAAATGGGGGGGGGGGGGGGGCAAAGTAATTGAAACATGCAAAATGGGAAAGTTCTGCTTAAAATAAATGGGAGGGTCATTAAAAATTCAAAATTTGTGGCTTTTTTTTATTGCACCAGCCCTCCCCCACTAATATTGACCATGCAGTCCCTTATATTATTATATGACACTTATATTATTATTTACACAGCATTTACACAACGTCAACGTCAAATATATGAATTGTCATTGATTGTGACGAATCTTGTACATTTAGAATACACGAGGATCTCCCTTTAACTGAGAAAAAGCGAAAACAAACAAAAAAGAACTGAAGAAGCTTTAAAACAAGAACTTGTATAACTTGTACCACGTTTATCCAGCATTGCTAAGTACTAATATTCTAAGATATAAAAAAAAAAAAGATAATGAACGCTCGTATTTTATGGCATTTAGAATGTCTTAATTAAGAAAGCCACGAGCGCGTAACTGACTAAGAATATGGTCACGTGACCCGCTCAGCCAATAAGAGTCCAGCATTTGCTCGCTCTTTTTAGAAACTGAATTAGTAAGTACTTAGAGAATACTAATAAGGATTTTTCCTGTATGAATTCCTTCGTGGGTATGACCATATTCTAAGTCGGTTAGATAATGAACGCTCGTGTTTTATGTAATATATAAAAAACGAGAGCTAGTGTTTTACCAGGGTATCCAAACACCGAGAAAGATGAAAGCACAAGGCCGTTTCGGCCGAGTGCTTTTATTATTTCGAGGTGTTTGGATTCCCTGGTGAAACACGAAGCTCTCGTTTTTGATATGACTTCTCAAGCTAAAACAATACCTGCATTCATAAATCATTAGAAAGTATTGTTTGGCTGGAATTTTATTGCATGCAATTATAGACTACAAGGGTTGTGATTGTTATTTTCTCATGATCATTTCAACAAACGGACTGATAGTGTAGTGGGCAAGACAGCGGACTAGTAGTAATAGTCAGGTCTGTTAGCGACGAAAATAGTGGAGATCGTGCATATTTGAGTAAAAGCACCAAACTTGGCAAAAAGGTGCCCGAGTATGGAAGAAACGATTTTACAAGGGGTGCCAAAAATATCCGGCCTATGGGGAGAGGGGAGAGACAATTTTGTCAATGGGTATCGAAACACTGTTATTTTGTCTTTTGGATGGATTACAATGGCAAAATTTCCCAAGAAATTTTGGTTTTCAAAATACTAATTCACCTGCTAGATATATAAGATGATGTCATGAGCGATTACGAAGATTTTAAGTAAAAAGTTGACATATTAAAAGTCAGGGGAATTTTAAAAAAATGGGGGGAGGGGAGGAGAGTGACGTGACTTTATCTCAAGTTACTAGTTTTTCATTTATTTGCGAAAATGTTTTTTGTTTTTCTAGCTCATAATCCCTAAAAACATACTCATAATACTTTTTCGCTTGGTTAAACTATTTTCTAAAAAGGAATAACAGCGCCTCTATATCCCTATATGAATTTAACCCGAGCGAAATCTGTATATACGCTTGATTGATCACGGCGTAATAACTACAAACATCGGGCCTTGAGAAATCAGAAGTCAAGAAATGTCAACTCTTTCACTATAATAAAAGCTTTATTACCGTTTTTATTGAAGTGCGGTCTCAGTATTAGCTACAATAGTAAGAGCTACAATAGTAAGAGTAGATGAAATTCTGAATGGCCTTGCAACATCTGTCTGTAACCACTTCAAGTCAACCGGAGTAGTCTGCCCGCTCGCACTCAAGAACGGCCTCTTTATTGTTGGCGCGATTGACAACATCAATCATAATCCCTCGTCAACCACTGCACAAGGGTCATTTCATCTAACTGGAATAAGTCTTTTCCAATTTCCAACAGAAGAGTATGTCCAGCAAGCCAATCAGAGATCAACTTGTGAAATATCTTTGAGTAATTCAGCAATAGATATTACGCTGCCGAATGAGTACACCACAGTTCAAGCAGTCGCCTTGAAGACATCGGAAGTGAATATCCCAGTCAGATTGAAAGCTAGAGAAAGCCATTTCAAAGGAACAGCAATGGCTTGAGCACTGCCGGAAGCACTTAGATGCGGAGCTCACTAAAGGCAGTTATGTGTCCTGGGCTGGATATCATGCATCGTTGATAGAATACAGAAGCCGGCCCATTCCCTGTTTAAGTGGAATGTTACCTCTCTTTGACGAGAAGGCTGCGACAGTCTCAATGATGAAACATTGCTTAGACGTTCAGAAGAAAGCGATAGAATACCTTAATCCTGGACAAGTTCCTGTTACTGTGTGTGACCAACCTTTGTTTGCCATTGCTAAATTTATTCAATGGCAGTGACCCGAAAGCTATGGAGAAGACGTGCATATTGTGATGTTGGGCGGCCTCCACATAGAGATGGCGCTATGGTCTGTTTGCGGCAATCTCCTGGAAGCATCAGGCTGGACCACTGCTCTGACGGAAGCTGGTGCATCATCATCTGGTACCTCGGATGCCTTCCTCAAAGTAACGCACTTGACGAAAACAAGACTCGTGCACCAGATAACATGCACTGCTCTACATATGCTATTGCATAATGCGTACGAACAACTAGATGGTGAGAATGACGACTTTCAGAATTGGCAAAATGAAATGTTGAGGTCCAGTCCAACATTCTAGTTTTGGCATATAATCATGCAATTGGAACAAACAATTCTGACATTCGTTCGGGCGCATCACGAGAATAACTTTTCACTTTACGTAGAGGTCCTAGAAGCGCTTGCTCCTTGGTTCTTCGCACTCGACCACACAAACTATTCCAGGTGGCTCCCGTTTCACATTAGAGACATGAAAACCCTACCCGACTCGACCCAAGAGAAGTTTAAGGAATGCTGGGTAATCCGCAAATCTTCGAACAAGTTTTCAAGCATCCCATTAGATCAAGAACATGAGCAGAACAATGCTATCTTGAAAGGTTCAGGTGGAATCATCGGACTGACTGAGAATCCAGTCGCCTTTAGGAGGTAACTGGTGGCTGGGCCAGAGGTGGCGCGCTGTTTGGGGGAGTTTGAAGATACCTCTGCCTCAAGAATCGTACACGAGAATAGAGAACACCACGACCAAGAACTCTCCATCCAGAAGAATTTCCAGGCCAATGTGAAGAGTCTCGTCAACACAATAGCCGAGTACGGAAATCCATTCCTCGATGATTGTCCTGAACTGGTTGTGCTTGATACACGCAACTGCACCGACGAGTCTGTTGTGCACACTGTGCAAACTGTGAAAGAATTGGGATCGAAACAGTACAAGAGATACAACAAAGACGTTATCCAGGATGAGACGGTGGCAGTTTGCAATACCATTTCAAAGAATTATTTGGCTTTGTTTAAGCGGCAACAGCCAAAACAAATATCCAAAGCATCTCTCAAGCTATCGGCTGTAACGAGCGATCGTTATTTGTTCAGTCGTTTGTATATAGGAAGTCAACAACGTGATGGAGATCTCGACGAGTTTTTCTCGCATTGAAACCAGCCGTATCCTCCTTCATTGTCAGAGTTTGGTAATCTGCGCTTCACCAAGAAATCTGACTTGGTTTCATGCATCACCAAAGGGGCAACACAGACACCCCCTCCATCATCCTATGACGTCAAAGTGTTTGACGGAGCTGCCGTTGTTCATTCACTGCCAGTTTCTGCCGCATCAACGTTCGCCGAATATGCAACAGTTTCCTTCCTGCCGTACATCAACAGAACCCTTAGCAACACTTCAAGAACTGACATTGTATGGGATGATTCCCGACACGGAAGTTTAAAGGAAGCTACTCGTGAGAAGAGGGGAGCAGGTACAAGGAAGAAGGCAGCGGGCAACGTGAAAATGCCACGAAACTGGCGGTCGTTCTTGGGGGATTCTACGAACAAGAAGGAACTGTTCACGTTCCTTACGGCGCAGGTCAGCAACGCCATCTTCCCAGTAGACAAGATCGTCGCAATCAAATCAGGTACGTAAGCGTCATTATGCCCCACCAGTTTGAGCGCCTGATTATGTCAATAATATGAACGACGCTACTATTTTTCTCATTATTTTTAGGTGAGAATATTGCCATAAACCAGTCACAACATCAAATGCAAGCTTGTAATCACGAGGAAGCTGATACTAGACTGTTTGTCCATGTTCGAGATGCAGTGGAGAGAGGCGCAAAGAATGTGATGATACGCACTGTGGACACAGACGTGGTTGTTATTGCAGTCGCCGAGCTCAGCGCCTTGCGTGAAATCCAGCCTGATCTGAACGTCTGGATCGCCTTTGGTATGGGGAAACATTTCCAGTACCTGTCCATAAACAGCATACATGAAGGCTTGGGGGAGAGCAAAGCAAAGGCACTACCATTCTTCCACGCATTTTCTGGGTGTGATACGACTTCTGCCTTCCAAGGACGAGGAAAGAAAACTGCGTGGGAAGCATGGAATGCATATCCCGAGGCAACAGAGGCCTTCATTTAGGCGCGCGCTAACAAGTTTACTCCCATGACTCTCGACTGTCCTGTGTTTGCAGTTATCGAAAGATTTGTTGTGCTGCTTTACGACAAAAACAGCCCCGCTACAAGTGTAAACACAGCCAGAAGAGAGTTGTTCACCAAGAAAGCCAGAGCGCTGGAAACCATCCCACCCACACAGGTACGCTAGCTTGGATATGACTAAGAACTCCACAGCTCCCTTCATTATAAATGACAGAAATGCTTTCATTTTTGGTTTTCTAGGATGCTCTTCTACATCATTCCAACAGAGCCGTTTACCAGGCGAGCATCTGGTTATCCATCGAACCACAACAAATTGTTCCTGACCCGGATGTTTTTGGTTGGAAGATGAACGATGGACACTGGCGGCCCCTTTGGACCGAACTTCCTGAAGCATCCAAAGCTTGTTCTGAACTCCTGAAGTGCGGGTGTAAGAAGGGGTGTTAAAGTTCACGTTGCAAGTGTTACAAGGCCAACCGTCCATGCACAGAGCTATGCACCTGTTCTGGAGGCTGCCAAAACTTGAGTTCTTAAAGTTTAGTAAAAATCGCATCAGCATGATTAACGTGAACTATAAAAATCTTGAGCGTGTGATATACATTCTTTCTATTATATTTACTGTTTTATTTATATATTATTGATTACTACAGTCATAGATTTCCAGGACTAGTCAAAGTTTAACGGAGTTTTTTAGATAGCTTTTTTCAACGTCGAATGGACAATTGCAGTACACAGCGACGACAGATTTGAAAGTTGTTTGGGGTCTGCATCTGCAAACCCCCCCCCCTCCCCCACAAGCCGGCTGATGTTTTTTGTGTGTGTGTTCTGAGACAATATCTTTACATCCAAAACAGAGTGAGTGCTGCCTTGTACGACATATTGTGTTTCTAGTAGTAAATGTTGCGAGATGGAAGTATTCTACCTTCGTATTGATGTGCTTTTTTACCATATTAGGCTATAGTAAAATAGGCAATGGTGAGCTACGCTCCCCCCTGACAATTGAATCATGCTACAATCAATCATTGTGATCTAAAAGAGAGCATTCTAGTCACATGTGATAGACGTACAGCCAAACTATTGGATTAAAACCTTATTTCGATGCCCTGTTTTAGTACAGGAAATTGTGTGGGGTGCCGTGCACCCCCCTGATTGTCGGATTTTTGGGCACCCCTTCTGAATTTGTTCAGTATGACCCAAGGAACATCTGTGCCAAATTTGATGCTTTTACTCAAAAGTGCACGAAAATTTCACTAACAGACCTGACTATAAAGAGCAGCCATGAGGACGATGGTTCGAGTCACAATTTTTATATCCGTCTTCTCCTTCATTTCTCCATGTAAAGTCATACTTATGCTGTAATCCTTGTAGCTTCATTAGGTCCATCACATGGATGCATCTTGATAACCAATGAGAGCACAGATGAACATCACTAGTGATTTGGATTTCCAAATCACTAGTGATATTGGATATCCAAATCACTAGTGATGTTCATCTAGTGTTTCATTGGATTCCCAAATTTAGGCTTTCAAACAGTTGTAACTGTTAGAGCCAAATGTTTCAATTTCAACCAAAAATGGATAATAAAACCACAGTTGTATTGATTTGATCACTTTGTCTCAAATTGTGCATTTTATCTTTATCATTCCATGTCGGTACCGGGCATTTCACTAGACCGTATGCACTATGATGCTAGCTGACTACTGCTACCAGAATCCTTTTCGAATTATTTATCTTATTCAGATTTTGAAACTCTTCTGAGAATACCAAGATAATGGTGTAAACTAGAGCAATATTCTGGTAGTACTAGTCAACTGAAGTCATACCGCATACGGTCTATTCAATAAAACAGTGCTCGATTTAGTGAATCAGACTAAAACTATCTATCGGCATAGATGCAAGTTTCCTTTCTGTCGCATAATTTACAGCAGATTTATAAGGAGATAATCTAGATCTCCTGTGGCGGATATGATAGAAATGAAGGATTACACAGAGTGTTTAACAGTGTTTATCAATGGCATATGTTAACGTTCGACCATGCAGTTTCTTCCATATTTCGCTCTTTCTTCGACTATGTCTTGAGCCGTGTTAATCGGATCAAAAGGTTATTTTTGGTCGTCAGATCTTCAGTAAACATAGCCTAGGCCTTTCGGCTCATTTCATCAAAGTTGGAACACTGTGAAGGCAGCTCCTTCAGTTCAAGGGACTGATATTGACTGGTATCAGGAAATGCCTCATTATGACGTCCCCTGTCACCGGAGGTCCCATTTCGATTTGGCCCACCGTGAGAGGTGCCCTGAGCTCGCGTTAGAGGGTTCAGAGACCCGTAGAGTGTATGGGAAGGAGCTGATGTTGATATACTGCTGTAGTGAATGGTTTCGTTATTCATGGCAGTGGTCGGAATAGAATTACTAACTACTGATTGAGCGCATGGGGAACTGCCCTGGAAATCATCCATTGGCTGTTCGTACTCGTCATGACGTGACGCACCGACAAACGTGTCCACTTGCTCGTACTCTGGATTATCTCCATTTTCAACAGATGTCAAATGTCGTTGTCCCTCGTGTTGAACTCCTGTTCTATCAGGTCGCAGATGTTGTAGTTCTGGTGATTCGACGCCGGGTTCTTCTGTGTTTAAACTGGTCTGTGTGATATTAAAACAACAACAACATTACGGCCGGTATACTTTTTTAATCAGGTGAAATCGTAGTTTTCTATTGGGAAACTCTTGATTGAGATACGATGAGTGACTAGTTCCTGTAAAAACTAATGTTGATCTGCGTCGGCGGGGAAGATAAACACTGGTATCATCAACTAAAGTCGATTAAGGTATGCTAACCGCCGTGGGGAGCGAGTAGCAGCTGACGTTTAGAGCGCTAGCTCTTCGTCAGAGCAAAAGAGGGAATTGTGGGTGGGGAGACGGTTTATAATTTATATAGTGTTCAGTACTGATGACTCGGTTCAATTAGGATCAAAGGAAATTGCGCCAACAATATTATATAGAATGGTCAGGAAGATTAAAGTGGCGAGCTACTGGTTTGGCGAGATTCTTGCTATTAGTTCTAACATCTGGCAAGTGTCGATCTCCTAATCTTCGCCCTGTTTCTCCGATTTTACAAAGTGTGCAGGTGATACAATAAATAACATTACTAGACGTACAGTCAAAATGTTTAGTAACTTTAAGAGTGTTTCAGTTTTAGTGAAAGCACATGTGTTACATCGTTTCCTGGGGCATTTAAAAGTTCCTGGTTGAAGTTCGGGCTGTAGTGATCCCTTTACCAGGGAATCTCGTAGGTTCTTATCTCGTTTAAAATAGATAAGTGGTGGCTGTGGGAAAATTAGGGCGATCTCTGGATCATTCTGTAAGATCTTGATTGAGAAGTAGCATGTTGGGTAACCAATCTATCCATGTAGCTTATTAAATTAATTTGAGTAGGCAGGACAGTCATGGACAACCGAAGATTGTGTATATGCTAAGGAGACGAACAGTTATAAAAGTAAGCTGAAATGATAGTTGCCACGACAGTATTCCAGCTTACCTTATATTCATGAACTGTAGACATTTCTTCACGTATGCTTTGAAAATACACAGGAACGTTACGTTAGAAAAAATATTATACATATTTATGCTACCCTCGATGTTAATAAGAAACTGCAGCAGTGATCACCTGTGATTGGGACATTGAATGAGGGGGTGTTTATATTGAAATAATTGAAAGCCCTCTAAAGGGTATCATATGTTTGAGCTGCTATAATTTTGTTCATGGATAGTAATGTTTGCCAGAATTTGGTCCAATTCTGAATTTTAACAGGACCTGAAACAACCATATGGTTAATCAAAGTCAATATCTCTGTTCCTTTTACGGGCTATATTGCTCTGGCAATTGTGCATAGTCATTGACCGGCGGAATAGACTATTTTGTTTCTGGTTTTTAATAATTACCGGTACTTCCGTTATTTATCCATTTTAATTCATCCAAACAACATGTGTATGGTGTAGTATCAAACTGAGCGTCCTCTGACAACAAATTAATTCTCATAATTATATGTCATTTTAAAGAATCCAGAGGAATAACATAACTAAATTTATTGACCTGGCAATAAAAAGTTATATATTGCATATAATATTGTCTTCTCATTAAACATACATACATACATACTCTTTATTTATACACGGAGTCTCATTCATCATGAAAATTACAAAGATGCTCTTCCAGAGAGCCGTGTGTTTAGTTCTAAGTTAATGATAACAATAATAATATTGACAAGATTAATAATAATTAGGTAATAAAAAATAAGAATATTCTATTTAAATATGTTCGCTTCTTAAATACTAAAAAATGATGCGGTAGAATTAAAAAAGAGGCTACAAGTATTTAGAAAACTGTTTAATACTTGTAGACTCTTGTGCTACTTTAGGTAGACTGTTCCATAGAGATGCCCCTCTGTATGAAAAACTCTTTTTTAGGGCTTCGGTGTTGGGTCTTGTAATGAAGAGACTATTCTGAGAACGGCGCAAACTATGCTGATGAATTGTGTTTGTTTTGGTAAATAAATCAGTTAGATATGGCGGAACTTGGTTATTCATGGTTTTGTACATAACGCTTCCCAATTGGCAGTGGCGTCGTTCTTCTAAGTCTTTCCAATTAAGCATGGCTAAGATGTCTTTTGATCTAACGTCATAATTAGAGCCTGTAATGATTCTAGCAGCTCTGTTTTGAAGTTTTTGAAGTTTCTGAGAAAGGCCTTTACCCAGACTTCCCCAGACAGTGCTACAATAATCACAATGTGAGACTATCAGTGAATTATAGATAGAAATTAAAAGATTATAAGGCACGAATGGCTTGAGTCTTCGTAAAATACCAAGTGCCTTGGCAATCTTTTTAGATATGTTGTCAATATGAGTCTCCCATGTAAGAAACTCATCGACGTGAACACCGAGACATTTATAAGATTTAACTCTATCGATTTGACTGCCATTTGTGCTTACGTTCGGATCATCAGGTATTGGGGCAAGTTTGGCGCGCGTTCCAAGAAACATGCATTTAGTTTTAGTAGTATTTAGACTTAATTTATTGGCGATAAGCCATTCTTGCACACTAATTAGATCATTATTCATAGCAGAGAGAAACTCCTCCTGATTGCTAGAGGCAAAAGTAAGGTTGGTGTCGTCTGCATACATACGGACATTAGACATTAAATCGCAATTTGGCAGGTCGTTAATATAAAGCAAAAAAAGTAATGGACCCAGAATAGCCCCTTGAGGAATTCCACAACTGACTATGTTTGGGTCAGACAGAGTGCCATTTACTAGTGTCCTTTGGATACGATCGGTAAGGTAGTTCGAGAACCAGGATAGAGTTTTAGATTTTACTCCGTAGAGCTTCATTTTCGATAGTAGGATAGAGTGGTCAATAGTATCGAAGGCCTTTTTTAGATCCAAAAATATGATAGCATTTGTAAGGCCATTATCAATATTTAAGAACCATTCATTTGTTAGGTCCAAGAGGGCAGTTACTGTGGAATGTAATGGTCTGAAGCCCGATTGGAACTTATTTAACAGATTGTTTTCAACTAAGTATGTGTAAAACTGATTAAAAACGCCTCTTTCTAGAATCTTAACGACAACTGAAAGAACCGAAATGGGTCTATAGTTGTTAGGGATGGCTTTGGGTCCCTCTTTATGTATGGGATAGACTTTGGCTTTTTTCCAGTCTGACGGTAGGATGCCTTGCCTGATAGATAAGTTGAAGATATGTGTTAAAGGCTCTGCTACGGTTGAGGCGCAATGTTTCAGAAGTTTGGCCGGGATGTCGTCTAGTCCACTAGCCTTATTAGTTGGTAGTTTTTGGATGAGATCATAAATATCGTTGATGTTAAATTCCTTAAGGTCAAACTCCGAATCTGTTCGTTCAATATACTGTTCAAAGTTTACATTAGAATTAGGAATTTCGGACGCCAGTTTGGGACCGACCTCTACGAAATGGTTGTTAAAAACATTGCTTATTTCTTTTGAGTTCAGAACTTCGGATTTATTTCCCATAACAGACATAGGCTGCCCAGTTGTTTTGTTTTTCTTAGAGAGGATAGTGTTGATTCCTCTCCAAGTCTCACGCATTTTGCCTTGATTTTCTAGGAAGTATGCCTCATAATATGATACTTTACTTTGTTTGATGGCAGTGTTTAATTGGTTTTTGCATTGTTTGTACGCATCCCAATTAGCTACGTCGTTAGTTATAATAGCTGTTCTTTTTAGTCTGTCTCTTGTATGCATGAGATCTTTTAATGGAGTTGTTAGCCACGGAGCGAAAGAATTTCGTATCCTTCTTCGTTTGATTGGTGCATGCCAGTCAACTATTTCCAAGAACATGTTTTTCCAGAGTTCCCATGCGGTATTTGGGTCATTAGTAGATGTAATTTTATTCCACGGGACTAGTTTGATATCTCGTGCGAATAATGCAGAATCAAAATGTTTGTAGTTACGTGACTCGACATATCTAGGAGTGCTCTTAGGTGATACCAGCTTTCTGGCTGCATAAACAACACTATGATCGCTTATACCAATATGCGAAACCCCAGAATATTTGTATTTGGCAGGTTCATTGGTAAAAAAAAGATCAATAGTAGTAGATGTACTGGGAGTAATACGCGTGGGTTCGTTAATTAGCTGCGAGTATTGATACAATTCGCATAATTCAACTAGGGTTTTAGTGCATTGATTAAGTGGATCTGATGCAATATTACAGTTAAAATCTCCTATTATAGTTGATTCGATATTCTCCGTTTCGATCTTATCGAGAAATACCTCAAAATTGTCAAACAACTGTATGGGGGAGTTTGGTGGCCTGTACCAAGTGCTAATGAGAAAAGGTTTTACTTTAGGTTTCCTAATCTCAACGCATATTAATTCTAGATTGTCGTCTTGTAGGTCTGTTCTGTTTATAAAATTTATTGTGTTTCTCAAATAGATTGCAACTCCACCGCCTCTTCTATCGCGGTGCTTAGTAACAGTAGAGTAGCCATCAATTTGATATTCCGCGTAATCTACAGTTTGGTCTAGTCTAGTTTCGTTAATGACTAGCACATCAGGGTAGTTTGAGGTCATGTGAACGCGGAGTTCATCAATATGTTTGATTAGACTTGCTATGTTTAAAGCGGCAATTTTAAAACCCTTTAGTTTTGGTATTCCGAGTTGAAAATTCGGTAAGTCGTTTCTAGGTCGCAACAAGCTTGGATTGGTTGGGTTACATGAGCTACTAGAATCATTAGCTACTGAAGGTGTTTCATACTCTGATGAGAGGCTCTCTATGTTCGAAATATTTTGGGTTTTTGCAGTGTTGACATTGCTAGCTAATGCTGATTTTGCAAAAGGATATATAGTGCTGCTATTAGTTCTCAGATCATTGTCTAGATCAATTCAATTTTCTTCAATGTGTGCACTAAAGTTTTTGGTCAATTGGCTTACCCCCTTGTTGTTGAGATGGAGGCCGCTCCGGTTTAGGCAGGTGGGATTAATGTTCTGGTTAGTGAGGAACCCCCAGCCCCTGTTGGTACAGAACTTTCTCAGGGATTTGTTGACATCCTGCGCCTTCGCCCAGAGCTCGGCTTCTTTTCTGCACAAAAGGGCGGAGATCGAGATATGTGTGTTCGGTGAGTCACCTTCGATTTGCTCTGCCAGGTTGACTATACTGTCAGCGATGTTCTGGGCAGACTGAGGGGACTTCAAGTCATTCGTTCCGATATGTAGAATGATTCTGTCAGGCTCTTTTCTCGTGATGGGTCTTATATAATCCTCCATATCACCGGTTGTTGCGCCTGAGAATGATTTCACCACCACCTTGTAAGTATTTGACAAGTCCCAACCAGGGACTCTCTGTACAATGGAATCACCGGCTATCACTGTGACAGGCTTAAGCTGTTTATCGTCGGCAGTACAGGGTCTTGTAGTCTTAGACTGCTGGGCTGTTGTGGCCTGGGAGGCCGTGTGGCTCGAGCTTCGATTGCGTTTTCTATTCTTCTCTGGACCTTTGGATTGTGTTATTGTCGAGGCTGTCTTATCCGAAGAATGCTTATTCATCACTGTTTTCTTAACACTACTAAGATTAGCAGTGTTAGGATTCGTCTTTGGTGTGGTAGATGCGGTAAAGTGCCGCGACAAAGACACAATAGTTTCCTTCTCAATGTACTGCTAAAATACTTACGTCTTATTTTCGGCGACATCTATATTGACAAAAAAAACTGTTAGTCATAAGTCAGAAAATTTGGTTCAAATTTCCAGCTCAGTTTTAGCTAGGTTTAAGATAGAGAAATCGTTCAATAAATCCAAGCATCTTGCACTCTGAAGACTAAATTACATGTGCTGTTAAAATATAACTAATCCTAAATAATGCTAATTATAAAGGCCATCAATAAAAAAAATTCACCCCTAATTGCATAAACGTTGCCATATAAAAAAAATTCTGGTCATATAATAACTTGGAAGGAGCTTATTTGAACGAGGGAACTCAAGCTGTTTGCAGCCAATTTTCTTCAATATTATCAAATGTAAAAACCTGTTATAAGCAGAGGTACGAATAAACTGTATTGTGTTGTATTGTATTTACACTGAGACACCAATCCATCATCGACTCCCACCAATCCTACCATTTTTATTAATGGGGAAAAGCAAAGTAGGTTTCCAGCTTATCCCTGCCACCCTGAAACTCACTGATGTATGTAAAGCCACTTACGTTTTTTTCTCACCCACAAGATGTAGATTATCAGAAAGACGATAATCATAAGCAATATGACAATCAGTGCTATTAGTCCAGCAATCGTCATGTCTTTATTGCTGTCTTCTCGAGTAACGCCTACGTAGAGTAAATACCCGTTAGTATTATAATAATAATTAACTTTATTTCAACACGGTAAACGGCTCAGTAAAACTGATTTTCAGACATGCCGTGCATAGTAATAACAATAATAATACAGTGAAGTAATAATATAACAGTTAAGTAATATATAATATAATCTATATAATATAAAATGCACAGCTGAACTAATATACTAATATCTACATGTTAGTAATAATATACTAATAATATCTCTTTCCCGTTATCGTTTGAGGGCTCTTCTGAAGGTGGTCAAGCTGTCGAGTTCTCTTATTTCATTTGAAAGCTCATTCCAGGCAATGGTACCGCGATAGGAGAAGGAGCGTTTCATGAAATTGGTTTTAGGCTTAGGAGGTTGTAGGTCAAATTTGCTGCCTTTAAGATTGTAGTTATGCAGTGTAAATAGGTCCTGTAAATAGTCTGGTGCTATCTTGTGAAAGACCTTGAACATCATAATCCGTAATTGGAATTGTTGTCTTTTATTTAAATTTGGCCAGTCAAGTTTCTCAAGGAGGTCGTGAGACCTGACTGAGTAATCTGCCCTAGTAATTATACGAGCTGCTCTATTTTGCAGCTTTTGTAATTGATCAGCACGTGTTTTGGAGCAGTTCCCCCAGACGATGCTACAATAGTCAAAGTATGGCTGTACTAGTGAATTATAAACAGATATTAGTGTGTCTATATTATTTGTTAAGTTTCTTGTTTTATATAACATACGCAGGCCATTTGACACTTTTGAAATTACATGCTTAATTTGCTCATCCCAATTTAATGATTCATCGATGTGTATTCCTAAAAGTTTGATAGCCTCTTTTTGCTTAACAGCTTTGTTGTTTATAGAGAGATCCATGGATTTTGTCTTTTCTAACTTTTGTCTGGAGCCTATTGTCATGTAATTTTTTTTTTATCGTATTGACCTGTACGATAGATATTATACAAAGTATAATAAAAGTATAACGTGTAACCAAGGTGCGATATGATGGAATGGTAGGGCGCGTTATTAAACCGTACTGTTGAAAAACAGAAAGGGATTGTCACCAGTGCTCTAGATTGAGGGATATAGTTTATTGTAGATAATCCATTAAATATAGGTTTTCTGTTTAAACATCGTGTCTATGCGATAGACATTATTTAAGGGAAGTTTCAGGAGATATTGCATCAATAACCGTTGCATTTAAGAAGTATTGAATAGTGTGCCAAAAGCTAAAATGTCACGTTCACAACTGGCTTACCGGCCTTCGTTGTAGTTGCGATGTAGAGGGTCTTGTTTGTGATAACAGCAGTATTCCCATAGACAAGATGTACCTCGTACAGAGTACCAGACTCTAGTCCACTGACCGTACACGATAGAGAGGGTGACGTACTTCTGGCGGTGGAATTACTCCAGTCACCAGACCCTTTCATCTTCCTGACGTACATCCAGCAGTGGGCTTCCTGTGGCAACTGTGAATTACTCCACGTGACTTTAATGCTATTTGTTGTTGGCTTAAAATTAGTGATTTCCAGTTGAGCAGAACCTAGAATAAGACAGAGAACATCCAGCTGAAAGAATTTTTTGCTGACCTATCAGAGTGCATACAGCTTTTTAATGGCCGGCCCTCGCTCCAGGCTCTGTTTCGTCATGATGATTGCACGGACATTTTGCCGCCATTAATATTAGATCGAGTTGAATGCCGAGATCAGTTCTTTTTCGTCAAACCACTAGGTTGCCGACTTAGTAGCCGTGCAATGGCCGGTCAGTTTGTTCATTCATGCCGTGCGTGCCCGGAACTCCATTCATCTGGAATAGACGCGAACGAGTTGCGAGCACCCTGCTCTGGGTTACGCGCTCGAGCATATTTGTCTATTGAACTAACTATTTAAATATTAACATGCTTACCAGACTGACCAACACGTATGGATGCTGGATCAACGGTGAGGTTTCCCAACGTGCCACTGCTGGTAGCGTTACGTAACGCGGAGAACACGATGCTCTGACTGACACTTTCATTAAAGGAAACACTTCCCTCGACAATAACACTCCCTCGCCTGCGAAAGTAATGATGAAATTGTATCAACAGCACTGATTTCTTCACAGAGGTGTTGTTTGTGCACAATAGATCATACAAAGTCAATCCTCATAAGCTATTTAAAAATATAGGTTTTTAAGTGTTTCTTGAAAAGTTCAATAGAAGCACTGTTTCTGAGTTCAGTAGGAAGCTGATTCCATAGCCTGGGTGCCGCAACAGAGAATGCTGTCTCCGTACGTTCTTAATTTAGTTGCGGGTATATTTTCTGAGAAGTAGACCTCAGAGTACGTTTACACATGCGAAATTTCTAGCCGATGGTTTAGGTAGGACCTTCTCATTACCAACTTGAATACATTCTAAGGAAGGTCTAGGGCGATATCTATAGAACTAATAAGTAAGAGTTCAGTGTTATCCTGGTTTGGTTTAAGTCCATTGTTTACGATACAACAATCGATATCTTTGACACACTGATCGATACTTGACTTAGATGATGAAAGTACACTTCAACTGTCCGTTTTAAAAGACAGGTACAATTGAGTGTCGTCAGCATATAGATGGTACTGTAAAGTTGTGCAGCTTGACGATGTCAGCAAAAGGAGATGTATACTATAAATACTTTAGGGGACCTAACACCGATCATGTGGTACACCACGTACTAAACAAAACTGTGATGACTTGCAGTCTTCAACCTGGACACGTTCGCTTTGACACAAAAACGGCTCGAGAGTCTTGACAACTGGATGGAATGGTTAATTGTGTCGAAAGCCGTGGACAAGTCGATCGTCCAGCCGAGTAAAAGAAGTATGGCAGACTTGTTTTTGTCAACCGCACACGTTAATATGTCATTTTGAACTTTAATCAAAGCTGTATCAGTGTTATGAAAGACTTTATATGAGGACTGAAACGGCTCATCTAAATGATGGGTCATGAAATGATCTGCCAGCTGTATAGCGGAAGCCTTCTCAATCAGCTTAGATATAAAATTCAAGTTTGAAAGAGGTCGAAAATTCAAAAATTGTTCATAGTCGGCATCAGATTTTTTCAGCAAGAGAGATAATACTGCAACTTTCAGTGCATCAGGCATAGTGCCAGTCCTAAGAGACAAGTTTATGATCCTGGTTATTGTAGGCAATAACACATTAAAACACCCTTCAGTACGGTTTCAGGTAAAGGATCAAGTCCACATGACTTGGAGGAAGATTTACTAACAAAGTCTCTTACTTGCCGATCTTAACTATCTTCAGCAAAATCACGTAGTTCCGTAAGGCAGACTGACCTATAAAGCAGAAGGGAGTTCATACTAACATTTCTTTCAATAAGGGCGCGAACTTAGTATTAATTAGTTATTAATGGTTAGGTTTCGTTCTTATTACTGAGAGTTTGGCTAGGTGTGAAAGCCTTGTGGGGACTTCGTGTCCTATTGTTTTCTCACCTGCCTTTTGTCGAATCTTGAAATAAAAAATATATATAAAAAAATTGATAAATAAACAATAAAATGTTGCGGCCACACTCATTATCTGTGTTAACACTACTGTAACATAGCACGTAGTGGCGCATGGGATCTCGAGGCAATTGCTGGCAATGTTGCAGCGTATGCTCGTACTTTCATTCGCCACCTTAATTCAGGACCTTCATTCGGCACCTTCATTCCGCACCTTATTTCAAGACCTTCATTCGGCACCTTCATTCCGCACCTTATTTCAAGACCTTCATTCGGCACCTTATTTCAAGACCTTCATTCGGCACCTTCATTCCGTACCTTATTTCAAGACCTTCATTCGGCACCTTCATTCCGCACCTTATTTCAGGACCTTCATTCGGCACTTCATTCGGCATCTTCATGCAGCACCTCGCTCCTAAGTGGACTTCCGGGTTACTTAATTAAGAAACTGCAGTCAGTTCAAAATTGCGCCGCTCGCCTTATTGTTGGTGGTGGAAAGTATGATCATATTTCACCTGTTCTTCAGCGTCTCCACTGGCTACCCGTAAAAAAACGAATAACTTATAATATATTACTTCTTACATATAAAGCTCTAAATAATATGGCTCCTACCTACATTCGTAATATGGTAGAGTACAGATAATAACTATACTCCTCCTCGTAATCTTAGGTCTGCCAATAAGTTCCTTCTAAAGGTTCCTACAGTCAATTTAAAGAGCTATGGAGAAAGGGCTTTTTCTGTTGTTGCGCCAAAACTGTGGAATTTGTTGCCACTTACTATTAAGTTATGCCCCTCGGTGGGAGTCTTCAAAGGTAAGTTAAAAGCATATTTATTTTAGGAAAGTTTTTATTAGTTTAGTTATTGCTTAGATCGTAAGATTTTATAGTTCTTGTAAATTAACCTGCCTGTTTTCCAGCTATGTAAAGCGCCTTTGGACGTTTAGGATTAAGGCGCTATATAAATGTAGAATTATTATTAGCACCTTCATTCAGCACCTTCGTGCGGCACATTCATGCGGCACCATCATGCGGCACCTTCATTCAGCACCTTATTTCAGGACCGTTATTCTGCACCTTCATTCAGCACCTTAATTCAGGACATTCATTCGGCACCTTCATTCAGCACCTTAATTCGGGACTTTCATTCGGCACCATTATGCGGCACCTTCATGCCGCACCTTCACTTCATTCTGCACCTTCATTCAGTATACTGAAATCAATCGCAAGAGATTTAAACTAAAATGGGACTCACCTGAACGATATAACTTTGCAGCTTTGATATTTTGAATAAAGGCCATAAGACGGCGCCAAGAAAATGATGCTCACCTGGGAATAAAAAGACGGGTGACATTGTCAATCTCCCCCCTGAAAAAGCAATCCTTTTTTATCAATCTTTTTTTCAATCAGAAAATCAAAATGAAAAGAAGTAAAGGAAAAACTTTAAAAACTAAAAACAATTCAAGCAAAAATTAAATGCTATTTTGTTAATGCGGATATGAGATATTACAAGAAATTGGTTTCATAGTTCATGCTACTGCTTCTCATCCAATCCAATAATTCCTCCAAAAATTACCCATGCATTAAATCAATGTTTGACGCTCTTTGCAAGGTTTCAAGGCAATGTGTGAATTTGGACACATTTCAGATTTTAGGTACTTTTTGACTTAATATTAAATTTACCTCGACAATAAAACGCCTTGCCAGAACCTTAAAAGCCACACTGTTCGAGTCCTTCAGATCATCTGTCCAGATTATACTGATCAATTTTATTTCTACGACAAATACAATTTCCAGAGGGTCTAGATCTGCAGAAAAAAGCAAATACGATTGAACAGATAATCAGTATAATAATACATAGTACTGTACAATGTTGTTTATTTCACCACGACTCTCTGCGCTACTAATATATACTAACCCTGTAAGCTTGTAGTTGCTACATACAAGTCTTGGAGTGAAAACACTCAAAAAGAAGATCACATCATACAAAGGAGTTGTCTTTAGTACTGTTTAATCAACGAACAGAAGCCGATTTTATCAGGTTGAAAAACACAAGGGCGCAGCCCGAGTATTTTAGACCTGAAAACCACGTGCTGCGAGTTTATTGAACTGCTTCAAAAACGTTCACGGATTCATGTCAAAGGATGCAACATAATGAGCCAACGGATTAATTCTTTAGGGAATGAAAACACGAAATTCAATTTTCGAAGAGTTTTTTTAATTCCTCATTTCTTCGCTCGCCTCGATCTAGTTCAAATTCCTTCGAGCGTCTTGCTGCACGGCATGGTCATGTCAGCAGAGCTTTGAAATAAAAACGACAACTTTTACGCTCCGAATACTGAGACAATCTCACTATTAAAATGGTACGTTCTGCTTGTTTTCTGTTGCATTAAAATACTCTTATGAGTAGTAAGGGGACCCTATACAGATCATATACCCTCTCCTGATTGGTCGAGAGCAAATCTGTGACGTCACAGGTTTTGTGACGTCACAGGCCCCGCCTCCTCGGTTATAGATCATAGGCAGGCCACTGATTGGCTGCCGCTATTATAGATCAAATACGGGCTCAGGATTGGTCGGGATTTATAGATCCAATACGGGGCCGGGATTGGTCGGGATTTATAGATCCAATACGGGCCCGGGATTGGTCGGAAATTTATAGATCCAATAGGGGCTCAGGATTGGGTAGGGATTTATAGATCCAATCCAGGACGGGGATTGACGGACCGGGGAAATACACGGGACGTATAAAAAAGTGACCCTCCCTTGTAAATTTCAGTGTGAGCGACGCCCCCTACTTGCTTTTGTGGGTGTGACGCCAAAGTCATAAAAGGATTGGCAGGGACCCCCACAGGGACCCCACAGGGTCCCCCACGGGGACACCCCTGGGGATACCCCTAGAGTTTACACAGACACCCCTGATTCCCTACGGACACCCTGTTGGTACAATGACCGTGGGTCCCCCGCCCTCCCCACAGGAATGCCAGAACCCACCCTAGTGACAGCCCGGGACCAGTCCCACGCGGAGCCGAGAAGACCTAGATTTTGGGGACAAGCCGGCCCCCGGGATTTTACCCTGGTGACCGGAAGCAACCCCTATGTAATTATAGGTGTCCTTTCAACCAAAAAAATAAAATAAAAATAAATAAATAAAAAAAAAAAACTATATACCTATTTACAAGGCCAACCGTAGGCCTTCAGAATGAGAAAGAATATCCGAAGCTAGAAAAAAAACAATAAAACTTTCAAGAGGAACAACGTGGGGTGTCTGTTGTCTCTTTTCTAGGGGGAAAAAGTATAAGGGAGGTGTCGCGCGCTAGACTCGGGGAGAGTGCAGAATGCCTTGCGGTGGAGGAGGAGGTCCGTCCCTCAAGTGCCATGGTATTTTGAAACGTGTCCGTTGTCTCTTGGCGTGTTGCGGAGGAAAAGTGATTATTCAGGGCTCTCATTTTGAGGATTATGGGGCGAAAGAAGGAGAAGAAGAAAAAGAGTCCTTCCGCGCTGCTCGAGGCGTTGTATTACGACCCCAGCAGCCCTGCTGCCTTTGGGGGTGCTGCCCGTCTGGTGAAAGCGGCTAGCGAAGTGGGGGTGACGCGCACCACCACTTTAGCATGGCTGAAAAAACAATTAACCTTTACGTTGCATCGACCCTTTCGAAAAAAAATTCTGCGAGGGCGCGTGCGCGTGCTGGCCCTCGATGAACAGTGGCAGGCGGATCTGGTGGACATGCAAGCCACGAGTGCCTTCAACAAGGGCTACAAACACATTTTGACCATCATCGATGTGTTGTCCAAGTACGCGTGGGCGGTCCCCCTGAAGAACAAGACCGGGGAGGAATTGGTGCGCGCCTTTACCCAAGTGTTTCGCGAACGGAAACCGTTGCGGTTGCAGACCGATGCCGGGACAGAATTTACTAACCGCAAGTTCCAGGCCTTTTTAAAAAAGAATGACGTGGCCTTTTTCGTCACGTACAACGAGACCAAAGCCCAGATTGCCGAGCGGTTCAACCGGACGCTCAAGGGACGCATGTACAAATATTTCACGGCCACCGGAAAGAAAGAGTATTTGAAAGTCCTCCCTCAATTGGTGCTCGGGTACAACCGAGCCGTTCACAGTAGCATTCGACGCGCCCCCATCACCGTCACGCCCTTCAACGACCACGAGGTGCGGGCCATCTTGTACCGGGAAAAGCAGCCGACGGCGCTAAAGAGGAAACCGAAGAAACCGTTGTATCGTCCCGGCGACACGGTACGGATTAGCAAGACCAAAGGTCATTTTGAAAAAAGCTATCTGGCCAACTGGTCGGAGGAAGTGTTCACGGTGATAAAACGGTTGGACTACCGCACCCCTCCCGTCTACCGGTTGGAGGACTTGAGCGGGGAGGCGTTGCGGGGAACGTTTTACGAAAGCGAGATGACGCCGGTGGCCGTGGAAAAAGAAAGTCTCTTTATCATCGAAAAGGTGTTGCAACGCCGCCCCGGCAAGAAGAAGAACCAGGAAGAAGTCTTGGTGAAATGGGAAGGGTACCCCGCTAAATTTAACAGCTGGGTCCCGGTCACTCAGCTCCAGACCCAAACGTACGGGCAAAAAAAGAAATAAAAGAGTTTGTTGTCCCGCTTGCCTGATTCATTTGTGTTTGAGTGGGGAGAAAGAGAGAGAGAGAGAGAGGATGCAGGAGGGTGAGGAATTTTACATTACCGTCACCAACGGGACGAGTACTAACGTCTACACCAATGTCCCGTCCCGGTTCCGTATCCATCTCCCGCAAATGTACGAGTTGTCTTCGGCCTGGGAAATGGCGGTCACGACTCTGGTCTTCCCCAGGCCACAGAAGAAGAAGACGCTTTACATGTACTGTGATTTAGTGGAACCCAGTATTGTGGGGGATACGAAAGCCCCCTTGTTGAGAGTCCTTTTTTCAGGGACCAGCGACGAAAACGGCACGGTCCAAGAACGCAACTTTTCCCCCCTGTTCTACAGGCAACTGGCCAAGACGGTGTTTGAGGATTTCGAAATCCTTATAACCGACGAGCACGGGAAACTGGTTTCATTTCCACAAACCTCTAAGGTGGAAGTGACCCTCCATTTCCGGAAAGCATGGACCCCGACCGCATCTGGATGACCTTGCCTAGCGTGGCCAGCCGGACTGCCTTTCCCAATAACATGGGCTCCCATTTTCGTATCCGTCTACCGGAGATGATGGTCTTGGACCGACGGTGGGAAATGGCCCTCTGCCACCTGCAATTTCCACGCGCCTGGGATGAATTGTTCCCTAAAGAGCAAGACCGCCAATTTACGATGATCCAAGAAAAACTTCGCCAAGAAGAAGAGACCTCGACCACCCTCACCTTTGCTTCCCAGCATTTCGAAACGGTCACAGATCTGGTTCATGCTATGCGCTGGGCTTTGGTGCAAGGGGGATTCCAAGCGATCCTCAAAACATTTGCCGTCCGGGTGAAATCTCCCGATAAACAATTGGCCAAGACCGCCCTGGAATTGAAACAAACCGTGACGGACGGGTACATTTTAGCCCTCCCCCCTCCACTGGCCTACATGATCGGTTTGGAGAACAATCCCAAAAAATCCACCTCACATCCCGCGGGCCTGCTGAAAAAAACAGGCCCCAACACCCCGTTGATGTCCAGTATCTTAGGGGTCCATACCGGGGTGTTGATCGCAGACAAAGCCATCGTGGTCCCCGAGTCGATTTCGGAGAAAGACCGGACCGTGTATTACCTGAGCCCCTCGTCCACGGGAACAGGCGCCACCTTGTTTCCCGGGCATTACAAGATCCATTCGACCATTGTGTTGCCCCCAGGGAACTATGGGAATGCCAAAGCTATCGAAGTGGCCATTTCCCCGAACGATATTCCTCCCGTGTCCTGGTTGTGGAACTCCAAAGATGTCGATGGGAGAGTATACCTGTCCCTTAAAATCAACGATAAGGGGAGCTATTTTGCTGTGAGCCCTTGGCTGGCCAAGCTGTTGGGATTTGGCGACGGTTACACGCCCCAAATATTTTCGCAGAACGAGAAGGAAAAGAAAACACCTCTGATAGGCTACCAACCCGAGTGTTGGTCCACCTATTACTCTGGCCTGAAATTCTCGACGACCAAAGCCTACCTGCTCAACCGCGATTTTAAACATCAACCCGTACGCAGTTTGTACGTGTACTGCGATCTGATTGAGCCGCATATCGTGGGGGATGTGAAAGCGCCCTTGCTGAGGGTCGTGTCGGCCCAGGTCCCTTACAACAAGGTGGTGGAACGAGACTTTCCGGTCATGCGGTACTTTCCGCTCGCCAAAACGGTGTTTGACACGCTGGAAATCCTTATAACCGACGAGTCCGGCCACCGCATCTCATTCACCTCAGCAGCGACCGTGGTGGCGACATTGGAATTTGTGAAGCGCACTCTGAAAAGGAAAGGATGAATTATGGAGCGTCTACGGGGACTATGGCACCGGTGCCATCTATGGGGGACGTGGTTGGCGGAGGGTCTTCGATACCTGTGTTCCATGCGCTCCCCGCCCACGCCTCCAGCCCTCAACGCACACCCACCTCCATTCCTGTCTTCCAGGGGGGCCGCGGAGAGCAAGGAGGCGGGGGACTCATCCCTATCCGTTGGAATGAACTCGGCGGCTACGGACCGGTCACCAATCAAAAGGGTGGGCTCTTACCCTTGGCGCTAGCCCCCTTGGCCGTCATGGCGGGCAAAGCGCTGGCCGGGACCGTCGCGGGGGCGGTGGCTAAAAAAGGAGGACAAAAGATACTCGCTCAACTGAAATCGAAATTTGGCAAGAGGATGGTGAAGCAAATCGTGAAGGACACGAAGCAAGGGGCGGCCCGTGTGCTCGGCAAGAAAACCAGTAAAACGTTGATCCAAGGCCTAGAAAAGATAGCTGGGGTGGCGTCGAAAAAGAAAAAGACGAAGAAACCGAGGGCGGCGAGGGCCAACAAGAATAAAAGAAAGACAAAACAGGCTCTCCCTCTCATTCCTTCGAAGGCCGTCAAGCGTGCACGTGTTGCGAGAGATATCTTTGACGTTGATTATTGATGGCAACGGTCGCCGGTATGGGCAAACCGCCCCTGCCCAACATGTTGGGCGGCTACAACACCCATTTGGATTTTTTCAACAAGGAATTGGCTCAAGCGGTTGAAGAACGAGGTTATTGGTCGGAGCACGCGCCCAAATCGGCCCTCTTACCCGGGTCGCCCGTGGAATTTTACCTGCCGGCCAGTCCCTATTACACTGTGCTGCCTAGAAGTTATTTCAAGGTAACGGCCGACGTCGTGAAAGCCAACGGAGAGGCTTTGACGGCCGATTTGGCCTTGGGGATCGTCAACAATTGGTTTCATTCCCTCTGGTCGCAAATCGATATGGCCTTGAACGGGGAATGGATGACCATGAGCACTAAAACTTACCCCTACAAAGCCTACCTCAGTACCCTGCTCAACTATACTCCAGACGCCAAGAAATCTTACCTGACCTCGGGACTGTACTACAAAGACAAGGCGGGTTCCATGGATGCGTTCACAATCGTTGGGGAAAACGTAGGGTTGAATACGCGGGCGGCTTACGTGAAGGAAAGTACCGTGGTGGAAATGACGGGGATGTTTTACATTGACGCAGCCTTCACCAACAAACTGCTCCTCAACGGAGTGCCCCTAGAATTCCGACTCACCCCCGCCAGCAACGCCTTTGCCCTCATGGGAAACAGTGCGACGGCAGAAGTGGCCGCCGCTAAAATCAGGCTGAAGCGCGTCACTTTCTTCCGCCGCGTCAGTGTCTGCAACAAGGACTTCATGAAGAGCGTCGAAATGAAACTCGTGTCCCAGCCCGTCCTCTACCCTTACAACAGTGAGGAAGAACGGATGTTCACCATTTCTCTGGGGGACACCACCTTTGAGAAAACGGATTTCCTGGGCGGTCGCATCCCCCGACGCATGCGACTTGCCTTGATGGGGAGTGCGAACAGTTTGGGAGCGCTGAAAAAGAACCCGTACAATTTCCAAAGGTTTGGTATGACCCGCGCCACGATCACGGTCGACGGCACGCCCACCCCCTTCTCCCGCCTCGAATTTGCGGACGGGCAAACCCTGGACGGGTACAATACCTTGTTCCTGTCCCAAGGGGCCATGAGCGCCAACCACGGGATTGACGTTACCAGGGACGACTGGGACAAGGGCTACGCCATCCTTTCTTTTGACTTCACTCCAGACGGTAGTGGCAACGCCTCCCACATGAACCTACAACAGTACGGGACGGTGGGCATCCGACTTCAGTTTGCCGCAGGTGTCACCGAGACCTTATCCGTGTACGTGAACTGCGAGTTTGACGCCGCCTACGAAATCAACAGCAGCCGAGAAGTGAAAAAGTTGTAAGCCGATGACCACCTACACATCGCAATTGGCGGTCTTGGCCCGTCACGATTGGTGGCTCCGCGCCTCGTTTCGGGGCGTGTTTCCCATGGACCGACGGCCCCGCCGCGTGACCTACCCCGCCTCGTTCATTCTCAATACCGACAACGCCGACGGACCAGGCACCCATTGGTTGGCCTTTTATTTTCCGCGCCAAGGCCTGAATGAATTCTTCGACAGTTATGGCTTTCCCGCCTCTTATTACGGGTTGCAAGAGTACGTGCGGCAGGGGAACGCCCAGCATAAGGAAAACAATGTGATGTTGCAAGGGAACAAGTCCAGCGTGTGCGGTAGTTATTGCCTGTACTACCTCCTGCGCCGAGCCCACGGTCGGTCCCTGGCGGAGGTCCTGCAGAACCTCCAGCAGTGGAAGACCAAGACAACCAGGGACCGGGCCCTCCAAGCCTGGCAGCGCCAGTACCAGCGCCGGAGTGTGGCGCGGTGGCAGCAGCAGCAGCAGCAGCAAGACAGTTTTCTTCACGATCAATGTGTTATCAGTTTGAGACAAAGTGAAAAAATAAAATAAAACCAGGAAACCCACCTCTCTGTCTTGTTATTCTTGGGAAGGGGTGACGCACGATGGATGTCCGTTTCCAAACGCCCTGCAATATCTTGATCACGGGTCAGAGTCAATCGGGGAAAACGATGTTCACCGAAAGACATCTGCACCACGCGAAATCCCATTTTACCCAGCAGCCCCTCACGATCGTGTACTGCTATGGCAGCGCTTGGCAACCCCGGTTCACTGCCCTGCAGAAACAATTGGGGGTGAAATTTGTGGAGGGTCTCCCCGACGACCCGTACGCCCCCTTTCGCGGCAAGCAGGGCCTCTTGATCCTGGACGATTTGATGAAAGAAGGCTCCAAGGACGAGCGAGTGGTGGACCTGTTCACCAAAGGCTCGCACCACCGCAACATTACGGTGCTGTACCTGACCCAGAACATTTTTCCCCCAGGCAAGTACGCGCGCACCATTTCCATCAACGCCCACTACCTGGTGGCTTTTAAAAACGCCCGCGATTCGTTGCAAGTCCGGAAATTGGCTGAGCAGGCCTTTCCGGGGCAAGTGCCGGCGGTGATGCGGGCCTACCAGGACGCTACCCAACGCCCCTTTGGCTACCTCCTCTTCGACCTCCACCCCCGGACCCCACCCCAAATCCGATTGCGCACGAACATTTTCTCCGAGGAGGGAAAACAACATCACGCCTATGTGCTGGAGGAGGATCAAAAAGGGGCAGGACTTTGGGCGGCACTGAAAATGACGTGGCCAGTAGTGAAAAAGACATTTTTAACACCCAAGGCAATCCGTGAGGTGGACGCCCTGGGTAGCATCACCAACGCGCTGTACCGACAACGAAGAAAAACCCGTTTTTTAACCAGGGCTGCCAAAACGATACAACAACTAGGAGGCTCCAAGAAGAAGACCAAAAGAGTGAAAAAAACAAAGGACCGCACCCCATCCCAATCACTTCGTGGGGCGGTGTGGAAGAAACCCAACAACAACAAAACAACCTTCCATCCCCCTTTTTCAGGGCAACGCGGGGGTGCTTTACAGCGCTCCCAGAAGTCTCTGAACAGCCGTGTTGAAGAGGTCCTGAACAAAGCGGATTGGGTTAACTTTATAGTCTAGGCCCCCCAGGGAAACCGTTCAGTTGTGGTGATGGCCTCCCCCTTGCTTCAACGCAGCGCCACGTTCCTCCGTCAATTTGCCAAAGCGGATCTCGGTCAGAAAAAGAAACTCATCAGGACCGCGAGCCAACATCAAATCAACGCCGTCAGCGAAGTGGTGCACAACGCCTTGCTCGGAACATTTCCGATAGGCGCCCGTGCGAAGAAAATTTTTACCCCCATCAAGGCGAAACTTCGAAAAATAGCCAACAAAGCCCTGTCGCCGGCCGTGAGGAAAAGGATTCTGCTCTCCTCCTCGACAGCGTTGCAGAAAGCCAAGCTTAAAAAGGCCGTGGGCCAGCGAGGAGGGTTCATTTTCACGACCGCCGCCCTCATTGCCGCAGCCGTTCTTGCTGGCAAAGCCGTGGCCGCTGGCGCCATCAGTGGAGGGGTAGGCTACGGAGTCAAGAAAGCTCTAGAGCAAGCCGGAGGGTTCGTTGCGCCGGAGGGGTCGTTGTTCCGTAGAGGATTACGTTTAAGGGTCAAGAAAGAGCTGGAACAAGCCGGAGGTTATTTTGACACAGCCTATCCCGCGCCAATAGACCCTTCCCCGGAAGAGTACGCCCAATACCTGAGTCAACCTTATATCTGGTCCTGAATGGTCCAACCAATCCGCAACTGGCCGGTACCCGAGGGTACAGACCCGGCCCTGTGGCAATTGTTTTTAGCCCGTCTTCGAAAAAGACAACGCCAAACCCTGCCGGGAAAAAAAGTCAGCAGGACTGTGCGGGCGGCGAAGAAAATCCGAAGAAAGTATAAGACGTTGCCGCCCAAGAAGAAATCCCAGACAGGGAAAAGGAAGCGGGCCCCACACCATCCTCCAGCAGCCCCAGTAGGAATTTCCGTGACACGATGGACAGTGAAGCGACACAAACGAAAAAAGCGATGAAAGAGGCCGAGGGGAAGAACCCTATGCGCATGGTCTTGGTGCCGGAAGAGTCCATGCGGTGGTTGGAACAACAGCTTCGTGTGGACACGACCAAAGGGGTTAAAGTGCTCAGTCAGTACCAAACGGCCATGGCGCAGGTCCTAGAAAACCCAGAGAAACCGGCAAGCGCCGACCAGTTTCAAGATTTACTCCAGAAATACGTCCGGCGTCGCGAAACCATTGAACCTAGTCCCTTCATGGCCGTGGCAGCCAAAGTGTTAACCCAGAGCCAAAGGGGCGCTTTGCGAAAAGTTCCGCCCTCCAGCAAACCTTTAGCGTCGGTGCTGGTCAATCTGTTGAAGTTGAAAGGGGGACAGAAAATTTCCTGGAATGCGCAAGGGGAAGTGAAACTCTATGGGCAAACCCTGCCGGGGAGTCAAATTGCCGATTTGATTAAAGAGGCGGTGCATCCTTCTTCCACCCGCACGTCGCCCGGCTACCGTGATTTCATGCAATTTCTAGCGGAAGAAAAAATTCCTAAAGATCTCGTCCGCCACCCCCGGGATCTCATCTCCAAGAAGAAAGAGTACACGCCCCGGCCTAAACGAACCGCCGCCACCTATCAAGAGGATCTCCCGCCCCAGCCCTACAAAGATCTCCCACCGCCCCGCCGAGAGGAAACACCGTTCTCCAGGACCCCTTACAAAGCCTTCCCCCGTGGGGGTTCCCGTGGGGGGCCCCGTGGGGGTAGCCGCCGCCTCTCTTTTGGCAGAGGCCCCGCCTAAAAACGCCTTTAAATTGGCGTCCTTTTTAAACCCCCCTTCATTAACGCCATGGCACGAACCCTAATGAGACCCGCGGGGATGGGACAAGCCCCCTGGCAACGCCGTGTCGCCACCGCAGGGAAGACGATGCCAAAGAAGAGGATGCCCCGCCATACCGTGGTAGGTAAAAAACCCAGCAGGACCGCCAGGGCGGTAGCGCAAATACAGAAAAAGTATAAGGCGCAAAAGAAAAAGAAAGCCCAGACAGGGGGGACGCAAACCGGGCGCAAGATCACGAGCCGAAAATCGAAAGACGGTCGTACCGAAACAACGATCCGAACGACGACCACGTCGGGCAAGCGCCAAGGCAAGAGTATCAGCCGGTGGACCGTCAAACACCTGAAGAAAAAGACTTGAAGAAAAGAAAAAGACAATTTTCTATCATTACTCGTTGCTCTTCAAGCTGTGAACGTCATGGGTCTAGATATTACTTTCTATGGAGCTGAGGGCGGCGGCGATGTCATTGTGGGCGAGTGCCACCTATGCTATTCTACGTTTGGGAACTGGATGGAAGAATACCTGAGCGAAGGCGAAAGGAAGCAGTATGTGCTGAGCGACTGCGAAGGAACCTATTATGGATTCTATGTGGAGTTGGTCTATGATATTTGTATTTGGGAAAGTTTTCTGCACAAGCATCCAAGACTCAAGCCTTACAAGATGGAGTTCCACTAAATAAAAGACTGAGACTTTAGTATCACAGCTCAAAGGAACTGAATTATTTATTACAATAAAACTTTGATTCTTCTAGAGTCTCTTTGTTTTCTTTAGTAGCCGTAAGGGTAGCTCTGGTAGCCGTGGAGTACCCTCTTGTCGTAGGTCACCTTGAAGGTCTTGGTCTCTGGGCGGGTGTGCAACGTCCTGTCTTGGGTGTTGCGGTGGATGGCGTGCGGCGTTACCACCGTCCGTGTGGGCTCCCCTTGGCCTTGCACCATGGCCACCATGGTCTCGAGGTTCACGATCGCCCGATTTCGCACATTGAGGCGTAGTCCTTTCACTTTGCAGACGGTGCGGCCTTGATTCGTTTCATACCCGTAACTCTTGGGCCCGGTACAAGCAAAACGGACAATGTGGTCGCCTTCTTTCAATTCGTTTGTCAGGTCGCCTAGAAATCGACCGATCGGGGGCACCTCTTGACCCACTTTCCGCGTGTAGTAGATACTGTCCGTATCGTGGTACACGATACGGTCCTTCAAGAGATCGAGGTACGAATACAATTTCAGGCGGGCGTGGGCTGTCGTGTAGGCGGCAAACACGACGTTGGTATGGGGGTTGGAGTCGATGTGTTGTGGCGTCGCGTTGTAGTGCACTTGTACCATGTCCTCGTGGACGAACAGAATGTCTTGGACTTCCTTTTCTTCGCTCATCATGAGCTCAAAGTAGCGGTCCAGTTCTGTGACGTACTCCGTCTGCCGAGGGTTCTGTTTCTGGCCGAACTTGCCCCACAAAGTGTTTAGGATCCATTTGGCGAGCGCCCGCAGGCCAGGGTTGAACACGATCTTATCCCACTCCAGCAAGATCCCCGTGGCTACCCGGTAATTCTCTATAAAAGCCGCTTTCTCGGCGTCGGTGTTGCAGCCGGGCGGCCATCCGCTCGCCTCTTGCTTCATCTTAAGAAATGTGTTCACATAGTCGGTGAACAATCCCTTGGTGTCGGTGGCGGGATCGTATTGTTCCGACTCGGAATAATGCCACACACGGTAGACTTCCAGGACCCGGTAGCCGTAGCGCAGGGCCGCGTGGAGTTCGTGGCTCACCCAGGTCCCTGTCAAAGCCCTGGCCTCGTCATCGTGCGTACAGGGTTCCTGATTCTTTTCTTCTGCGCAGGTCCGGCAGAGGGCAAACAGAAGTTTTTCTCCCACATGGGTTGGGAGGACGGGGAAAAATAACCGGCGTGGCGGTAGAATCTTGAGGTGGATTAACCCCTCGTAGGGTAGGGTGGGGTCTAGATTCTCGGTGAGGATTTCTGGATGGCCCAGCGGAAACCGTTTCGTCTTTTGTACCCAGGGGTACAGGGAGCACACATCCAGCGCCTCCATCCATTCTCCCTCCTGGGCTTCCCAGTAGGTCCTAATCCCGTTGGTACGCCCCCCAAAGAAGGCCTTCTTGGGGTCGAGTGGAAGCTGGGTTTGAGGGATGGGCGCGAGGGCTGCGATGGTCGGGTCCAAGGCCATGGCCACTCTGATGTCGCACTCTCTGGTCTGGACCACGCGGTACCCTTGCTGTTCCAAGTACGCGACTTTGTCCCGGGTACGGTCGGTCAACGTTCTCATGGTACAGTGAAGTAGGGGATGAACTCTGTCTTGGTGGTTACAACGATCACATCCATGCCAGAAGCAACCATTTATTTCGTAGGCCGTGTGGGTGGCGGCGTGGTACCCATACAGTTTGTAAGGCCCTACGCGCTTCTCTCCTTCGTTGCCCGCGTGCTGGATCTGAATCCCGTCCCGCCGCTCCACGTGGGCCAACCATTGGAGGGCCAGCGCCGACTGCACATCCTTGGGGCGGTAACCGAGCCGTGGCAAGACCGCAATGGTGTTAGGGCGTAGGAATTTCTTTCGAAAAACCAGGTTGCACATAGAGGCGAGCGTCACGGTCCTGGTAAAGGGATCTATCTCCGCCGCTTTCATCATGATAGCCCGGAACGCTAAACAAGCCCGTTGTAAGATGGCCACATCCCGGTGACAGTAGAGGGCCAGTTCTTTCTGGAAATCAAACACCGTCCCCTTGTCCCGTTCGGTCGCGTGCCAGGCCACTAGTTCTTGTTTGCCTTGAGGACTCAGTGAATCCGGGTCGTAATAATGAAGGTCTGGTAGCGGTCCCACGTACTGCTGGTGTTCTGGTTTGTTAAAAAAGATGGGGAAATCCAGCTTGTTGAGGTTTTCTGCTTGGAAACCGAATGTGACGGGGAATTGTTTGAGGGCTAGCGGGATGAAGAGCAGAGAGTCCTTGATGACGAGCTTGTAGTCGGTGATGGTCACCACCATAGCCTTACCGCCGCGGAAGAGCACTTTAGGCTTGACGGCATTCTTAAACAAGTACTCCAGAATAGGGTAGGAGTCGTACCCCATGGCATTGTGGGCCAGGCACACGTAGTTTTCATGGTCCCCCGAGAAGAGCCAATCGCAGAATTGGGTGAGGGCCGTGGGGCCTTTGTATTCTATTTTCCTTGGACCGCATTGAGTGCAGGTGGGTAAATCTGACGTCACACAGAGCTCACACACTTTGGAGACTCCCGCAAAGTTGACCATGTGCTGAGCCTCCAGGGGCATGGCTTCGAAGTCGAAGAAGAGGTACCGGAACTTGTCCTCGTTCCCCTCGTCTTCCGCAGCGGCTCTCTCCGTCCCCTCTTCTTCCGCCAGGAGTGCCGTGTAGGCATCTTCTTCTTCTTCTTCTTCTCCTCCTTCTTCTGTTTCTATCCTGGGGGCTTTCTGGTCGGCCACTTGCATGTAGCACAGATGGTCCGGGGGGACAATAGTGTTGCAACTACGGCAACGGTATTCCCCACACACGTGGACCCCTGGTTGTTGACGGGTCCGGCACAGATGGTCCACGGTCACCCCACACTGGACACAACGGGTATACCGCTCGCAAGAGCTCCATTCTCTTGTGTACAGAGACCCTCGACCCGTCCGGTGGGGTTGGTGGTTCTCATAGCATCCTTCACTCTTAAACCACCGATGGCAATGGTCACACTTTTTCCAATCCCATTTCTCTCCAGGGGGGAGGGGGGAACAATCCTTGACGCCGCAACAAAAGCATGTCGTGTCACAGACGTGATGTATAGGACTATCGTAGGTCTTCTTACAGTAGGGGCAAAAGTACTTGGCGTTCAACAGCCCACACATATTGTTGATGACGTCATAGTGGTGGTCCTCTGTTTGGTACAGGTAAAGGCGGTGTTGTGCCCCGGGGAGGTGTCCTGAGTAGATAATGCTGTTCATGTGTGCACGGGAGACCAGATTTACTTCTACACCTTGAGGCCTAAAAAACTCCTGGAATTGCTTAAGCTCTGGTAGCCCGCACGGTTGAATAGGAACCCCCGCCTGACGATGGAGTTCCACGGCTAGATTCCGTTGCACGGGCCTCCCCAGTCTTATGTATTGGTACTGCGGATGTTGTTGTACCTTGGCTAGGGCCGTGACCAATCCTCTGGCCATACACATTTCGTCTACATTTCGTATCCTCAAAATACTTCTTTTAATTTTCTTGAATTTCTCCAAGTCGGTAGTAGAACAGCGGGCCGTACGACCCCTTCCCGCCCTCGGTATTTCCACGTGAAACACGTGGACATGGAAGTTGCCCCGCATGATGAACTCTTGGTTGGATTGTGTGAGCTCTCCAATTCTGGCCATGACCAGGGCGGGGGTGAGGGTAGACCTCATCAGGTAAGGAAAGGAAAGTGGGTAGTCCAAGCGTGGAGCGTCTAGGGTAAGCCTAACCCGATCTTCTGGGTTTGCGGTCCCAAGAGTGGTGTCCAGGATCCTCTCTATAATGACGGTCACGTCTTGAAGAGCCTGTACATGAAAGAAAAGAAAAAATCATAAATAAATAAATTTAAAATAAAAAATATTTTTAAAAATTAAAAAAAAATTAAAAATATAAATAAAAATGTTTTATTTTTATTTTTATATAAATGAATAAAAAATTGAGGCTCTCTGTAGTAAGCGATGCGAGAGAGAAAGAAATACAATTATATAAAAAAAAAAAAAAAAATCCACGCGCGGGGGTTTGAACCCACCCCTCTCCTTTGAGATTCCAAACAGGAGCCTTAGAGCCATGCGCCACCGCGCGCGCGGTCATGACAGCACATCAAAATTAGTGTAGTCTTACTTTCGACTTACCTCAGCCAGAGTCGCGCGGGGCCTTGTCTTGATTTTCAGTTCATAGTCCTTACACGTTGTTTTAATTTTTTTACAGGCTCTCGATCTTGTTTGTATCAACTCAAATTTTTCTTCGTCTTCTTCTTCTTCTTCACTTTCTTCACTTTCTGGGGCGATTGTTTTTGTCTTTTTATTCGCACCACCTCCTCGTTGTTCTACCGTGCGTTTCCGAGTTGTGGAGGGAAACATCTCATTTAGCCAACCCTCCGTATCGAACGTAGTGTCGTCCTCATTGTCCATGTTCTCAGTCTGTTGGGGATTTTGACCGAGTTTTCCCCACAAGTGGTTTAGGGACCATTTAATCCGATTGTCCCCGTGAAAAACTTCGGCAAGATCTTGGTCGCTAATTTCTGGTAGCTCAGTGGGGAGGGGCCGCGCCGCGATTAGTTCCTCGACGTCCTCTTCGGATATTCCACCCCGCTCTAGCGACTCCCCCTCGGGGATGGTAAATGTATCTTGAGAGGATGTCGGGTAGTCCGGGGGGAAATCCGTGTCTTCGAGGAACGCGTACGTAGTGTCTTCATTGTACCAAGGGTTCACTTCTTCGTACGTTGACCACTCGTTCTCTTCTACGGCTATTTCCTCCACGGGTACCAAAGCGGCGGGCGGGAGAATTTCCTCCGACTCCACGGGGGAGAGGGGCTGTGTGGTCTGTAATGATGAAGCATAGGGGTTGTCCACTTTTTCTTCTTCAATTGTAATGGTTACTTCCGCACCTTCCTCATCTAGGTAGTTTAAGGTGGACATCGTGGTGAAACTAATCCAAACCAAAAACCGTCACTCGCTTTTATATTTTTTTCACTTCTCTCTGATTGGTGCATTTTTCTCGGCCTGTGGTTGGTTCCCCTAGAATGAATACCCCTCATGATTGGTGGATTTCAATCCGTTTTTGGTTCTAGCTCAACTCTCTTTATTATTTTTTGTGAAAGAATTCACCCAAACACCCCCGCCCCACCACTTATTCTTCTGAATTTTTGTGGACCCTCCCCCGGGAGACCTCACTCTACAGTCCTCTTCAAACCGCCCTCACTTTCGCGCCAAGGAAACTAGCGAAAAAGCCTTCCCGAAACCGCCCCTCCGAAACAACGTAAACAAAGTTGACCCGGGGTAAGAAAAAGGCGCGCAAATATGGACTGCGTATAAGCCTCGGCTTGTGATTGGAGGGTTTAGGTTCCTTTTAGGTTCGCGCCAACATTCAACTGGTTTCCCGAGGGATGCGTTGGGGTTTCAGACGGTTGAGGATCCCTTTCCCGGAAAGTGTGAAAGGGAAAAACAAAAAAAAAAGGGGGAAAACTAAGAGGACCGTGAGAAGAAGGCCTGCAGAAAATTTTAGAAAATTTCACCGATGTTTTCAGGATGAATTTGAGCTTCTTGGACTTCCCCCAAAAAGGTTCGTAAACAAGGTTGACCTTGAGTAAGAAAAGGGCGCGTAAACAAACTACGTAACGCCTTGTGATTGGTCCATCAAAAATCAGGTAACTTTCAACTGGTTTCCCAAAGGTCATACAGGTTTCGGGTCTACAAGAACACCTTTCCCGGGTCGAATGAAGGGGGAAAAAACGTGGAAAACTAAGAGGGGATTGGGAAGAAGCCCTCCAGAAAAAGATAGCAAATTTCCTCGATGTTTTAGGGTAGAATTTGAGCTTCTTAGGAGCTCAGAAAAAAAGGTTTGGCAAAAAACGTCAAAACCGGATCGAACATCCACCACTCATAGAGCACGTTGCGTAAAACGGACCAATCAAAACCCGAGAAAGTGCACCAATCAGGACACAGTATATGATCTATAAATGATAGGGTTGAATGAAGTTCGGTGCCTTTGCCACTAACATCTCGAGAAGGTAAGTGTACACGGAATTCGCTCTTGAAATTCAACACGCTTTTGTACTAATCTTTCTTTCCTTTGGTTTCCTTTTTATTTCTACAGCTTACAGAACACAAACAAAAAGCTGAAGAGGATGGCATACCGCGGGCCCCATAGAGAAAGAGAAGTACGTACCTGCTGAATTGATTTTTATCTTGGGACACAACCACTAACTTTTTCTTTTTGTTTTTTATAGAATGTCTACGCAGTTGACGATGTCAACATGGATCCTGTAAGTTCTTCTCCGTCCCGTCCCCCCTAAAAGACAGTGTGTAGCGGACGGACTCTGCTTAACAGGACCGTTCATTTTTATTGGCAAAATTTCCCGACGAACAATAATTTGATTAATTTTTATAGGCTTTCTTGGAGGTCCTCTCGGGACCTGCCCGCTCTCGGTAAGAGCGCCTCTTCATAGAACAAATTCCTCTAAAGCATGATTCATGTTGTACCTCTTTTTTAATTTTAATTTTTAATTTTTTCCCGAAACAGTCCTTCAAACGTAATCATTATTACAGCCATGCGATGGTGTTACGAACAACAGGTCTCCCTACAGAGATTTTAATTAGAATAGGAGAATATGTATGTCATCAACAACGAATTGATAGACGAAAGGCATGGCACCAGGAGCGTTTCGACCCTAGCATGTTCCTTCTAAAACATGTTACCATAGGTATCCAAGGGGACTACTCATGGGGAAACTCGGAGCAGGAGATGCAGTTCAGTCGTGATTTTTCTAATTGTACTGGGGTTTATGGGGCAACCCACGTAGAGCCCATCACTGAATATGGCTTCATGTGGTGCAAATATTGTAAGAGTAATAAGACCGTCGTGCGAGTTCACTGCAATCGAGGACTCGTCTACTACCGTTGCCCCCACCATCCAGTCTATCTCGATCTGGCGGACTGGGATGGTTGGGGGCGCTTCCAATGGAAGAAACTTTATTTTCATACCAAGTAATATTTTATTTTTTAGTGTTTGCTGTGTGATGGCAATATAACTGGCGTTAATTTACCACCTATACCCTGCTGTGGGATGACCTACTGTAAATCTTGTTTCATACAATTAATTGCATGGGCATTAAAGTCAGATGTACACCCTCGATGCTTACTATGTAAGGAAAAAATGAACCATCAATTTTATATTCGAACAGGTAGCATTGTAGTTTTTCGGCATTGTGCCACTTTGGCAAGTTTTCATTTGCCTTTAACAAAGAAATTTAACAATTATTACAGTTATGTCTTCCATTGAAAGTCTCGGTAGTAGGGGATATTTATTGCCATGGAGAAAAAATGTATTATCCTCGCCAATCTTTTTTATTTTTTAGTGTCTTTTGTGTGAAGATGTTCACTGGAATCAACTACCGCCACTACCGTGTTGCGGGGAAACGCTTTGTGCCCCTTGTTTTACAAAATTTCTCATACGTGCCCTTAAACACACCAGAGTTCCAAATTGTTATTGCTGTTTAACTGAAATTACTCATTCGTTTTTTTTAAGGGTAGGATCAATTATCGTATTTAATCATTTAGATACTTTTGGGGTTATTACCTTACCCCTATTAAAATGCTATGCTCGACACTATGACATGATTTGATATTTTTTCTCCATGGCAATTTCCTCTTTTATGTTTTTCTATTTTCAAAATATTAGGGCGATTTGCCCATTTCAATAAAATTTTTCAAACTTTTCAAATATAATAGGGCGATGGCCCAACTCCGTGTAATTTCAAATATAATAGGGCGATGGCCCAAACAATACTTTTTTATCCGTAATAGGGCGATGCCCAAAATCAAGTAGTTAACTTTCTCTCTCTCTGTGGGGCCCCGAAATAGGGCCCCTTGCATGTAACTATTATTTTATTTTTGAAAATTGTATTCTGTTTATTGTTAAGAATTATTTGAAAACAAAGTTGTTTTTACCAAACACATGCCTCTTTTATTGTCTCAAGATTCTTACATATAATTGGCTGACTCAAATAAAGCCAAAAGGGTCAACACTCCGGTTTCCATATAGGCCTGGGGATTGTCTTCGTAAATCAAAGCCATATTGTATATTAATTTTAAATAATGAAAACAAAGTTGTTTTTACTAAAACAAAAGTCTCTTTTTATTGTCTCCAATTAAATAGTGGTTGAATCACATAAGACCACAAGGTATTATTACATAGTGGTTGCTTCATATAAGGCCACAAGGATAAAATCTCGGGTATCCGGCTTGTCCCCAAAATCTAGGTCTTCTCGGCTCCGCGTGGGACTGGTCCCGGGCTGTCACTAGGGTGGGTTCTGGCATTCCTGTGGGGAGGGCGGGGGACCCACGGTCATTGTACCAACAGGGTGTCCGTAGGGAATCAGGGGTGTCTGTGTAAACTCTAGGGGTATCCCCAGGGGTGTCCCCGGTGGGGGACCCTGTGGGGTCCCTGTGGGGGTCCCTGCCAATCCTTTTATGACTTTGGCGTCACACCCACAAAAGCAAGTAGGGGGCGTCGCTCACACTGAAATTTACAAGGGAGGGTCACTTTTTTATACGTCCCGTGTATTTCCCCGGTCCGTCAATCCCCGTCCTGGATTGGATCTATAAATCCCTACCCAATCCTGAGCCCCTATTGGATCTATAAATTTCCGACCAATCCCGGGCCCGTATTGGATCTATAAATCCCGACCAATCCCGGCCCCGTATTGGATCTATAAATCCCGACCAATCCTGAGCCCATATTTGATCTATAATAGCGGCAGCCAATCAGCGGCCTGCCTATGATCTATAACCGAGGAGGCGGGGCCTGTGACGTCACAGATTTGCTCTCGACCAATCAGGAGAGGGTATATGATCTGTATAGGGTCCCCTTACAACTCTTATGCCAATATGAAGTTTTCTCGGTGTTTTTAATCAGTTCGTCCTTCAGTTTTGCTCACTCGTATTCAATCATTCATTTAGAGAGTTTTTTCTTCTTCGGTTCCTTATATATTACTTCAGGAATAGTTAGCAAGTATTAAATAGGGGCAAAGTTTCAGGATAATGCAGGTTTTCCATTTTTTAAAGGTTGGCGTATAGATATGGCTCTTTTTATGCAAGTTATATTTGTTTATAATGTAAATTACGGGAGCATCCTAAGAACGCGCGATTTCATTGGCTGCTCAGCGTGCTTGAAGAGCTATGTCAAACACGAATTGGAGTCTTTCATCAGGGGTTCCAAATATTGAGAAAACAAATGAAACCCGAGAGGCGTAGCCTCGAGGGTTTTATTGTTTTCGAAATATTTGGAATCCCCTGATGAAAGACGAACAATGAGTGTTTGACATGTCTTCTCATGCGAATGCAAAACCGACAATTTACATACGTTTCTTTTCAAACTTCATTAGCAAGTATTGTTTACCATTTGACTGTTGTATCTAATTATTCAATAGATGGCTTATGATTCTTTTTTGATGGCAGTGATTTCAACTAGCGTACTAGTAGAGTAGTGGACAAGAGTTAGTACAAGCAGTCGGAAGGGTCGTGGTTCGAACTCCAGTGGAGGCAGACTTTTTCTTTCTATGTCATTCTTTATTTCTTTACTTCTTCGCTCCTTATATACTTGTAGTTTATCAGTATGTAATTAGTTAGTGGTTCATGAATATGATGATTAAGAAATATTGATCACTAGGGTTGGAAACATGATCAAACACAAGGGTTTCACCCGGTATCAAGACCCATGCATGTGACCAAATACAGTTCCTCCATTGGATGACTATCTCATGAATTATTAATGAGTTTGAGAATTAATGGTAAGAGACTGATGTAAGTGCTTTATCAGCAAATACAGGCACGCGCTGACTGTACGATGAACGAAAAATAATGAATACTGCATGAGGCCGAAGGCCGCAAAGATACAAGTAGCACGAAGCCATTCCCAGGTGCTCATCCATCCAAGTACTAACCTCGTCCGATCGGCCTTAACTTCTTAATCTCTCTCTATACCATGTCTTTGCCTTGGTAAATGGTTTGACTGAGATACAAAGCACTCAGCACTATAATGACTACAGTTTAATAGGCCCTTTGCAGCTAACAAATCACGTGGTTGTACTGGAGAGCAAAATATATCTGATTTCATTTATTTAAAGGCCTTGTACGAGATCGGTATTGTTATTAGCAAAACCTGTTTGTAAATGCTATTTTCCACCTCCAATCGATTGTCGATCTTTCTAAAACTGCGTTTTTGAAGATAGCTTGCTCTCCAGCATCCATGGCAACGCCTTTCCCATGGGGGATCACGAGCTCAATTCATTCGTTAATGAAGTATTATATCAGCACGTGACTGTTAGCTGCAAAGGGCCTATTTCGAAATTAACCACTCTTACGCACTCCTGCATAAACTTTGGCTTTCAATATAAACAGGCCACCTGTCTCATCCATGAGCCACCCGAGGGGAAAAGTGATCAGTGTGATCAGGGATGCAGGTTGGCGCAGTGGTAAAACACTCGCCTCTCACCGCTGCGGTCCCGTGTTCGATTCCCGGCTCGGGCACCGTATGTGAGTTAGGTTTGTTGTTGATTCCTTATTTGCATTCTAGGGATTTTCTCCGGGTTCTCCGGGTTCTCCGGTGTGCAAAGCTAAGACCATACTTTTAAACGAATTTCCGTTCTGTGGAATTTCAAGGGAAATAAAGGGTTCCAATCAAAGTTTGCTTCTGAACCTGTGTACCATACTTTCAGCTTGATTTATGAAACGTTCCTGGATCCCCCTATGTTCGCTTGTACGGATTTCTGTTTGGGTAAACAAGTCGACAAATGGGCCCCCAAAACATCTTGCAAGTTTGCACGAATTCTTTTTTGGGAATTGGCAACCACAGCCCTCCCCTGATTTCTAGTGGTCCACCACTAATTCAAACATGTCGAACCCAATTGATTCAGGCCCCGTCCACACTAATCCGTTTTCACTTGAAAACGCAACTTTCTTTCTCCGTTTTGGTTTTACTAAGCCGGCGTTTTCGGCATCGAAAACTGAACTTTTCGAAAATGCTTCCAGAGTGGAATTTGTTTTAAATGCCGTTTTCATATGTGTGGCGCGCTAATGGTCTACGGTTATGGTCTTTTTAAGCTCTCCAAATTTTATTTGTTACTGCTACAATATTTACTTGTTTTTAACATCAGCTCATACATCTACGTATAAAGGTTAGTTCGACATTTCTGGTGTATTTTGGTAGTGTTTCTCCATATTTTGTGTCTTTAAAATCAGTTTTCTATTTCGCTGGTTGGTACCTTCTAGCTGTTTTACTTAATAGACAAGTTTCTTCTTGTTGTGCTCTTATTTATTATTCCGCGGTCTTAATACATAGTACATTGTTGAATCGTTTACATTTTCTTTGTTTTATTTATTATACTATTTCTCTAATCCCTGCTTTCCGTACTTTTACTCATCAGTTATTTTCAGTTATAGTACATTTTCGTTTGTATTATAATTTCCATTCCGTCATTATCCCTCTCGCACTCTGGTTAGTTTATTTGCACACTACAACACTCTGTTTTCCCGTCTACTTCTATATTTTAAAGCATTAATTAAAGTCATTTTTCATCTCAAGGTTCATTATTTTAGTTTGTTTTTTTAGTTTATCACTTCACATATCATACCGTTATTTTTGGTTTGTATATTTCTCTGACATATTTGAATTTTTGAAGAGCATAAAAGTTGCTCGAGCCAGAACATAACCGTTCTCCCAGCGCGCGCTGTAAATTACGTAATGACGTAATGAAGCTCAGACGTGTTCAAAGTTGTTCTGCATTTTGTTTTATATTTTTACTTCAATATGCTCTCTTGGAGCAGGAGACAACAGAAGATGTTAGATATAGCACGAAGGGACATGTTGATGCGACCAAAGGCTCAATTCCACTGTTCAACAACGGTTATCAGGACGCAATAACGTTTTCTTCCTGTGATGCTAAACAAGATTTTGTAACTCAAACGAACGAATCTTTCATACAAATTAGCCGGCTATACCAACAACACATTCCAACAAATCGGCATGGATCGGAGCATAATGTCATGCATCGCTGGAGTCATGTACACTTTCCTAAAAAGAGGGCAATTAATAGAACAAGAGCAAGGATCAAAAGAATGTCCCGGCCATGTGTGTATTACAGCAACACAACAGCAACAAGACAAATAATACTCGACGGTGATGTCGAAGTCAATCCTGGTCCCGAGAATCTCAACAGCTCAGCGGAGTCAGATAACTCTGATTTCCTTGTTGATTTCGCACAGAAACTGGTACGAGGTACAAGCCTATTAAATATTGCCCATGTGAATATAAGGGGTCTCCGATCAAAAGTCGACGAAGTCAAATTATTACTCCAAATATGCAAGTTTGATATCCTGGCCTTGACTGAAACTAACCTTGACAAATCAATCAGTAATAAACAAGTTACGATCGACGGTTACCGTCTGATTAGACGCGACAGGTCTACTGGTCCAGGAGGTGGATGTATAGTCTATACGGCTAGTCATCTTTCTGTTCAACACCTTAAATCATTGGACTATAAAAAAGTTGAAGCAATCTGGATCAAAATAAGTACTGAATCGAGCTCACTCATACTTGGAAACATATACAGGCCTCCCAGTGATAACGATTTCTTCAAGAACATTATCGAGCCGCTGGAGAAAACATGGGTGAAATACAAAAATCTGTGCTTGGTCGGAGATCTGAACTGTGATTTACTGAACAAACCTCAAGGCGGCTGCTCCTACCTCGGAAATAGGCTACTTAATATTCTAGCCCAATTTAGCCTCAAAGTGTTTAACTCTGAACCTACCAGAATAACCGACCACTCTACTACATTAATAGACGTGGTCTGCTCTAATCAGACACATTCTATCAAGTCAACAGATTATCTCGACCTCGGCATATCAGACCACAGGCTGATCCAAGCTACAGTTAATGTTAAAGTGCGCCGTCCACCACCGAAGATCGTAACCGCTAGAAGCTACAAGAACTTCAATCAAAATGAATTTATGAAAGATCTTACATGTGCTCCATGGTCGGTCTGTAATGTCTTTGACGACTTAGACGACATCTACTGGGCCTGGACCAAACTGTACAATGGGGTCTGTGAAGACCACGCCCCTCGGCGGAGCTTCAAGGTGCGCAGCCAGTCATTACCTTGGATCACACCACAGATCAGACACAGAATGAATCTGAGATACAAAACACTCAAACGCGCTATGAAACTCAATGATACCCAGCTATGGGACGAATATAAATCACTTAAGAACAGTATTACTGCAGATGTGCGCAAAGCAAAGACGGCGTATTACAAGGATATGTTTGCAATAGTGAAAGATTGCAAGTCATACTGGAAACTAGTAAATGACGCCACCTGCACAACTACACATACACCAATCGTCGCGATCAAGCGTGATGATCAATCTCTAGCAACAGACAATGCAGAAAAGGCAGACATTTTAAACACACACTTCTCGACAGTGGGAGAAAAACTAGCAGCGGAACTACCGCCACGCCTAGAGTGCTCTCACCCTGCCAATGCAGCTGATGTAGCTACAGTCCTAGTAGAGACCGAAATTAATATCACGGAGAAGGGCGTCACCAATATGATAAGGAAGTTGAATCCCAACAAGGCCTGCGGTCCGGACGGTATTGAACCTAAACTGCTCAAGCTCGCAGATACAGCCATCGTGCCGTCACTCACAGCTGTGTTCATGGCATCGGCAACGCAGTATAAGGTTCCAAGCACATGGAAAGTGGCAAAGATCTCACCTGTATTTAAAAAGGATGATGCCGAAGACAGGACTAACTATAGACCAATTTCACTACTGAGCGTACCAAGCAAATTAATGGAGACAACAGTTGCGGATTCCCTCACAAATCACATGGACGTAAACGATCTATTCAGTCCATATCAGTGGGCGTATAAAAAAGCACACTCCACTGAGCTCTTACTGGTACACATAACGGAACATTGGAGGAAGGCTCTTGACGCAAACAGAGTCATCTGTGCAATATTCTTCGACTTCAAAAAGGCATTCGACTCAATAGATCATGACGTTCTACTACACAAGCTTTACACCCTCGGCGTGTCGGACAGCACCCGCTCATGGTTAAGAGACTATCTTAAGTCTAGGCAGCAGTTTACGGTTATTAACAGGGTGCATTCCAGCAGTCAAGCTGTTACATATGGTATACCACCAGGATCGGTCCTTGGACCGATGCTGTTCTCGATATTTTGCAATGATTTGCCCAATACAATTTTCAATTACGAGTTCGCTAATCTATATATGTACGCAGACGATACCACCGTGTCTGTGACCGGGGCCACCATTGACGAGGCAATTAGCACTGCAAACAGTGTACTTGAGATAATGTATGACTGGTGTATGTTAAATCGAATGACAGCTCACCCGAAAAAATGTGAATATATGCTATTACACAGAGGCTCTTTTATGGGACCCATTGCAGCCGTTAGGTTTGGATCTTCCAACTTAAGAAGGGTATCCTGCACACGCTGCCTCGGGTTATCTATAGATGACAAATTAGGCTGGTCCAAGCACTTAACTGACCTAATTAAATCTGACCTAACTAAAACTGACCTAATTAAAATGACAGCTCACCCGGAAAAATGTGAATATATGCTATTACACAGAGGCTCTTTTATGGGACCCATTGCAGCCGTTAGGTTTGGATCTTCCAACTTAAGAAGGGTATCCTGCACACGCTGCCTCGGGTTATCTATAGATGACAAATTAGGCTGGTCCAAGCACTTAACTGACCTAATTAAATCTGACCTAACTAAAACTGACCTAATTAAAATGACAGCTCACCCGGAAAAATGTGAATATATGCTATTACACAGAGGCTCTTTTATGGGACCCATTGCAGCCGTTAGGTTTGGATCTTCCAACTTAAGAAGGGTATCCTGCACACGCTGCCTCGGGTTATCTATAGATGACAAATTAGGCTGGTCCAAGCACTTAACTGACCTAATTAAATCGTATGTGCAGAAGCTAAACCTTCTAAAGTCCCTGTATTTTCTTCCTGAGCATGCTAAGTTAGACTTCTACTTCAAGGTTATCCTTCCTGCTATCACTTATGGATTTCTATGTTGGGGATCGTGTAATACAACACTTCTAGAATCATTAAACCGAATTCATTACCGGGCTGCAAGGATAATGTTTGGACTCCATTGGCTAACACCACGTCAGGATGTAACTGCCTCTGCCAAATGGAAGCCACTGAACTATTACTATAACCTAAGACTTGCCTGTTTTGTACATAAATGTTTTCACAACCTAGCTCCTCCTGTACTATGTAATGCCTTTCCTAAGAGAATACTTACATACTCCTTACGTAACACTCACTGTATCAGTCTACCCACACCGAAAACCAACTACCTGAAATTGTCAATAACGTACAGAGGTACGAGGCTTTGGAACAGTCTCGGTAACGACCTAAGGTCAACTGCATCACTTAATAGTTTTAAAATTAATCTTAAAAGAAACACTGAACTACTGTAAATAACTGAATAGAATAAGTTAATTAGTATAAGTTAATTAGTTTTATATTACTATTATTATTATTATTAGGGTAGAATAGCGTAGTTATAAGCACGACCACATCAGCAACGCTGTAAATTTATCGTGGGTAAATAAATATTATTATTATTATTATTATATTATTATATTGTAGTGTGGATGGCGAAAACGGAAGTTTTGGCAAACGCTGACGTCACGATCGTGTGATCTTTGGATCAAGTCATCTGCGCATGCTCAATCCCGGTGTTCAGCGTATTCGGATCCATTCTCGTTCCCAGTGCCTCCTCGACTAACTTGATTCGGATCGTTTTTGCGTTTTAGTGTGGACGGCAAAAACGATTCGAAAACGCTATAGTGTGGACAGAAAACCTTTTCCAAAACGGAAAAAAAAGTTGCGCTTTCAAACTTAAATGGATTGGTATGGATGGGGCACGAGCTCCAACCTGGAAGGAGAGGAATCGCTCACTTAATTAATTAATGAAATGACAATATAAATGAACTTAAACCCTACCTTAACCATAAAATAACCCTAACCGGTCAGTAAACAAGATCTTACCCACCTAGAGCTAGGGTTCTCAAGTAAAACCTCTCAAGAAAATGGTGAGGTACGTTTTTTTAGAGATTTTCCTAAACTCTAACCCGGCTCTTCTTACTCGTAAGGCAAACGTCGCAACCACTACACTAAACAACCATTGTCATTCAATTGCTGTCAAATTTTCAAATTTTAAAACCACTGCTAATCTATGTATTTTTAGGCAATCAGAATGAGTGAGCGATTCCTCTCCTTAGGAACTCTGGGACGGGGCATCGGACGCGCATGAGAAGTTGGCTATCTGAAACGGACCTAAGAGGACAACAAGAAAACGAGCGGTGACGCTCTTGTTGACAATAAAAATCATTCAATGCAATCAAAAAAAAAACACGATCAGTTGTGAAAAAAAAAAGAGAAACAGCGTGGCCTGACTTTAAAATGGCTTCCCCGTTGGTTTTGTCTTTCTGACCAATCAAATTACAGTTATTGTATGGCAAGGTTACAGCACGGTTAGCTTCGTACAGTCAGTCTTGCAGTGTTTCTTTGCCACTCATTCGAAATCTGCTCTAACGGTACTCGCCATTAACAGTAATAGTCGTTGTTTTATTCCTTGCAGGACACTGGTCTCCATTGTGAACGGTACATCGGTAAGTACCTTCATCGTTTCTTGTAATCTGATTAAACGTGTACCTGTTGGTGTTAACGAGCTGTTGGCCACCAACCTTCTCTATTGTTGTATTTAACGGCTCACTGCCAGACACATTACACTTCAACATCACTCCGCTTGTTCGTTTGAGGTGAAGAGAAGCCGGTGATGACGGGAGGAGCTGGAAAGAGGCAAACAAGGCATGCCTTTTATCATTTTAGTCGCGTTGAGCACGCGGGTGACAAAATGTCTAAGATATCCAGTTGGCTTCTGCCTATTTTAAGAGCGCTGAGCATTGTCAACAATGTATTTAGGTTGCATTTGATTTATAAGTTGTAACGACCAGGCGCAGCGCGGCACTCGTAACCTTTGTTGCACCACCATATGAAATATGTATTGTCTGGTAACAAATTGAGTATAGACCAGTTCGCAGTAATTTCCGACATTTTGAAAGAGGTGGAAACATGGCGCGAAATACAGTGTTTGTATAGGAATCCTATGCCAAATAATTTCCGTAAAATCGAATTTCTGAAATATTCACTGTCTGGAAACATAAGATAAAAGATGAACTGATCAAAATTCGATGGATGTAGTTGTGCTGGGAAGCGTGAAATCGTGTTTTCAGTTTTCCATACATTTGTCTGTAACAACGAGTCAAAGTCCGCGGGACAAGTATGGAAAACTGAAGACGCGATTGCACGCTTCCCAGAACAGCTGAAAACAGAAATTACTAAATATTACCAGGAGTTCGAATTAAGTAAACATATTATCAATGGCTTCACGTAGCTGACGTCATTAAACTGTTCCAGGATGACTGAGGGATACAAATAAATCATCCTGGATACATTATCATACAACTATAAGCGTGTCATTTAGTCTTTTGTTCGTTAGATCCAGAATATAAGCATAAAGTGCGTCTATCAATCCGATAAAGTAATCGAGTGCACACCGTACGAAGCTTTTACTTTGTGAAAACGTGACGGATTACACACTGTGACCTTTAGCAACCAGGACGGCGACAACAGTGACGACGAGACGTAGAAAAGTGTTATTCTGTTTACATGATAGGAGGATACCCCTTGTACAAAGGGTCATTCTAGTAGTAGGGTCAACCTACCGCTATTGTATTCTGCACTCTGTTTACATGATAGGAGGGTAACCCTTGTACTAGGGTCATTCTAGTAGTAGGGTCAACCTACCGCCATTGTATTCTGCATTCTGTTTACATGATAGGAGGGTAACCCTTGTACAAAGGGTCATTCTAGTAGTAGGGTCAACCTACCGCTATTGTATTCTGCATTCTGTTTACATGATAGGAGGGTAACCCTTGTACAAAGGGTCATTCTAGTAGTAGGGTCAACCTACCGCCATTGTATTCTGCATTCTGTTTACATGATAGGAGGGTAACCCTTGTACAAAGGGTCATTCTAGTAGTAGGGTCAACCTACCGCTATTGTATTCTACGTTCTGTTTACATGATAGGAGGATACCCCTTGTACAAAGGGTCATCCTAGTAGTAGGGTCAACCTACCGCTATTGTATTCTGCGTTCTGTTTACATGATAGGAGGGAAACCCTTGTACGAAGGGTCATTCTAGTAGTAGGGTCAACCTACCGCTATTGTATTCTGCGTTCTGTTTACATGATAGGAGGGTAACCCTTGTACAAAGGGTCATTCTAGTAGTAGGGTCAACCTACCGCTATTGTATTTTGCGTTCTGTTTACATGATAGGAGGGTAACCCTTGTACTACCATTGAATTCTACGTTCTGTTTACATGATAGGAGGGTAACCCTTGTACTAGGGTCATCCTAGTAGTAGGGTCAACCTACCGCCATTGTATTATGCATTCTGTTTACATGATAGGAGGGTAACCCTTGTACTACCATTGTATTCTGCGTTCTGTTTAGATGATAGGAGGGTAACCCTTGTACTAGGGTCATTCTGTAGTAGGGTCAACCTACCGCTATTGTATTCTGCGTTCTGTTTACATGATAGGAGGGTAACCCTTGTACAAAGGGTCATTCTAGTAGTAGGGTCAACCTACCGCTATTGTATTCTGCGTTCTGTTTACATGATAGGAGGGTAACCCTTGTACTAGGGTCATTCTAGTAGTAGGGTCAACCTACCGCTATTGTATTCTGCGTTCTGTTTACATGATAGGAGGGTAACCCTTGTACTAGGGTCATTCTGTAGTAGGGTCAACCTACCGCTATTGTATTCTGCGTTCTGTTTACATGATAGGAGGGTAACCCTTGTACTAGGGTCATTCTAGTAGTAGGGTCAACCTACCGCTATTGTATTCTGCGTTCTGTTTAGATGATAGGAGGGTAACCCTTGTACTAGGGTCATTCTGTAGTAGGGTCAACCTACCGCTATTGTATTCTGCGTTCTGTTTACATGATAGGAGGGTAACCCTTGTACTAGGGTCATCCTAGTAGTAGGGTCAACCTACCGCCATTGTATTCTGCATTCTGTTTACATATGAAGGGTCAGTTTTGTCTCCTGTACTAGGGTCATCCTAGTAGTAGGGTCAACCTACCGCCATTGTATTCTGCATTCTGTTTACATGATAGGAGGGTAACCCTTGTACTAGGGTCATCCTAGTAGTAGGGTCAACCTACCGCCATTGTATTCTGCATTCTGTTTACATATGAAGGGTCAGTTTTGTCTCGGGTACTAGGATGACTCTAGGGTCACCTTTTGCACACGTTACTTCATGTAAACACTTCCTGATGTCGATTTCGTTTGTCTCTTCGAATCTTCTCATGTTTCACACACATCTGTTTGCTTTCAAAATTCACGAGTTGATCGTAAGCTCAGTTTCTATACTTGATTGGACGCAACAACGTTATTATTTTAGATAGTGTTTTTGTGTCCTAATTCTTCAGCGTGACATCATGTTTCCGTTCTCTTCTCACGTTGTACACAAATAATTATAGTAATTCTATTCTCCATTATGATTTGTATATTACAAAATCGAGGTTTGAAAACTGAGACATATGAACATATAACTGAAGTATACACAAATAATTATCCCTACGGTGTTGTTAGGTACACAAGTGCCTACATTACTGAGATATATATAAATACTTACACTTAACGTTTATGCTAACACTAGCATTGCTGCCAATCCCCACGGTATTGTTAGGTACACAAGTGTACACGTTACTGCCAACTGTGGATAAACTAAACGTGTAGGTATTGGTACTTCTGCTATTAATGCGTTGGTTCTTGCGGTAGAAATTGTAGCTGTGGGCTGCGGGCTTTGCACTCGTTTTACAGGTGAGAGTGACGGAATCTCCAAGACATGCTACGTGTTTGTTTGTCACCAAGTTGGTCCCCTCTGGCTTATCTGCAAATATGAGAAATAAAATATACCATTGACAATAAGTTTCATATCAAGTCATTTCAGTCCAATAGCGATTTTACTAGCGCTATTCTCGTTTAATAAACGTAAATCATACATGACGTAAATTATACAGCTCAGTTGTGATACCATTCTTAGAACTAAAGTAAGATTCAGACAGAACCAAAACATGCCGTGATATTTAAATGTTACCCCAATGTTTTTGTCTTCAGTTCTGATCCAATCAAATTACAGAGTTACGATACGAAAACGTTACTGCTCTAAGAGTACTTACAGTTAATACCAACAAGAGCATTAGCGTTTGTGTTGCTACACTCAGTTCCATTACTCGCCGTACATCTGTAAGTGCCTTCGTGAGTTCTGTTGATGTTGGCGATGACAAGAGTCTCTCCATGAGAGATAACACTCCCACCAACCTTGCTCCATGTGATATTGGGTTTAGGTAATTCCGAAGTGTTACAGAAGAGCGTTAGCGTGTTACCTTCTGCAACTGTCGTGGCAACTGGTGATGTTACAATGGCTGGTGGTTCTGCTGTAAAACAGCGAGCTTAATTCTAACAAATTGATCTTCATAACTGAATCTCAGAACTGAGTGTTACATCATTTCAAGAAGCGTTTGAGGCCCCTTGAATAGAATGAATGGTAACAAAACGTTTTAGTATTATCAATGAGTGTAAAGTAAATGATGCTTACCTTTGACAAATACGAGATAGCTCCTGTTCTGTCCAATGCCGACGGTGTTGTTAGGTACACAGGTGAAGGTGTTGTCTCCCTTGACGTTCAGATTAACACTGAACAAACCATTGACACTCCTGCTGTACATCTGACCGTTACGATACAGGGTATACTCAAGGGCTGGTTTAGCGACTGCTGTACAGTTGAAGGAAAGCTGAGTCCCACGGCAGACTGTTTTGATGTCAACTGTAGGAGAAGGGTGGAACACGGTGCTCTCTGGAAGATCTAGGATTTAAAAGGAAGCAAATATTAGCACTTAATGACTCAACGACACGTTATAGCCAGTCGTATAACTCAATTAAATGATTTAAATTTTGTATTCACTCTGAAAACATCATCTGCATGCTCTTCAATACATTTATTTAAAGTGCCTATAACCCTTTCTATATTTTTTATAGTTATGAACCTCATATAATTAATTCGGCTTTGCAATCATTTGAAGAAATACACGTTGACTAAAATGCCTTTTTTCTTTACTAACAACTCACAGATTGTGTATATTTTCTATGCATCGACGTTGTTGTGATAGAAAGGCGCCATGGAGAATAGTGCATTAATGAGATGACGTCTACGCAGGTATCGACCCAGGCTTTTATACTTACGCGGTCATGGGCCAGGAAAGGTCAAATTTACACGATTTCAAACAAGCGTAGAACATTGAGTATTCTCTGCAAACCTAAACTTTCTTCACAGAAGTATTCAAATCATTTCGAAGGTTCATAGCTATAAAAATTGCAAGAAGGGTTATAGGCACTTTAAATAAAGGTATATTCATTGATTATATAGATACATGTCGATTGATTACATCAACGCCGAGGGACACATTTGCCTTGTGCTTGTCTGAAATTAGGAAAATTAGTGATTCAATTTCCCCGAGAGCCGAGGGAAGATCTGTTGTAGCGGAAGGGAAATTTAATCACCAACTTCCCGAAATGTCATGCTATCATTTTGTAATACTATTATCACCGAGGAACGGAACAAATCTCTGAGAAGTTTAGTTTTCTCTGCCTAAACTTAAACGTCACAGCTGAGTTGCTTTCGAAAATGTTTTGTTATTATTTTTGATTGAATGATCCTGGCTTCCCTGGGGACAAGCGTGTTTTTTTAGAAAAATAACACTAAAATACAGTGTGATTATGTGGTTGACTAAATATTCAAAGCGCATGTATGGAGTTTAATTACGTCACGTTTATGGTTTTAAGTATCCCACATGGAAGAAGCAGATTTGAGAAATGAAGAGAAGAACTTTCTTGAGGCATAAAATAGGTAGGGTACAGGGTTAACAGGCATTGCGCCATAACCCGGTGTGCCAAGGAACAGTCCAGTGTTCCCTCATCAGCGTGCATGCCCTTCTAATTTTCTCTCTTGTATGTCAATGAGGGAAAATTAGAAAAAGTATGCATACTGATGAGGGAATTTAGAGATTAAATATCCCTGAACAAACAAAGAAAACCGTGGTGATTAAATTGATAATACCATGATCGCCTCGGTTGTCATTGTTCTCCCGAGGAAATTGTATCCGCTAAGTAGATTTAAACACAGACGTGATTTCCTTAAAAATATGGATAAATCCTACTTACATTGTACATTTAGATGAATAGTAGCAGTCTTGTTCTCCAGTACACCGTTACTGGCTGTACAAATGTAAGTCCCGGCTTGATCTCTCGTGACACCCGTGATCACGTAAGGACTTCCTGTACCGACCTGTTGTCCATTCTTCGTCCACGTTATATTAGGGGTTGGGTTACCGGTAGCAGTACATACGAGTTGAACAGTGTCTGTCTCATTGGCTGTGGTATTTACTGGCGATGAAGCGGGACTGGTGATCGTAGCGGGAACTGCAAAAGTGATATAGAATCTATGCATGAAATAATTTACCATTTATTAAAACGGGCACGCTTAACCTATCTAATATAACTGAGAACACTTTCCTTTATTCCTTTTTCCTGTAGTCATAACGAGGTGATTTTATTTTTTGTCCTTATTAACCATTTTGTAAACGAAAAATGGTCTGGGACCGAGTAAGGGCAAACATGTCAAACAGTTTTAATACTGCACTATTTTATATATGTACAAATTTCACTGATACCGTGCATATATAAAGTTTGTCTTTCTGTCTGTCTATGTAAATTTATTCGAATTAAAGAATAAACCCGGCACTACAAGAAAGATCACACCACAATTAATGTGTTGACTGAGTTAGGGGACGTTTGGATCAATATTAACGAGGTGAAGAACTTTCAAAAATCAGAAAAATAAGAGAGCGTAGTATGGCTTGGACGCGCTCCTGATGACAGGAATCGCTCAATACCCTTCAGACAGACATATTTTATTTGGTGTTTTGTACATGCAAGTACTTCGACATGGGTCCAATAAATTTCAGTTAAATTAGGTCATGTATATCTCTGTTAGTTGGGAACAGGCATCATTGCGTTAGAGCTTCAGCTCTGATGTTGAAGCAGTTATAAATGAATTTTGCTGAAAGACTAGAAATTCTACTGTCAGGGTTCATGATTGTGCATAATAGGCTATTTTCAGATCGGTGTGCCGTATTTATATTACATTTATTCTTTAGTGAAGCATAGAATTCCTTCCTTAGGTTTTCATATTTCTTGCACTTCAAGACAAAGTGGGTTTCATCCTCAATCTCCGAGAGGCAGAAATGGCATAATCTTTCCTCGATTGGTTTGTATATGGTCTTGCATACCTTCCTTTTTCGATCTCTAGTTTGTGGTTGCTTATTCTTAGCCTTGTTAGTGCTATTCTGTGCTTCACATTGACTACTTCCTTCAAGTAATTTTCTAGTTCGTAAGATTTCTTGAATATTCTGTATGTTCTTAACTTATTTCGCTGATTTGAATTACTTCTCGAGTCATTATGGATCTCGCTGTACCAGTTTTGGCATTCAACGTCTCGTATCCTTTGTTTTAGTTTGCTAGCGAGTGCTGTGTAATTGGTTATATTATTCTGGTCTAGCCACAGATTGCCAAAGCCGAGGTGACATATTATGCTTCTTATCTTTTGGCACCAGACCATGGGCTTGAGTAAGAGTCTGGAGTCAGCGTAAGCCTCGGTTGCCAATTTTGTATTATCCACATTTTCCAGTTTTAGCCAATATTTAATACTTCGGAATATCGCTTCGCCTTTAAGTGGGAGTCTGCCTATTTCAGCACGACAAGCATTATTCGTAGCATTCCTATTTACTCCTAGGAGCCATTTGCAAAACTTAACATGAACTGACTCTATTGGATCTCTGTCAATAGGACCCTTACAGTCAACTCCCCAGATTTCGCTTCCATATAGGAGGATTGGCTGAATAAGAGAGTCAAATAATTTCAGTGTGAGCTTTAGGTCAGTTCTAAAGTGGTCACCCATTTCTTTGCGGAGTTTAAAAAGGGCTTTTAGTGCTATCTTTTTCAGTTCTTGTTTGGCTAGTGTGAAGTTACCGTACGCACTGAACGAACGTGCGAGATCTGCAAATCCAATCTCTAACACAAACTCCCCCCGGGGGAGGGGGGGGGGGGGGGGGAGGGGGGGGTGACTCCCTATATTGAACTGACGGCGATGCTCGGCGCTCCACTTAGGGGTAAACTTCTCGTAACCATAGATACCTTATATGGGGTGCTGTTCGCACGGGTTAGTTACGCAACCCGAGTCGTACCTCTGATACACTTGGGTTCCCAACTACAACCCTTGCCATTTAAGTCGGACCGCTTCAGCAATTTCCGGCTATTTTTAACACAACCCCCCTACCCCATTTCAATGTGTTAGGGGGGACAAGCGAAGTCATAAAAAATGCCCGCGATGTGTCAGAGGAGTTCGTTCAGTGTTCTGAATAGCCTTATTTTGTCGGGCGGTCCGTACTTAAATGGCGAAGGTTGTAGGTCTAGCAGCCACATTGTCGTCCGATCACCCAAGTTCAGCTCGATCGTGCGAGGTTAGTAACTGGATGGGTGACCTCGTGCTTCTTCTTTTTCGCCGTTGTTTTTTTCGGATAGCGTATACCAACACCTTTAAAAAGGGAATTGGAAGTCCTAAATTTAATTTAGTTAGGATAATTTAAATTATAATTCCTGGCATTGCGAGCAGCTGTGGGCAAATGACCCGGCAAATCAGGAAAGGAAACAAGAAACACAGGATAATTAGCTAGAATGCACAAAAACTCAAAGTGCTGCTGAAATAATATCTAAGTGAACATATTTTCATTCCTGTCATAGCTTTGTATACTTTATCGAAATCTTGGCAATTTATATATAGCCGCCACCTTGGCGCTTGAATAGAGTGCGAGATCTGCAATTGCATATAGCGGAGCGAGATCAGTCACTGTGCCGTAGTCAGAAAACAATCGAGAGGTAAAGCAACAAAATAAGAGCTTCTCAATGATCCCTAAAAGAGGGGGCCATCCTGTGCCGCTCGAAACGAGCCACAGCATTGGCTTTCCCAACAATACAAAACACCCTAACCTTTAGAACGTGCAGTACGAAAACAATAGAGCTACAGTATAATGGGTGCAATCAGAATACAGGTCTAAAGCGGTACAGGATTACTGGAAAGAGGAGAGGAGTATAAGAGGCTATGCACAGAAGCTTGTGTACTTGTGCTCTCAGATCTCGCACGAGTACGAACTTTGTTGTTCGACCTTTTCCAAGCCACATGTTGTAGTCATATCAGGGAAGACCAAAGGATGATTTCTGTAAAAAGCTGATTTGAAGAGTAGTGGATATTCTTCTTGTTCTCTGGTGGCGATTTATAGCGAATTTGACGAATGTTAACCTCCTTTCCCCCCCGCCGATTGCTTTCCCCATCTTTCCCCATCTTAGATCAACCGTACAGATGACCCGCGAGTGTCGCGAGCGGTATCGAACCTGATTGGTTGACCCCGTCAACAAGAAATACAAATAAACACTTGCGAAACTTGACTCGGCAGCCAAAGGCCTGGCCCGAGTAATGAACAGGTAACAAAATGACGAGGATGCTCGGCGGTCATTTTGAAAATGAAGGTTAGAGTTAGGTTAGGCATAAATTAAATGAGGTTTAAAAACCATGATGAGTTTGACCCCTAAAAGGTACGCATAAATTAAAATTATAAAGTGATTCTTTCGAGTACGTCGTAATACTGAGCCTTAAAATCGTCAGTGCATCATGACAATTTAAAAACGGTTGCTGTTTTATAATTTTCTTTGGCAAAGCTGTCTTGTAACGGTATCTAGTGGCCCGAGTTCGGTTGGCAGTGCCAGCCTCTTGTTTTAAAAGTTGTACAATTATATTTGAATTCGATTTACACACTCGGTCCCAGTCCCTTATCAGTTTACGAAATGGCTAATAAGCGGATGATAAAGTAAAGGAGATCAAACATGTTCAGAACACTTATAATGCTCATACAAAAATACTGAGAACGGAACAGGTACGTGGACAATCATGAATACGTATGTAAACAACGAAAATCCTGAACGCCGAGAAACTGTCGCTGTAGTCATTGTAGTCGTACAACTTCACTGTTGGACTTCAAATTTAATCAAAACAAGAGCCCATCTGGGCTTTCACTCGGGCCACATGAGATTGAAGATGAAATACTAGTATCAAGTCGTGCTTTAATTCGCCAGTGAGAACGTCGAAAAAACAGACTGGTCTATTAATCGCTTTTATGGCATGACTATGATAACGCAGGATTCGAACAACAGAATACTGGCACATTCAAGTGTATAAATGCAATACAATGACATATTCAGATTTTGAATTTGATTGAAAATAGATCAAAAACTCGGGGAAATGTCCGGCTAAAACTGTATGAATAAATGTGAAATGAAACATAAATTTCATAGCAAGAAAAAAAATTGTAATTCCTATAAATGAGAAAGCTCTTCTATTAAGCCGCTTCTCATATACACAGACTGTTTCACAAAAAACATTTGCGCCTATCGACACAAGAATTCAGTTGACCTTTCAAATACTTTATTCTGAGGTACGCATACTCTAAATCAGATGTTAAATAAAGCGATAATTAGAAGGAAAAGTACATTAACAGACAAACTGAGAGGAAATTTATTCAAATCAAAAGGAGTTTACTTACAGTACTTACGTAACTGACACCTTCGTGCACATATGCACTGAATCGGAATGAAAGTCGAAGCCTACCTCGAACTTAACTTTCAGCTAACCTGTTTCCTTTCATTCCACAATGAATAATAATCTCATAAAGTAAGCCCGTAGCTTTCAATAAATTTGCCAGTGTCTGAATGAAACAGCTAGATCTTTTCCAATTTCTCTCACGAGTCACGGCAGAAGACAGTCTCAAGCTACAAAACTTGAATGTTGATCCTCTTCACAGGAACGTAATTTAACGTCTCCGATCAATTCCTCTCTCTTTGCTGGCAGTTCATGCTTCTTGTTCGTATAGTTGCCCCACTGAGCCGTAACCACAAAACGAGCACAGCATTTCAGTTGGCATACACTGCGTACATCTGCTTAACTAATTAGATTTGTAAAAATCTTAGCGGATCTTAGCGGATCTCTGAATTGGACCTTGACTTGTCGGATAACGAGTTAGAGGATCCCAAAAATAGCGATCCTAACGAGAAGAATAGTGACTGTATTGAAATAAATGACAATGTAAAGAAGTCTAAAGGGAAATGTGGGAAGCCATCACCAGTAATATCATCGCCCGCAGCACGGCGGTCATCAAAGCAGCTTACTCCAATTAAGACGACCAAGTTACAAGAGAATCAGTTAAAACTAGTCTCGGAGAGAGTGCTTAAACTCGAGAATATAGTAGCCGAGCTCGAGAATGTTTCAGCATCTCGAATGTTTGATGTCATAGAATCAGAGGAACGTGCACAAGAAATCACTCAGGATATAACCTCGGATCTCATTGCTAAATTTGAAGATTTAAAAGTGGCTATGAAACACGAACTTGCGGTTACGAGACAACAAGCTCAGCAGGAGTTAAGCAGTTGGAAGGATTTTGCTGCTAAACTTGAAGCGGATTATAAAAAACTGGCCGCGAAGGTAACGAGCCTGCAGGATCTCCAATCGAATCTTTTACAGAAGATAAAAGTATTAGAAGGGAATAATATAATATGCATAGCAAATAAAGAAACCCTGAACCAAACTCTGAACAATCTCGAGGATATAACAAAGAAATGTGAGCTGATAGAGGAGAAAGTAACAATTGTGGAATCCAGTCTCTTAGCTATCTCTAAATCTGAAAGGAAAACGTTTGAAACATCGGCCCAGGGATTGTCTACATGTATGGAACGTTCTGTTCCAGAAGAACATACAACTACTACAAAGAACATTGGACCCCAGTTAAGAATTCCTGTGATTGGACAAGACACTCCTGAAGTTAGACAGCCCGTTTCCGCAATACAGGATCAGACGGATCAGGAACAAGTAAAATTTAGCGCCGATGTGATAATGCTAATGGACTCGAATCGTAAGTTCATAAATGCGAGAGGGATTTTTCCAGGGCAGAAAACAGCAATCCTGAAATGTGGAAACCTGGAAAGCGCTAAAGTTATCATATCAAACCCTCGGTTCAATGATCCCAAGGCAATTGTAATCCATGTTGGTGTGAACGATGTAGAGGCGGAATCAGTTCCAAACATCTGTGACGACTTCCGGCAGGTCATTGATCTGGCGTTGGAGTCCTTCCCGCATACTCAAATATACATCTCGGAAATTACACCAAGGAATGACGCACTACAGGCCAAAGTGCAGGAAGTTAATACCTTCCTTAGATCTGAATTTTCTAAGTCAAAATCAGCTGCATCCAGAATAGAAGTGATAAGGCACACAAATCTCAATGCGGATTGTTTGTTTGACTGCAAGCACTTATCTAAAGCTGTAGGGGTCAAGCGATTAGTGTTCAACATAAAGCGGGCCCTAAACGAGGTTGATGTTAACAACAATTGGTCTCCGGAAAGGAAAGGACGTTATCAACAGGTCCCTCGTGATCGTAGCCGTAACAGCGCCAACTTTGGAGGATTTGATCGCCACAGCTCTACTTTACATACGGCCCAGCAGCCACCTGCTGTCAGCGCGAATGCACTTTCTGTTCGAGAGAGTGACAGCCATGAACTTTTAATGAAACAGCTACTCCAACAGCTACAGTCGGTTACGTCAGCGATGATGAGCAATTTCCCTGCGACTAACCCTTCACATGTAGAGCCGCTGCAATACACCGCGAACCCTCAAGGGTACTACCAGAAAGATGTGAATCCCAGTGCAACTTCAACGGGAAACTATTATAGTCCAATTACTTATCCGGCCTATAACACATCAGCCTGGCAAATACATAATCTCCAACCTTCCAGTGGGTATAATAATACACGCTCGTTTTAATTAGGGTTGTGTTATAGTTTATTCTTAATACTGCTACTTAACAGCTCATAAATAAGCAGGATACCACGTCTATCCTTAATACTATTACTTAGCAGCTAGTTGTTTTTTCTCTCTCAGAGACAAAATATTCGCTTAATCAGAGGACATATTTCTTGTTTTTTATTCCTTATTATGGAATTTAAGACATCTCTATCTTTTTGCTCGTTTAATGTGGAGGGTCTTCTTGGAAAGCTTGAAGATCCACATTTTATTAACATAATTTCGAAATATGATTTTGTTGCACTTCTCGAAACCTGGCTGCCCAACAATTATCAAGTCCAAATCCCCGGTTTTTATAGTTTTTCCAAGACGAGATCAAAGCACCCTAAAGCTAGGCGGTGCTCCGGTGGAATAACAATTTTGATAAAAGACTCACTGAGGAAAGGGGTGAAGTTTATACCTAAGGACGATGATTTCTTTGTATGGTGTAAGCTCGATAAGGGCTTTTTTCAACTAAAAAATGATGTTTATGTTTGTTCAGCATATATTCCACCTTGCAATTCTAACTGTGCCTTGCATAAACAGGACGATCCTTTTGACACTCTACAGAAACAGTTACTCGATTTCGATTCAAAAGGGGATATTATTCTTTGTGGTGATTTTAACTCGCGGACGGGTTTGCTTAAAGATTTCACAGAGGCTATTTCAATGCCTTTATTGTCTTTTGGTGACAATGTGTGTCCGCCTCCTGACAGAAACAATCGAGACACTCGCATATCCAGTTTCGGAAGAGCGTTAATTGAAACTTGTATAGCTTTTAAGTTAAATATCCTGAATGGGAGGACGAATGGAGACCTCTCTGGTCAGTTTACTTGTTTTACATATAATGGCTCCAGTGTCATTGATTATGCTATAGTTAGTGAAAGCCTTTTATCAGACATAGTACTTTTTACTGTTAACCCACCAAGTTTCAATTCCTGTCACGCACCGATTTCGTTTGTTTTAAAACTAAGAATGTTGGAGACGAGCGTTACCAATTCAGGTTTAAACGCGTTCCCGGTCGCGTTTAAGTGGGATGCAAATTCCACAGATCTTTATTCCTCTATTCTTAAATCCAAAGAATTTTGGGATAAGTTCGAATCTCTTGGTTGCAATTTAAAAGCTAAAGACGCCGACGCGGAAAATTGCGTTGTAGTTTTTACGGAAATAATCGTAGATGCTGCTAAGAGCTCTCTTACATCGAAGAAACTCGGCAAACCTAAGAAAAGTAGCAAAGTTAAGTCTCAAAAATGGTATGACAAGTCCTGTTGGGACCTAAAGAAAGAAATAATACAAATTAGTAAATTAATATTGAAATACCCTACATGCCCGTTTCTAAGAGGCAAATTCCATAACCTTAAGAAGTCGTATAGAAAGTTAACAAAGTATAAGAAGAATAGTTTTAAGAATGACATATTAACCAAAATCCAAACGCTTGAATCAAATAATCCAAAAGAATATTGGCACCTCGTCAATTCATTACGGACATTTTCAGATCCCAACAAAACAAAAACGTCGACAATAGAAGCTGAAGAATGGTTTTCTTATTTCAAAAACCTGAATAGTGCAAAATGCGTTGGTGATAATCCTTTTGACTGCGGTGTGGATATATTTGTTTCCCATATGGAAGCTTTTGCGTCTCAGTCCAATGAGATACTAGACAAACCCTTTACTGCGGATGAGTTAATAAAACTAAGTCGGAAGTTAAAAAACAACAAAGCATCGGGACTAGATTCCATCAATAATGAAATGCTCAAGTGCTGTATTAACATTCATCCGGAATGTTTTGTTCAATTGTTTAATTTGGTATTCCAATCGAATTGTTTTCCACAGTGTTGGAATGGTGGTTGTATTTCCCCAATCTTTAAATCTGGCACTGTTGATGACCCTGACAACTACCGGGGTATTACAGTTAATAGCTGTTTAGGTAAATTTTTTACCCTGGCCTTAAACTCGCGACTTACCCAATATCTAGAACAAAATGGAATAATTAAACCAAACCAAATTGGTTTTAGGAAATCTTATAGAACAGCGGATCACATTTTTGTCCTAAAAACTATTTTAGATTCATACTTTCAACAGGGTAAAAAAGTTTATGCATGTTTTGTTGACTTTAAAAAGGCATATGATTCAGTTTGGAGAAATGGTTTATTCTATAAATTAATTAAAATTGGAATAAGCAAGAAATTCCTGGCTATCATTATTGATATGTATCGACGTATCGAAGCGTGCGTCAAAACTGATGTTGGTTTAACTGATTATTTTCAATCATTTGTGGGAGTGAAACAAGGATGTAATTTAAGTCCAAATCTTTTTAATATTTTTGTTAATGATATACCTGATATTTTTTCTAAAGATTGTGAGCCAGTATCTTTGGGAAATTTAAAGTTGAATTGCCTGTTATACGCAGATGATCTACTTATATTATCAGACAGTGAACATGGTTTACAGCGTTGTTTAGATAATCTGCATTCTTACTCTGAAACCTGGAAACTTCGCGTGAATTTAAGTAAAACAAAGGTTATGGTCTTTAATAAGTCAGGGCGTAAAATAGATATTTCATGTACTTTGGGTGGAACAAACCTAGCCACGACCACTTCCTATACATATCTTGGCACTGTCTTGACACCATCCGGTTCTTTTAATGTAAATCAGACGAACCTATATAATAAGGGAATAAGGGTCTTATTTAGCCTATTGAAAGACTTTCATCCACAATTTGGTACTTCATTGAAGATTTTCTTAAAATTGTATAATGCTTTACTTCGTCCTATTTTGATGTATAATTGTGAAATATGGGGCGCATACTCAAAACGTAATAGTTCTTTTTCACAATTCAAAGAGAAGATGTTCCATTCCGATTTATTATGCGAAAAACTAAATTCCAAAATGTATAAAATGTTATTAGGGGTTAATTCGAAGTCTACCAATTCAGCTGTAAGATCTGAACTTGGCACTCTCCCTATGCATATTCCGATATATAATACGTTACTTAAATACTTATTTCATTTACTTGAACATAATGATAATCCTTTTTTGGCTAGAGCCTTAGAAGTATCTCGTAATTTGAATAAGATGGGAGCTATATCATGGTTTACTATAGTATCATATTTACTAAAATTAGGGGATATCAAACCTAATAATCTTACTATTTTGTCAGGGTTAAATCATAAATCAATCATTGGGATAGTGACGGAAAAATTAAAACAGGTATATATAGAAAGATGGAATGCAGAGAGAAATGAAATAATAAAGGGAGATAAAGGATCAAAATTGGAGTTGTTTTTAACAGTTAAGCGAGATCACGGTTTCGAGAGTTATTTAAATAAAGTTCATGATTTCAAAACCCGTAGAGCTGTATCCAAATTAAGGCTATCAGCTCACACGTTCCCAATTGAACGAGGTCGCTACAAACAAATTCAAAGGGATCAAAGAGTTTGTACCATCTGTCCCTCAAATGAGATTGGTAATGAATTTCATTACCTTTTTCAGTGTGGACATCGTAGGATGATAGAAGCTCGTTCTCTATTTATAGAAAAGTTATATATTACAAATCCATCATTCTCTTCGTTTGATCCTACTAGTCTATTTTATTACATTATTTCCATGAAAGACGAAAATATTTTTAAAGTTAGTAGTGTGTATATAAAACAAATCATGGATCTATACGACGAAATTTTAACTTAGTACTTATACATCTTCATTTACATCGTATGTATGTATGTATAGATATATATATATTTATATATATATATTCTCGCTTGTTGCGGTTTTTCTTGTTTTCTTTAAGTCTATTTCAATTATTGGATTTACACTGATGTACATAAATTGTATCAAAGTGCCAATAAAAACATATTGTATTGTATTGTAAATATTCCGCTTGGCTCAAATATGAGGGTTTCTGCCGTCAAAGTTCATGTTTTGTTTCAGTTTTCCCCATATTAGCAGACTTGTATAATGTCTCGAGCTCTCCGAATCCAGTAGAAAGACTCTGGTTATTCTGTCGTAAAACATGGACCTGACCCAAATTTAGGTTGTATTGCATCATTGCCCACGATGGAATAGATTTCTGACAATGACTATTTGAAATTGATATCTCCTTGTCTCGCCTAGTCTGAGCTTTGAATTTTCTTATCTGAGCGCGCCTGAGGAAATCTAACCTTTGTTTGCGTGACCAGCACAGTGCAATCTGATTGGTTAGAATTTGACCTTTAACGCATGCGCAGAAGCAGTTTGACACTGATTAAAAAAAAAAAATAACCACTTGCATTTTAAGACTCGGCGCTGCCACAGGCAGCCCGAGTAATAATAAAGCAATAGGCCTTATGCATAATAATAATAATAATAATAATAATCTTTAATGAGGAAGCCATATTCACCGACAGAGTGATTTACAGCCGGAGGGGTCCTCTAGAATAAATGAATAATAATAATAATACTAGATAAATGTCAATTACTAATAGTTAAATGTTTAAAATATATGTAAGTAATAATCCTAAAGTAAGGTATGCATGATGATGTCATGTGATCACCACCAAGCCCCACTTTAGCACAACATTTCCTATCAACACCTAAGTGAGGCTTGGTTGTGATCACAAAAGCATGACATAGCGCATAAATAAGGCCTATTAAAATATGTTTTGATTTGGTCCAGTTTGGTTCATGGGTTCTTGAACATTAAGAAACTTGCGCACTGTATACATCTCGAGCATTCAATTTAACAGAGAGAAGAAAACTCATAAACTGGTCCAACAAGATTAGAAATGATCGATAACTGTTGGACTAGAATGAAATAAAAAGTTTCATATTAGAAATGTTCGTTTTAGATTGAATCCTTGTTGTGTTGTTATTCAATGTAAAAGACAGTAAGGTCGCTAGTAAGTTCAGGAGAAAGAATCGAATAATAAATGAATCACGTCAGAAAGAGTTTAAGATTTAGTATTGATTAACTGCAGCAAAGCTTTTGGAAATACGGATATTGTTAAAACATAATCTATACATTTTAGTTGAACGAGAATAAACTATTGGCTGTTGACGTGTAGAAACGCTTATAAATAGCACTGTTTAGCTTATTGAACAGGATAAACAATCTCGTAAGTTTAAAAAATATATATTACTCGCTTGTCAATTAGACAGCCGCCTAGTTTTGAATGAAAAGACTACGGATCAGTTTGTACAGACATAAAATCGCTACATAGATTTACTTACTCTGACTGTGAAATTATCATGAAAGGCACAAGGCACGAAGCCGGAAGCAGCATGACATGATATTGGATCACCTGGGCCGAGGACATCAAGGTTCGCTGAGTGAAAGAAAGCACTCGGTTCGCGAAGAGAAAGCAAACATGGAGAAAGCAAACATTATTTTCACGAAGTGACAGTAAATATATTTTACAACATTAATATCTGTAATACATCTATACCTACCGAGTACATCGACGTTTATCGATGATGCTACTGCTGTAGTTGTTCCGTCGGTTAAATCAAGAAGAACAATATGATATTCACCAGCGTCTTGTGTCTGAGCATTCTTTATGATTAGTGTCGCTGGGTTAGAAGAAGCAGTGCTGATATCAAATCGTAAACTATATGAAGGAAAAACCAATTTAGTCAGTTTATCCCCCAAGTTCAAGTGTCCGATTTTAGTTCCTATGCCTTGAAAATCGATTCTGGTATCAATCGTATGGTTTGACGGATAGGTATAGTTCCAACTCAAGGCGAAGTTCGGAGTCCCTTGAACGATACGAGTGGGATTTTCTGGCTTGGATGTGATAGTAACAACAGCACCTGGGGATTGAGAAGTACAAGACAATTATTACGAAACATCTAAATTGATCCTCTTATCATGCTTTTAAAGTCGGGACTGATATCTAAACCGGATATACCTGCTCCAGGAAAATATGACAACGGAAGAAGAATCATACTCGTTAAAACAGCGACACTGCCGTTTTCCGGCCGCAAATACATTCCTTTAGTAACGTACGAATTCTAAAAGAGATTCTAAAATTCTTTGTGAATATTTCAGTGAATCAGGACTGATTCCCAAATATTTTGACTAACTTTTCCGTCACAAAATCTAATATTGGATGCCCCACTCAAATGGAAGGAATTAGAATGTTTCCTGCTATTAGATGATTGGAGTATTGTTGTTAATTGCTTTGCTTTCAGCTTTGCCACATTATATTTCCGGCTAACGCTCCAACAAACCTGATGATAGCACGGGAAACTTGGCCCTAGGTGCGACCGCAATGACTTTTGGGACGTTTTCCAAGCACTACTTCACTGTCAAAGCTTTAAAGGACGCTGACCAATTGCGCGAAGGCGATCACAGCTGCGGTGCTCTGAATAGGACATTTGCATGATGACGTCACATACTACAACTACCAGAACTCTTTGCGCTAATCCTTTTGTTCCTCTATTTGGACTATTGTCTTGGAATTCTGAATAACAAGAGCCCATCTGGGCTTTCACTCGGGCCACATGAGATTGAAGATGAAATACACTTTCATTTGAAATCCTCTAGTAATAACCGAAGGGAAGAATTATTAGCTGAATTTAGCAGTCTTTAGGAGTGGCCGCCTGGCCGGTAGCGTGGTGACATTCATTCTCTGCTCCCCTAGTATATATATGTAATTTCATATATTTTTTTTCTCGTGTATGTAAATTAAAGAAGTTGACCTCTACTTATTCATGTTACGCACGCTAATAGCGGAGCGCGGTGATTACGTCACAAGTCTAGACCCCCCCGCCAAGACTCAGACAAACAAACCGCTTTTCTTGTATCAACTTACAAGAATTGACTAGCACTTCAGTTCGTCCTCTGTCTATTCTACCAGAAATGACTGCTTTCCTGCATATTTTGAAAGAGAACCTGATGATTATACTGTCGAACAGCTTAAACTTTGGCTGAAATACAGAGGATTGAAACTAAGCGACAAACGTCGATCTTGTCAAGCGAGTTTTGCATCTTCGCTGGCCAACCAACGAGACATGCTTACTATATAGACTGTCAAGTCCTATTTAAACCGGGTATTTAAACTGTATCCCAAACTCATCTTTTCCCATGCAATATCGTTGTAAGACTTCACCTAAACATTGAAAAGTTACAAAGGTCAGGTTTTCCTGTATTAAGGCAAAAACAAAAGAATGTAGCCGCGTGCCGAGTGCATTCATCGGCGAATGAAGATAGGAAATTCTTCAATAAAACTCATCGGAGACCAAAGCTGTTATGGCTGGAAGAGCATATACATTAAAACTATGAACTGATAGCATCCTAAAATTCGGCAATCTTGCTTATGTTGGTGTGCTCTTTCAAACCATTATATTATTGTTTGCATTTATCGAGTTTTCAAATTTAATACCTGCAGCTCCGAAAGAAATTAACGTCATTTGTGCTCAGAAAATAAATCAAAGCATTGTAGATGTACTGTAGACGAGGCTTTGCTTCCAAAATGTATTTAGAATCCACTGATAAATTCAAGTAAACTTAATGGTTGAACAGTAGTTCCTTCTCATTGTTTACTGGTGGGTATAGTCAGGGTTTCAGTAATTTATAGCCACTTACGTTTCATTGCCAGACCTAGGCTCGTTGTTCTGTGCTTTTAAGGTCTCTTGTACAAACATTTATCCAACGCTGACATTTCTCACTGAATTTGCTGATAAAGGTTTTGGAACAGAAAAGCTCCTCCTGTGAGTGATCAAAAAGGCAGAGAAAAGATGAGAAACCTCTACTAGCGGTGTACCGATCGATGCTTCATTCTCCGAGACATATCTCTTTTAGCGCCGGATTTATGAAGGTTTTTCACATCTAGAGTCACTTTTATTACATCTCCCCCAGCAACAATGCTTGGCAGTCACCATTACTGATATGACTGGGAATCTTACTGAAGGCATTGATTTTTTTTTTGATCGAAAAAAATATGAATTCGGTCCTAATTTAGTCTGCTGTTCTGCAGGTTCAGAGTACTAATAGACGAGTGTCTCAAATGTATATCCTGTCCACCGATGATGGAGCTATCACTATATTTATCTACTGTTCTTTCTACCCTGCGCCGGCTCTTTATCGCAGCTCGCTGATCGCGTCCATATCAGTATTTGTTGGATTAAAGATTATTAACTGAAATGCCCGTTTTGTTTATCTCTATTTAAAAGCTTTTACCCTCCTTCCCAAAACTGCAGTCTGCTCATTATATTACAGAACGGCATAAAGAGAACTGTTGGAAGCCTTTAATTTCTCGAACCAAAACCTCGGCCGTGAGAGGAGTCTTGTTTAGCTTGAGAGTTGAATAACTGCTTCGGTCATCATAAATTATTTCTGTGCTGAGTGTTTATTACCTACGAAACGTACCTCAAACAAGAGCGCCAGTTGAAATATCCTGAGCCTGTTGGAAGGCTTTCGCACGAGTGAAGTTAAATAAAACATTAAACTGGCTTACATTTGAGAGATGGGATTCCAAATTTGAGAGAAATTTCCTCGCGGGACCACCACCTTGATTTTACTGTATTAAATTATGTAAATAAATTACGAGTGAAGTTAAATAAAATATTAAACTGGCTTACATTTGAGAGATGGGACTCCAAGTTAGTGAGAAAGTTGCTCGTGGGTCCTCCGCCATCTTGCTTTACTGTATTCAATTATGTAAATAAATTAACCCGGCAATTGTTGCGTGACCACCACAGTGCAATCTGATTGGTGTGAATTTGACCTTTAACGCATGCGCAGAACACTTGCTACACTGAATAAAAAAAATAAAAAAAAAATAACGACTTGCATTTTAAGACTCGTTGCTGCCACAGGCAGCCCGAGTAAATAGGCCATTTCCACGGTTCTGCGCGCGCATTAAATGTTCGGTCTTTACCACATGGAAATATGACATAATTTTACTGGCGGGCACTCGATACGAATATGGGACAAAGTATGGAAAATGTGTTGAGCTGTGTGAATCCTCGGGTGGAATACGGTTATCCATGGTCTGAGAAGTACGAGGGATCCTTAAAAACTTTACTAAGTGGTCTTGGAGATCCTTTTAAATGATTTTGGGCTCGACATGCTGCTACAAGAGTTGCATTTGCGGGATATAGCGGTTTTCAATTGAGTGTAGTAAAACCAAAACCAAAGTAATCACAGAACCAATCACAGGAGCAAGTAAAAACACAATGAGCCAATCACGAACTGAAGTAATTCGTGATTGGTTCTACTTGAACCAACCAGGAGGACAGGTAAACGCAATCCGGCGTGGATAACTAACCAATAAAATTCGAAAGCAATCGCCTGAATTACTTTACGACACTCAATCGAAAACCGGCGCTCTAATCTCGCCGGTGGCCTCGGCTTCAAACCGCGGAATTCGGAAGGATATCAAATGATGTTGGGTGCCAGTCGTTAATCTCAAGCCTGCCTTATGGCCTGGGTTATGGTTAACATATGCTAATTATAGGTGCTAAATATGCGTTTTATTCGTTACTCGGTAATTTGTACAGCTAGAACAACCAAATTCGGTATTAGGATGTAGCTAAATGTTTGGTTGCCATGAAAACCGAACTTAAAGTGCAAGTATAATGTCGAACAAATATATATATTGTACTTTTGTGTTTGTTTCGCACAAAAAGGTATTAATCTTGCAAATTTCGGAACATTTCTGGCATTTAATCCCTAATTTTGGTTACTTTTGCTGGATCCTGTTACGTCATAAGATGAATCAACTCACTCCCTAGAGAAAACTACTACAATAAAATCCCGCAGGTTTCCATTGTGACATCACAAGATAAATCAATCCCGCAATAGTCCAGTTTCGTATTCGAAAATTACCGCTGAATGCAATGACTGCAGACGCATGTACGCAGGGTTAGTCTCATTCTGAAGTTAAACATTCATAAATACCAGCGAGAAGGTGCAAAACGCGAAACTACAACAATACACAGAGTTGTGAATAGCCCACCTTCTCGCTGGTATTTATGAATGTTTAACTTCAGAATGAGACTAACCCTACGTACATGCGTCTGTAGTCATTGCATTCAGCGGTAATTTTCGAATACGAAACTGGACTATTCGGGTAACTTTTATTCTAGTTGAATTGCTTCTTCAGTCTCTCGAAGAAAACTAATTTAGACAACTGAATTAAATTAGAAATTGATAATTTGGAGCAAAAAGAGTTAATGTTATTTTATGGCTTTACTTGCACTTTAAGGGGGCACTATAAGAATTTTCTTTTTCCCGAAATGGGGTACATAGAACGTTTGAAAATACATAAGGTTAGCACAAATTCGTAACAAAACAAAAAGTTTAGTAATCCTGTCAGAACTGATACCAAGCAATTAGAGTTTCATGGTTTATTTGCTTTTGTTGGTACATTATTAGAGTGATTTTCACTGACCGTTTTCTTGATGCACATTTTAAGCTCCAAAACCTGACCAAAATCTGGGTAGTGATCACATCGGTCACCATTTTGGACTTCTGTTCGATCGATCATTACTGACAAATCTTCGGAAATCGAGATCGAAAATGCGATTTTCTGATGCATAGTTTCTATAGCAAATAATATAAGCTTAAAGACTGCTCTTCAGTGCCTCTTTTCCTTGCTCATGAAATTGTGAGACTTTACGACAAGCAACGGATGGAATTCCGCGGTTTGACGGCGAGATCACCGGCGAGTTTATCCTGCAAACGCAACCCTTGTAGCAGCATGTCGAGCTCAAAATCTTTTAAGAAGATCATCAAGACCTCTAAGGTTTTTAAGGATCCTCTTAGTTTTTCAGGCCATGGATAGCTCTATTCCAACCGAAGATTCGCACAGCTGAACACACTTTCCATACTGTCGCCATTGGTTTTTGTTGGTATCGAGTGTGGCGCGCCAGCAAACAATCTCGTACCCAGACCTATAAGTTTCTTACTGCGCATGCTCGACGAAATACAAGCCTCTGGAATAATACGCAGTAATTGGCGACAGCTGTTGCAGTGTCTCTGCCTGCCAATTTTGAGACCTGAGTTTTCAGGAATTCCGGTTACTCTGCGCATGCTTATCATCGGTATCCCTTTGAGTAAGAAGTTGTTTTCGGTTTCGATTCTCGCAATACAATACGATACGATACGACAGACAGACAGACAATCTTTATTTATCCACGGTTTAAAAACATCAGTTATACACGAAAGGTGTACCATTGCAATAGTAAAATATGTACATTAAAAATTAAAAATGTAATAATGCATTAAAACTGTTTTACATGTTTGCCGTGTGGGAGTCCGATTTAGCTTTATATGTTTAGACACTCTTAGGTCATGTGGGAGATTATTCCATAAGAATGCCCCACTGTAGCTGAAGCTACGCTTTAGGTAGTTAGTCCTCGGTTTAGGTATACATAATTTACTTTCAGAATCTCTTAGATCATAGTTAGTATTACGAGTTGTAAAGAGATCCTGAAGGTAACCTGGGGTGAGCTTATGCATGGTTTTATACATCGCCATTGCTTTTTGTTTTTTTCGATGTGTAGATACGTTGTCCCAGCCAAGCATATCAATCAGTAGACTTGAACTCGTGTCATAGCTTGATGAGTAATTACTCTGGCTGCCCGGTTTTGCAGTTTTTGCAGTTTATCATTTAACTGTTGACTTAAGCCATCCCAAACTGAGCCACAGTAAACAAAGTGCGGTTCAATCAGGGCTTTATATATTTTTACTGCAGTATCTCTGCATATGAAAGGCCTTGCGCGCTTAAGTGCGCCAATGCCAGAGGAGATCTTTTTTGATATTTCGTCTATATGCTTCCGCCAGGACAATGCATATGTATCATCTATATAAACCCCCAGAGATTTGGTGTAGTTCACTTTTTTTATTTCTTTGCCTCTATACGAACGTCGATGGTACAGTCGCTTTGAGTTTGTAATTTTTGGCGAGACCCAATAACCATAAGCTCAGTTTTAGTGATATCGAGACTTAGCTTATTTGCTTTGAGCCAGATATTTACATTTTTTAGTTCCGCATTGATTTTTGTTTCAAGATCTCTCTGGCTTGAGGCGGCAAAACTAATATTAGTATCATCGGCGTGCATTCTTGGTAATCCCTCGTTTAGGCAGTTTGGCAGGTCATTAATATAAATCAAAAAGAGTAATGGTCCAATTATCGAACCATGCGGGACTCCACAAGTTATCGGGCTTTCACTAGACATGTGGCCGTTCACATTACATTTTTGACTTCTATTTGATAGATAAGAGTCAAACCATGCCAGGGAAATTCGGTCAATTCCATATTTCGCTAGTTTTTGTATTATAATTTGGTGATTAATAGTGTCAAAGGCCTTTTTTAAATCGATAAATATTACACCATTAAGGAAACCTTTGTCAATATTTACACACCAATTATTAGTGGCTTCAAGCAGAGCAGTTAGAGTGATGTGGAGTGACCGGAAGCCTGACTGGTAATTAGTTAGTAGGTTGTTGTTGTTAAGGTATTTGTATAATTGGTCGTAGATAATTTTTTCGAATATTTTAGCAACAATTGGTATCACGGATATCGGTCGGTAGTTGTTAAGATCTGATTTAGTACCTTTCTTAAAAACGGGTGATACCCTAGCCAGCTTCCAGTCAGTAGGGAAGATTCGAGATACTATCGATTCATTAAAAATACACGTCAAAGACGGTGCGACAATGTCAGCGGCTATTTAAGAAGTTTACATGGAATTTTATCCAGACCCGTTGATTTCCTACCGTTTATTTTGTTTAATAGTTTGCGGACTTTGTGAATTTCGATTTGTTGGAAAGAGAATGACCTATCAGTGGTTTTTAGATAGAAGAAATGGTTTATTCTATAAATTAATTAAAATTGGAATAAGCAAGAAATTCCTGGCTATCATTATTGATATGTATCGACGTATCGAAGCGTGCGTCAAAACTGATGTTGGTTTAACTGATTATTTTCAATCATTTGTGGGAGTGAAACAAGGATGTAATTTAAGTCCAAATCTTTTTAATATTTTTGTTAATGATATACCTGATATTTTTTCTAAAGATTGTGAGCCAGTATCTTTGGGAAATTTAAAGTTGAATTGCCTGTTATACGCAGATGATCTACTTATATTATCAGACAGTGAACATGGTTTACAGCGTTGTTTAGATAATCTGCATTCTTACTCTGAAACCTGGAAACTTCGCGTGAATTTAAGTAAAACAAAGGTTATGGTCTTTAATAAGTCAGGGCGTAAAATAGATATTTCATGTACTTTGGGTGGAACAAACCTAGCCACGACCACTTCCTATACATATCTTGGCACTGTCTTGACACCATCCGGTTCTTTTAATGTAAATCAGACGAACCTATATAATAAGGGAATAAGGGTCTTATTTAGCCTATTGAAAGACTTTCATCCACAATTTGGTACTTCATTGAAGATTTTCTTAAAATTGTATAATGCTTTACTTCGTCCTATTTTGATGTATAATTGTGAAATATGGGGCGCATACTCAAAACGTAATAGTTCTTTTTCACAATTCAAAGAGAAGATGTTCCATTCCGATTTATTATGCGAAAAACTAAATTCCAAAATGTATAAAATGTTATTAGGGGTTAATTCGAAGTCTACCAATTCAGCTGTAAGATCTGAACTTGGCACTCTCCCTATGCATATTCCGATATATAATACGTTACTTAAATACTTATTTCATTTACTTGAACATAATGATAATCCTTTTTTGGCTAGAGCCTTAGAAGTATCTCGTAATTTGAATAAGATGGGAGCTATATCATGGTTTACTATAGTATCATATTTACTAAAATTAGGGGATATCAAACCTAATAATCTTACTATTTTGTCAGGGTTAAATCATAAATCAATCATTGGGATAGTGACGGAAAAATTAAAACAGGTATATATAGAAAGATGGAATGCAGAGAGAAATGAAATAATAAAGGGAGATAAAGGATCAAAATTGGAGTTGTTTTTAACAGTTAAGCGAGATCACGGTTTCGAGAGTTATTTAAATAAAGTTCATGATTTCAAAACCCGTAGAGCTGTATCCAAATTAAGGCTATCAGCTCACACGTTCCCAATTGAACGAGGTCGCTACAAACAAATTCAAAGGGATCAAAGAGTTTGTACCATCTGTCCCTCAAATGAGATTGGTAATGAATTTCATTACCTTTTTCAGTGTGGACATCGTAGGATGATAGAAGCTCGTTCTCTATTTATAGAAAAGTTATATATTACAAATCCATCATTCTCTTCGTTTGATCCTACTAGTCTATTTTATTACATTATTTCCATGAAAGACGAAAATATTTTTAAAGTTAGTAGTGTGTATATAAAACAAATCATGGATCTATACGACGAAATTTTAACTTAGTACTTATACATCTTCATTTACATCGTATGTATGTATGTATAGATATATATATATTTATATATATATATTCTCGCTTGTTGCGGTTTTTCTTGTTTTCTTTAAGTCTATTTCAATTATTGGATTTACACTGATGTACATAAATTGTATCAAAGTGCCAATAAAAACATATTGTATTGTATTGTAAATATTCCGCTTGGCTCAAATATGAGGGTTTCTGCCGTCAAAGTTCATGTTTTGTTTCAGTTTTCCCCATATTAGCAGACTTGTATAATGTCTCGAGCTCTCCGAATCCAGTAGAAAGACTCTGGTTATTCTGTCGTAAAACATGGACCTGACCCAAATTTAGGTTGTATTGCATCATTGCCCACGATGGAATAGATTTCTGACAATGACTATTTGAAATTGATATCTCCTTGTCTCGCCTAGTCTGAGCTTTGAATTTTCTTATCTGAGCGCGCCTGAGGAAATCTAACCTTTGTTTGCGTGACCAGCACAGTGCAATCTGATTGGTTAGAATTTGACCTTTAACGCATGCGCAGAAGCAGTTTGACACTGATTAAAAAAAAAAAATAACCACTTGCATTTTAAGACTCGGCGCTGCCACAGGCAGCCCGAGTAATAATAAAGCAATAGGCCTTATGCATAATAATAATAATAATAATAATAATCTTTAATGAGGAAGCCATATTCACCGACAGAGTGATTTACAGCCGGAGGGGTCCTCTAGAATAAATGAATAATAATAATAATACTAGATAAATGTCAATTACTAATAGTTAAATGTTTAAAATATATGTAAGTAATAATCCTAAAGTAAGGTATGCATGATGATGTCATGTGATCACCACCAAGCCCCACTTTAGCACAACATTTCCTATCAACACCTAAGTGAGGCTTGGTTGTGATCACAAAAGCATGACATAGCGCATAAATAAGGCCTATTAAAATATGTTTTGATTTGGTCCAGTTTGGTTCATGGGTTCTTGAACATTAAGAAACTTGCGCACTGTATACATCTCGAGCATTCAATTTAACAGAGAGAAGAAAACTCATAAACTGGTCCAACAAGATTAGAAATGATCGATAACTGTTGGACTAGAATGAAATAAAAAGTTTCATATTAGAAATGTTCGTTTTAGATTGAATCCTTGTTGTGTTGTTATTCAATGTAAAAGACAGTAAGGTCGCTAGTAAGTTCAGGAGAAAGAATCGAATAATAAATGAATCACGTCAGAAAGAGTTTAAGATTTAGTATTGATTAACTGCAGCAAAGCTTTTGGAAATACGGATATTGTTAAAACATAATCTATACATTTTAGTTGAACGAGAATAAACTATTGGCTGTTGACGTGTAGAAACGCTTATAAATAGCACTGTTTAGCTTATTGAACAGGATAAACAATCTCGTAAGTTTAAAAAATATATATTACTCGCTTGTCAATTAGACAGCCGCCTAGTTTTGAATGAAAAGACTACGGATCAGTTTGTACAGACATAAAATCGCTACATAGATTTACTTACTCTGACTGTGAAATTATCATGAAAGGCACAAGGCACGAAGCCGGAAGCAGCATGACATGATATTGGATCACCTGGGCCGAGGACATCAAGGTTCGCTGAGTGAAAGAAAGCACTCGGTTCGCGAAGAGAAAGCAAACATGGAGAAAGCAAACATTATTTTCACGAAGTGACAGTAAATATATTTTACAACATTAATATCTGTAATACATCTATACCTACCGAGTACATCGACGTTTATCGATGATGCTACTGCTGTAGTTGTTCCGTCGGTTAAATCAAGAAGAACAATATGATATTCACCAGCGTCTTGTGTCTGAGCATTCTTTATGATTAGTGTCGCTGGGTTAGAAGAAGCAGTGCTGATATCAAATCGTAAACTATATGAAGGAAAAACCAATTTAGTCAGTTTATCCCCCAAGTTCAAGTGTCCGATTTTAGTTCCTATGCCTTGAAAATCGATTCTGGTATCAATCGTATGGTTTGACGGATAGGTATAGTTCCAACTCAAGGCGAAGTTCGGAGTCCCTTGAACGATACGAGTGGGATTTTCTGGCTTGGATGTGATAGTAACAACAGCACCTGGGGATTGAGAAGTACAAGACAATTATTACGAAACATCTAAATTGATCCTCTTATCATGCTTTTAAAGTCGGGACTGATATCTAAACCGGATATACCTGCTCCAGGAAAATATGACAACGGAAGAAGAATCATACTCGTTAAAACAGCGACACTGCCGTTTTCCGGCCGCAAATACATTCCTTTAGTAACGTACGAATTCTAAAAGAGATTCTAAAATTCTTTGTGAATATTTCAGTGAATCAGGACTGATTCCCAAATATTTTGACTAACTTTTCCGTCACAAAATCTAATATTGGATGCCCCACTCAAATGGAAGGAATTAGAATGTTTCCTGCTATTAGATGATTGGAGTATTGTTGTTAATTGCTTTGCTTTCAGCTTTGCCACATTATATTTCCGGCTAACGCTCCAACAAACCTGATGATAGCACGGGAAACTTGGCCCTAGGTGCGACCGCAATGACTTTTGGGACGTTTTCCAAGCACTACTTCACTGTCAAAGCTTTAAAGGACGCTGACCAATTGCGCGAAGGCGATCACAGCTGCGGTGCTCTGAATAGGACATTTGCATGATGACGTCACATACTACAACTACCAGAACTCTTTGCGCTAATCCTTTTGTTCCTCTATTTGGACTATTGTCTTGGAATTCTGAATAACAAGAGCCCATCTGGGCTTTCACTCGGGCCACATGAGATTGAAGATGAAATACACTTTCATTTGAAATCCTCTAGTAATAACCGAAGGGAAGAATTATTAGCTGAATTTAGCAGTCTTTAGGAGTGGCCGCCTGGCCGGTAGCGTGGTGACATTCATTCTCTGCTCCCCTAGTATATATATGTAATTTCATATATTTTTTTTCTCGTGTATGTAAATTAAAGAAGTTGACCTCTACTTATTCATGTTACGCACGCTAATAGCGGAGCGCGGTGATTACGTCACAAGTCTAGACCCCCCCGCCAAGACTCAGACAAACAAACCGCTTTTCTTGTATCAACTTACAAGAATTGACTAGCACTTCAGTTCGTCCTCTGTCTATTCTACCAGAAATGACTGCTTTCCTGCATATTTTGAAAGAGAACCTGATGATTATACTGTCGAACAGCTTAAACTTTGGCTGAAATACAGAGGATTGAAACTAAGCGACAAACGTCGATCTTGTCAAGCGAGTTTTGCATCTTCGCTGGCCAACCAACGAGACATGCTTACTATATAGACTGTCAAGTCCTATTTAAACCGGGTATTTAAACTGTATCCCAAACTCATCTTTTCCCATGCAATATCGTTGTAAGACTTCACCTAAACATTGAAAAGTTACAAAGGTCAGGTTTTCCTGTATTAAGGCAAAAACAAAAGAATGTAGCCGCGTGCCGAGTGCATTCATCGGCGAATGAAGATAGGAAATTCTTCAATAAAACTCATCGGAGACCAAAGCTGTTATGGCTGGAAGAGCATATACATTAAAACTATGAACTGATAGCATCCTAAAATTCGGCAATCTTGCTTATGTTGGTGTGCTCTTTCAAACCATTATATTATTGTTTGCATTTATCGAGTTTTCAAATTTAATACCTGCAGCTCCGAAAGAAATTAACGTCATTTGTGCTCAGAAAATAAATCAAAGCATTGTAGATGTACTGTAGACGAGGCTTTGCTTCCAAAATGTATTTAGAATCCACTGATAAATTCAAGTAAACTTAATGGTTGAACAGTAGTTCCTTCTCATTGTTTACTGGTGGGTATAGTCAGGGTTTCAGTAATTTATAGCCACTTACGTTTCATTGCCAGACCTAGGCTCGTTGTTCTGTGCTTTTAAGGTCTCTTGTACAAACATTTATCCAACGCTGACATTTCTCACTGAATTTGCTGATAAAGGTTTTGGAACAGAAAAGCTCCTCCTGTGAGTGATCAAAAAGGCAGAGAAAAGATGAGAAACCTCTACTAGCGGTGTACCGATCGATGCTTCATTCTCCGAGACATATCTCTTTTAGCGCCGGATTTATGAAGGTTTTTCACATCTAGAGTCACTTTTATTACATCTCCCCCAGCAACAATGCTTGGCAGTCACCATTACTGATATGACTGGGAATCTTACTGAAGGCATTGATTTTTTTTTTGATCGAAAAAAATATGAATTCGGTCCTAATTTAGTCTGCTGTTCTGCAGGTTCAGAGTACTAATAGACGAGTGTCTCAAATGTATATCCTGTCCACCGATGATGGAGCTATCACTATATTTATCTACTGTTCTTTCTACCCTGCGCCGGCTCTTTATCGCAGCTCGCTGATCGCGTCCATATCAGTATTTGTTGGATTAAAGATTATTAACTGAAATGCCCGTTTTGTTTATCTCTATTTAAAAGCTTTTACCCTCCTTCCCAAAACTGCAGTCTGCTCATTATATTACAGAACGGCATAAAGAGAACTGTTGGAAGCCTTTAATTTCTCGAACCAAAACCTCGGCCGTGAGAGGAGTCTTGTTTAGCTTGAGAGTTGAATAACTGCTTCGGTCATCATAAATTATTTCTGTGCTGAGTGTTTATTACCTACGAAACGTACCTCAAACAAGAGCGCCAGTTGAAATATCCTGAGCCTGTTGGAAGGCTTTCGCACGAGTGAAGTTAAATAAAACATTAAACTGGCTTACATTTGAGAGATGGGATTCCAAATTTGAGAGAAATTTCCTCGCGGGACCACCACCTTGATTTTACTGTATTAAATTATGTAAATAAATTACGAGTGAAGTTAAATAAAATATTAAACTGGCTTACATTTGAGAGATGGGACTCCAAGTTAGTGAGAAAGTTGCTCGTGGGTCCTCCGCCATCTTGCTTTACTGTATTCAATTATGTAAATAAATTAACCCGGCAATTGTTGCGTGACCACCACAGTGCAATCTGATTGGTGTGAATTTGACCTTTAACGCATGCGCAGAACACTTGCTACACTGAATAAAAAAAATAAAAAAAAAATAACGACTTGCATTTTAAGACTCGTTGCTGCCACAGGCAGCCCGAGTAAATAGGCCATTTCCACGGTTCTGCGCGCGCATTAAATGTTCGGTCTTTACCACATGGAAATATGACATAATTTTACTGGCGGGCACTCGATACGAATATGGGACAAAGTATGGAAAATGTGTTGAGCTGTGTGAATCCTCGGGTGGAATACGGTTATCCATGGTCTGAGAAGTACGAGGGATCCTTAAAAACTTTACTAAGTGGTCTTGGAGATCCTTTTAAATGATTTTGGGCTCGACATGCTGCTACAAGAGTTGCATTTGCGGGATATAGCGGTTTTCAATTGAGTGTAGTAAAACCAAAACCAAAGTAATCACAGAACCAATCACAGGAGCAAGTAAAAACACAATGAGCCAATCACGAACTGAAGTAATTCGTGATTGGTTCTACTTGAACCAACCAGGAGGACAGGTAAACGCAATCCGGCGTGGATAACTAACCAATAAAATTCGAAAGCAATCGCCTGAATTACTTTACGACACTCAATCGAAAACCGGCGCTCTAATCTCGCCGGTGGCCTCGGCTTCAAACCGCGGAATTCGGAAGGATATCAAATGATGTTGGGTGCCAGTCGTTAATCTCAAGCCTGCCTTATGGCCTGGGTTATGGTTAACATATGCTAATTATAGGTGCTAAATATGCGTTTTATTCGTTACTCGGTAATTTGTACAGCTAGAACAACCAAATTCGGTATTAGGATGTAGCTAAATGTTTGGTTGCCATGAAAACCGAACTTAAAGTGCAAGTATAATGTCGAACAAATATATATATTGTACTTTTGTGTTTGTTTCGCACAAAAAGGTATTAATCTTGCAAATTTCGTAACATTTCTGGCATTTAATCCCTAATTTTGGTTACTTTTGCTGGATCCTGTTACGTCATAAGATGAATCAACTCACTCCCTAGAGAAAACTACTACAATAAAATCCCGCAGGTTTCCATTGTGACATCACAAGATAAATCAATCCCGCAATAGTCCAGTTTCGTATTCGAAAATTACCGCTGAATGCAATGACTGCAGACGCATGTACGCAGGGTTAGTCTCATTCTGAAGTTAAACATTCATAAATACCAGCGAGAAGGTGCAAAACGCGAAACTACAACAATACACAGAGTTGTGAATAGCCCACCTTCTCGCTGGTATTTATGAATGTTTAACTTCAGAATGAGACTAACCCTACGTACATGCGTCTGTAGTCATTGCATTCAGCGGTAATTTTCGAATACGAAACTGGACTATTCGGGTAACTTTTATTCTAGTTGAATTGCTTCTTCAGTCTCTCGAAGAAAACTAATTTAGACAACTGAATTAAATTAGAAATTGATAATTTGGAGCAAAAAGAGTTAATGTTATTTTATGGCTTTACTTGCACTTTAAGGGGGCACTATAAGAATTTTCTTTTTCCCGAAATGGGGTACATAGAACGTTTGAAAATACATAAGGTTAGCACAAATTCGTAACAAAACAAAAAGTTTAGTAATCCTGTCAGAACTGATACCAAGCAATTAGAGTTTCATGGTTTATTTGCTTTTGTTGGTACATTATTAGAGTGATTTTCACTGACCGTTTTCTTGATGCACATTTTAAGCTCCAAAACCTGACCAAAATCTGGGTAGTGATCACATCGGTCACCATTTTGGACTTCTGTTCGATCGATCATTACTGACAAATCTTCGGAAATCGAGATCGAAAATGCGATTTTCTGATGCATAGTTTCTATAGCAAATAATATAAGCTTAAAGACTGCTCTTCAGTGCCTCTTTTCCTTGCTCATGAAATTGTGAGACTTTACGACAAGCAACGGATGGAATTCCGCGGTTTGACGGCGAGATCACCGGCGAGTTTATCCTGCAAACGCAACCCTTGTAGCAGCATGTCGAGCTCAAAATCTTTTAAGAAGATCATCAAGACCTCTAAGGTTTTTAAGGATCCTCTTAGTTTTTCAGGCCATGGATAGCTCTATTCCAACCGAAGATTCGCACAGCTGAACACACTTTCCATACTGTCGCCATTGGTTTTTGTTGGTATCGAGTGTGGCGCGCCAGCAAACAATCTCGTACCCAGACCTATAAGTTTCTTACTGCGCATGCTCGACGAAATACAAGCCTCTGGAATAATACGCAGTAATTGGCGACAGCTGTTGCAGTGTCTCTGCCTGCCAATTTTGAGACCTGAGTTTTCAGGAATTCCGGTTACTCTGCGCATGCTTATCATCGGTATCCCTTTGAGTAAGAAGTTGTTTTCGGTTTCGATTCTCGCAATACAATACGATACGATACGACAGACAGACAGACAATCTTTATTTATCCACGGTTTAAAAACATCAGTTATACACGAAAGGTGTACCATTGCAATAGTAAAATATGTACATTAAAAATTAAAAATGTAATAATGCATTAAAACTGTTTTACATGTTTGCCGTGTGGGAGTCCGATTTAGCTTTATATGTTTAGACACTCTTAGGTCATGTGGGAGATTATTCCATAAGAATGCCCCACTGTAGCTGAAGCTACGCTTTAGGTAGTTAGTCCTCGGTTTAGGTATACATAATTTACTTTCAGAATCTCTTAGATCATAGTTAGTATTACGAGTTGTAAAGAGATCCTGAAGGTAACCTGGGGTGAGCTTATGCATGGTTTTATACATCGCCATTGCTTTTTGTTTTTTTCGATGTGTAGATACGTTGTCCCAGCCAAGCATATCAATCAGTAGACTTGAACTCGTGTCATAGCTTGATGAGTAATTACTCTGGCTGCCCGGTTTTGCAGTTTTTGCAGTTTATCATTTAACTGTTGACTTAAGCCATCCCAAACTGAGCCACAGTAAACAAAGTGCGGTTCAATCAGGGCTTTATATATTTTTACTGCAGTATCTCTGCATATGAAAGGCCTTGCGCGCTTAAGTGCGCCAATGCCAGAGGAGATCTTTTTTGATATTTCGTCTATATGCTTCCGCCAGGACAATGCATATGTATCATCTATATAAACCCCCAGAGATTTGGTGTAGTTCACTTTTTTTATTTCTTTGCCTCTATACGAACGTCGATGGTACAGTCGCTTTGAGTTTGTAATTTTTGGCGAGACCCAATAACCATAAGCTCAGTTTTAGTGATATCGAGACTTAGCTTATTTGCTTTGAGCCAGATATTTACATTTTTTAGTTCCGCATTGATTTTTGTTTCAAGATCTCTCTGGCTTGAGGCGGCAAAACTAATATTAGTATCATCGGCGTGCATTCTTGGTAATCCCTCGTTTAGGCAGTTTGGCAGGTCATTAATATAAATCAAAAAGAGTAATGGTCCAATTATCGAACCATGCGGGACTCCACAAGTTATCGGGCTTTCACTAGACATGTGGCCGTTCACATTACATTTTTGACTTCTATTTGATAGATAAGAGTCAAACCATGCCAGGGAAATTCGGTCAATTCCATATTTCGCTAGTTTTTGTATTATAATTTGGTGATTAATAGTGTCAAAGGCCTTTTTTAAATCGATAAATATTACACCATTAAGGAAACCTTTGTCAATATTTACACACCAATTATTAGTGGCTTCAAGCAGAGCAGTTAGAGTGATGTGGAGTGACCGGAAGCCTGACTGGTAATTAGTTAGTAGGTTGTTGTTGTTAAGGTATTTGTATAATTGGTCGTAGATAATTTTTTCGAATATTTTAGCAACAATTGGTATCACGGATATCGGTCGGTAGTTGTTAAGATCTGATTTAGTACCTTTCTTAAAAACGGGTGATACCCTAGCCAGCTTCCAGTCAGTAGGGAAGATTCGAGATACTATCGATTCATTAAAAATACACGTCAAAGACGGTGCGACAATGTCAGCGGCTATTTAAGAAGTTTACATGGAATTTTATCCAGACCCGTTGATTTCCTACCGTTTATTTTGTTTAATAGTTTGCGGACTTTGTGAATTTCGATTTGTTGGAAAGAGAATGACCTATCAGTGGTTTTTAGATAGGTAAGAGGGTCAACGTGTATTCCAGGGATCTCGCGCGCTAGGTCCTCGCCAATGTGGGTGAAATGCCGGTTAAAAACCTCAGCAATGTCAGCAGAGGAACTGAGAGTTTGGTGTCCTATTTTGATTTAAGAGACATTGGTTGATTTGCTTTGTCGACTTTGCAGGCCATTAATTAATTTCCAAGTTTTTTTTGGGTCATTTTTATTGGCTTCAAGATTGTTAGTGAAATATTTGCGTTTTTCTTGCTTAATGGAGTTGTTGGCGTCATTTCGAGCTACTTTATACTGTTCCCAAATCGTATGGTCGTTTGTTGACGCTAGTTTTCTTTTTAAAAAGTCCCTTTTGTGCATTTTGCTTATTAATTCATTTGTAATCAATGACACTCATTAGAGCGTGTTTCCATACACGCCACATTTCATTTGGGTTATTGTAAGTAGAAACGATATTCCATTCTTTTTGCTTTAGATCGAGTAGAAAATTATCTTTGTTAAAATGCTTAAGCTGCCTCGCCTGAATGGTCGTATTATCGATACGATACGATACGATACGATACGATACAATACAATACAATACAATACAATACAATACAATAACCTTTATTTAAACACGATGAAGACTAAAGCATTGCCGCTTGTGGGGTCGTGTATAATACTAAAATAACCTAATTAACTATATACAAATTTCACATTAAATGCTAACTATATATAATATTGTTAAAAACTAACTATTTAAAATTAACACTCATATATAAGTAAAAGTCAAAATCTGTTGTGTCCATATCATTGTTATTAATCATATTAATCATCTAGATGGGATTTACAAACTCGAGCTGAAAGCGAGAGTTTGTAAATACCATAAAGATCGGAGGCGAATTCTTTATCGCACTTATCAAACATCTAGATGTAGGCAGAGTCATGTTTTCAGTTATTTTGGCGATACGACTTATTTTGGTCGAGAAAATCGAAGCAAACGTTTATGTATATCAGGAAGAAATCTGTATCAGACTTAAAGTCACTTATCAAACTCATTAATAATTTATGAAGCAAGAACAAAGGAAATCACCGACCGATGAGTTTGATAAGTGATCTTTAAATCTGATACAGATTTCGTCCTGATTTACATAAACTTTGGCTTCGATTTTCTCGGCCAAAATAAGTCGTATCGCCAAAATAACTGAAAACATGACTCTCTACATCTAGACGTATTCATCTAGACGCTTTCAGCTCGAGTTTTTAAATCGGATAGAGATCGGCTACTCATTCTTTATCTATTACTTATCGCTCAGTGATTTCCTTTGTTTTTGCTTCATGGATTATACCGGATAACCATCCAGACATAGTTCCAGTTAGAATATGGTTTATCCGTTCATAGTTTCCCAAAGCCGTTTTCGCTTAAATTTTGTACAGAACTTTTACATTAACAAAGAACGATAGCACGTTTTCCTTACCGGGCTGAAGTTAGCTGCCAATTCAAATCGAATTGGCAGCTGCCAATTCGGCTTTTAGAAGTTAGCTGCCAATTCGAAGTTTCAAACGCGGAACCTGGCTCTTCATATGCGACGGTATAGGTATCCATTAACCAGCTCACCGCCAAAAGTGCGCACTTTTTCTTCAAAACAACACCCATTTAGGTCAACAAAAACATATCAGATGTCTCATATCCTCACCAAAACACAGTACCAAAAATTAAAACATGAATAACTCCTTCTAAACAAACACCCTGATAAAGATATTTTGCAGGTTGGAAGACCTTCGGTGATAGACCCCAGACCAGAGTAAATGAGAGTCACTCCTGTCGCGCCTTCGTATTTAAGGGGGGTTGGGTAAAAACCTAGTTTGCATTATCCTGGTCATATTTACGTTTTCAAACTTGAATAACTCTTTATAAACAAATACCCTGATCAAGATATTTTGCAGGTTGGAAGACCTTCGGTGATAGACCCCAGACCAGAGTAAATGAGAGTCACTCCTGTCGCGCCTTCGTATTTAAGGGGAGTAGGGTAAAAACCTAGATTGCCTTATCCTGGTCATATTTACGTTTTCAAACTTGAATAACTCTTTCTAAACAAATACCCTGATCAAGCAGTTTTGCAGGATTGAAGACCTTCGATCATAGACTCCAGACCAGAGTAAATGGGAGTCACTCCTATCACGTCTTCGTATTTAAGGGGGGTAGGGTAAAAACCTAGTTTGCCTTATCCTGGTCATATTTACGTTTTCAAACTTGAATAACTCTTTCTAAACAAACACCCTGATCAAGATATTTTGCAGGTTGGAAGACCTTCGGTCATAGACCCCAGACCAGAGTAAATGAGAGTTACTCCTGTCGCGCCTTCGTATTTAAGGGGGGTAGGGTAAAAACCTAGTTTGCCTTATCCTGGTCATATTTACGTTTTCAAACTTGAATAACTCTTTCTAAACAAATACCCTGATCAAGCACTTTAGCAGGATTGAAGATCTTCCGTCATAGACCCCAGACCAGATACAAGAAGAGATGCAAATTCGAGTGTTTTATACGTATCATTTTGTGGAATTTGTTTGTACAAAGTCCACTACATAATATTGTTTCATATTGTTCCATTTCTGTGATTTTTGAATTGTACTGTAACGGGCCAAAGTAAATTTCCTACTGGCATGCCCAGTTTCAATGTCCCCAAAAAATAATCGTTAGCACAGAGACTTCTGATAGGATGGGGGTAGGGTAATAAATGTCTGTTTGCATCCCTAATGTTGTTCTATCTACTTGTTGCGACAATAAAGAGTACGTGGTCATGAAATTGGGGCGTGGCGTGGGTTTGAATACCAAAGAACTTGGCTGCTTACTTTTTAACATGAAACGATTTGGTTTAAAATTTAAGAAACAAATAGAAATGGGAAATAAAATAAATGTAAACATAACAATGATACCCGCGTTCAATGGAACGACCGAAAAGAGCGGGGAAAGTGAAGATATATATCTTCGAACGAAATGACGCGTACCATGCATGCGTTAATGTTTTCCAATGGTAAGCACCCCTAGCTTGCTCCTAACACGTTCTCTTAATAACGCACACACAAAACCACTTTGTATCTCAACTTGCGGTTGAACGAAATGACGCTACCATGCATGTGTTAATGTTTTCCAATATAAACGGTAAGTACCCCTAGCTTGCTCCAACACGTTCTCTTAACAACACACACACAAAACCACTTTGAATCTCAACTTGCGGTTGAACGAAATGACGCTACCACACACAAAACCACCTTGTATCTCAACTTGCGGTTGAGTGACTATTTAAGGTTGCATTTAATAAACATTACAGTTACAAAACGTCCATTTATTAGGTAAGGGTTAGAGACTGCTTGTGAGTGCTTTATCGACAAATACAGGCACGCGCTGACTGTACGATGAACGAAAAATAGTGAATACTGCATGAGGCCGAAGGCCGAATGCAGTATGAACACATTTTGAGTTCATCGTACAGTCAGCAAGTGACTGTATTGTGCCGATAAAGCACAAACATAAAGTCTCTAACCCTTTTAATATTCAAAATGAGTGCACTGTCAGCAGTGAATGTTAATTGTAATACCATAGAGGTCAAAATTTCGCATGAATTAAATCATTTTACAGTAAATATCTCCAGCTGAAAGAAATGTCATTTCAATAGACAATGAATAAAAACAGGACTTTTAATATCCAACTAAGTCGACTTTGCAAATAATATTTTACTTTGGTGTTCGGTCAGTTTAGTTGACGTCTTGCGAGTATGATTTGTACATTCGTAAGTTTAAAAACGTTTCTCTTGGAGCTATGTATTCAAATTTCAAGTATTTAGCCGGCTTAACTCCTAGATAGTCTACATTCTTTAATAGTTTCTTTCATTCGAAAATAACTAACCTTCAGATTCCAGTGAATTGAAATCTTGAAACCGGCCTCCGTGTGCTCGGCTTTGATGCAAACATTTTCCAAATAAAAAAATCCTAGGTTTTAGAACCATCCACTGAATTGTCGCTTCATTGTCTCCTCTTATTGACAGAGTCAGGTCTCGGAAATAAAATCCATTTCTTCAGTAAGACTACTAGAGTGTTGTAGAAGCTTTTGTTTTCTCGGACACATGTTGTACTTTCAGCGCTTGCAGATAAGCCATTTCTAACGAACGATTATGCAAATGTTTGCCTCAAATGTATGTACAAATGTACAAATGTACAAATGTACACTATTATTATATATTTTTTTGCATCATATATTTTACATTTCATGCTTAATGCATTATTCATAGTTCTATCTGTAATGTATTGTCAGTGTATTTGTATTTGTCTCAGGCTGAGCTTGTTTGGACCTAGAGTCTGTTTCTCAGCCTGAGTTAAGCTATTAAATAAAATATATATATATATATATAATGTGAGGCGAATAGTATGATTGTACATTTAACTCGAAAACGTTTCTCTTGGAGCCATGTATTCAAATATCAATTATTTAGCCGACTTAACTCCTAGATAGTTTACTTTCTTTAATAGTTTCTTTCATTCGTAAATAACTAACCTGCAGATTCCAGTGGGGCAGTGAAGTGAAATCTTGACTTGAAACCAGCTTCATTCCATGTGCTCGGCTCCGATGCAAACATTTTCCAAATCAAAAATCCTGGGTTTTCGAACCATCCACTGAATTCTCGCTTAATGTTCTCCTCTTATTGACAGAGTAAGGTCTCAGAAATAAAATCCATTTCTTCAGTAAGACTACTAGAGTGTAGTAGAAACTTTTATTAACTCGGACACATGTTGACTTGTTGAGTTGTACTTCCAGCACTCGCAAATCAGCCATTTCCAACGAGCGATTATGCGAATGTTCACCTCAAAATACATATTTTCTGTCACACAGGAACCTGCCGTTACCTTTCTAGTAATTTTCTACATTTTCACTGTTAAATAGGCGATTGTAATGAGGTTTTGCAAGCCGTCTAAACACGTAACTAAGCGAATGCTCACTCGGTCACTGTATCAGCCAAATCAGGTCTCCCTTTCCCTAGGTAAGAGAGTGTCTGGGTCGAGTGCTGTGGTCACCAATAATGCACGCTCATTAGCCAATCACATGCTTGGATTTTGTACAATGCACGAAATTTGAACATTAATACGGAATATATGTGAACGTATTCGTGTTTATAAAAGTAAGGTTATCACTATTCATCGCGGGGCATTAAGCAAACTGCTGCAAATCATTTACCCAACATCCATGCATGAATGTTGAATGTCAAAACCCTGCACGTTTTTGAGAAGTTATGACTGTAGTTCCAGCATGTTTTGATATTAGTATAAAGTTTATCCAACTTGGCCTGGCCCTAGCAGCCTAGCTTGCCCGACTTTATTAGCGTGACCTCATATACTCATTCACCCCGTCTATCCCATATGAGGTCATGTTACGGTTTGTGTTTGACATAGGACGTGATTGTAAAAGGACTCCAACAAGTAATCGGTTGAGATGGGAGATAAGCGCCTAGATCAAGAAATACTTTGTATCTGTAATAAATATTTTTTCCAAATAGGTCCAGCGTTCGTGGCCGTGTTAAATATATGAATTTGATCCCTCCTGTCACTCTTGCGTTCCTTTTTCTTACTTCCTTTATTGATATAGACTTGACAGCCTGACTTTTCAACCTGAGTCAGGTAACGTTCCTCAAAGCTTTGGCGTATTAAAGTGAACTCTATAATGTGAACTTCCGGGGTGAACTTGCTTTCGTGAGGGCAGTGCAGGTCCGATAAGGGACTTCCTTTCCGAAAACGTGTAAACTCTATTTAAGGTAATGCAATTAATGTGAAATGCCTGGGTTCGAGGATGAATGTAGCATTTGTCAATGATATACTATGACAACATAAACTTCCAGAGTCAGTTAATGTTCTCTAGACAAGTGTACAAATTCATGAACTGAAGTCAATAGGTTGATCGTGTCTGTTGTCCCTGCATGCTATATTGTGTTGAACGTGATCTGTGCAGTACGATAAGAGAATTACGTGCAGAAAGTGTATGGAATGTGCTCAATTGAAAGGGTGCGCATGATATGATCTCAAATACGGGTGTCTATAAAACGAAGACCTATAAAACGAAGACCGAAGACCTATAAAACGAAGACCGAAGACCCCCACAAATAATAATAATAATATTTATAAGTTAATAAAGTCACAAATAATGAGCAGACAACTCAAAGAAGCTTTGTGGGTATTCGGTTCCTACACATTGTCTACAGGGAACGTTTATCGCCAGGGTCTTTGTTTTAAAGATCTTTAAAACGAAGACCCCAGTTTCCTCTCTCAGCTTTAGCGTAATCTAAGCTAATAAAGTCACAAATAATGAGCAAACAACTCAAAGAAGCTTTGCGGGTATTCGGTTCGTACACATTATCTACAGGGAACTTTTATCGCCAGGGTCTCCGTTTTAAAGATCTTTAAAACGAAGACCCCAGTTTCCTCTCTCAGCTTTATCGTTACCCTGGTTCCAGAGGTTTTCTACTGAGAGAACAGCCTCTGAGAAAGAGCCGCGAAGCTGCGGTCGGCTCTTTCTCCGCGGCTGTTCTCTCTAGATAACCTCTGGAACCAGGGTACTTTATCGTAATCTATAGCTAAGAAAGTCACAAATAATTAGCAGAAAACTTTAAAGAAGCTTTGCGGATATTCAGTTCCTACACATTACCTACTTGCATGCAGAGTACTTTTATCGCAAGGGTCTTCGTTTTAAAGAACTTTAAAACGAAGACCCCATTTTCCTCTCTCAGCTTTATCATAACCGAGCTAAGAAAGTCATCAAATTTATCACAGAGCTAACAGAGAAGGAAAACAAACTGGCGACTTCACTTTAACGGCTCAACTATTAGCCAGGGCATCCAATTAATCCTGGAGCGAATAGGTACGTGTAAATGGACATCCGATTCGCTCGCAACTCCATTCCAACACAATTCCCTCATTTTAAAACTCTGTAGCAGCAGTGAAGATTTATGCGCATTGGGCCCCATTTTGTTAATACATACAGTAGTGGATACTAAAATTACGCAACTTGATCGGGTGCTGGATGCTGACGCGCGAGTGTTTTCTCGCCGTATCGTTATGGCGTCTTGTCTTTCGTTATACATATATATATTTATTACACATTTGGGGTTGATATCCGTGTGATAAAGCCGTGAATAAAAACCATATCAGTGAAGTGATACGATATCACTTCACTGTACTACTGCTTTTAGAAATAAATTTTGTTATGCTTAATTTGTGTTACCTTATTATAGGAAATTAACAATGCACGTTGACAACGCGAAAACAATTAACGTTACACTAAATTAACGCGAATTTTTCAAAAGTTAGGTTTACATGCATTAAATTAACGCGAATTTTTCGATAAGCATCTTGCTTTATTTACTGCGATTTTCATAATTCTGCAAACTCGCACTTTACATTTCTGAACGCCAAACTGCGTTTTGGCTTCCGTCAATAAAACCTTCCAAGACAAGTGCACGGATGTTTCTAAGTTTTTTTTAAAGCCGAAAATTTGGGTTTGAAGCCTAACTAGACCCTATCAATTCAAAAGATCTTTCAAAGCCTCACGGTGAAATCACCAAGAGCTGCTCACTCGTTTGATTGACGGAAACCAAACCGCAATAGTGACTCTGAAGAGCCAATAGAGGAGTCATGAACTAATAAGGTTTTGAAATGAAATAAAGGTGCTTTAAAATAACAATGTTGTAAAATAGCGTGCATTAAATTTACATCGACATTAATTAACGTTACATTAAATTAACGCGAATTTTGTAAAATCGCGTTAATAAAGTGCATTGTTAATTTCCTATAATAAGGTATTGTATTCACTTTAAATGTATAATAAACAAATTATGTCATGTTAAGAGCCTGATATCGTTTTTATTCACTCGATTTTCGTATCATATCGTTCACTCGCTCGCGGACTCGCTCGATCGAGATACGATACGAAAACCTCGTGAATAAAAACGATATCAAGCTCTTAACATGTAATAATCTCTATATATTTATTATAAATATTATTTTTCCCACTAGAAGATGAACTTCGTGAACCTATTTTATTCATGTACGGAGTCGTAGAAACGTCATACACATTATTGACGATTGTTAGATGTACTGTCTTTTATTTACTGTACAAAGTTGTTAACTTATCAATAAAACAATTTATATAAATTCAAAGGCTGCTATTTTGTATACATGTATGTTAAACACAAACAATGATAAACAATTTAATGATTATGTATGTATCTCACAGTCTTTTGTCTGTTACGCCTTTCTTCGGCATTTATAAAGAGTTTTCAACGAATTCCATCGGATCTGAAATTGGTCATCAACTTATCTATTAAAAATCTACCAATAACACTAACTGCAACCTTGGGTGAAATGCCCTATTTTTACATTTAACGACTAGATTTCATTTTACCTTGCGTCTGTTATCTTATCGATGCACAGATGACGTCACACCGTGCCAAGAACAAAAAAGTACGCCGAGATGGAGTCGAGTTGCGTGACTGTTGTTCTTGACACGCTGAGACGTCTTCTGACTGCCGGAAATAGAAAGATCAAGTGACAATTAGCATACTCCACAAGTTTTATCAGTTTATATAGATGGTTTGCACTCAATCCCCAGAGATTCAAAGGACATGGCGGCCATGTTGGTGTACGGAACAAAAGAAGCTAACGAAGCATCTATTGTTAACTGTACACCAACATAGCGGCTATGAAGTAACGTGCAAAGGGTCCAGGCTCGCTCGATAAAGTGGGTGACCACGTGCTTGACCAAGTATAATTGTTTAAATAAAATATAAATGAAACCCATCTAACTTTGAAAATCTCTAAATTTGACTTCCGTTTCTGAGACATTTCGGAACTCTATGTTCGATGATTTCCAACAATTCTAGTTGTCTGGGGTTTAAAGATAAAAAGCTGACATTTCCCGTGTATGTTAATTTTAGCTTGCTCTGGCATTCCTAGCAATATTTTTTTTATTGACGTAGTCGCGTGACCTGTAAAGGGTCTATTACCTGTGCTTGGTAGTCAACTAGTTGAAGTCACTTAAGCCGCCTTCATATAATAGATCGGAAATAGGAGATATTGTAGTTGAGTCTACGAATAGCAGTTTCAGCGGTATTCACCCGAACGCCTCATTTCAATGTAATGAAGCGCCATTGAAACCATCATTCTTACACGACACCAACACCCTCCTAAACAAGCACGACTAATTTAGATACACAGTTTGAATAGCGCTTCATTACATTGAAGTGAGGCGTTCGGGTCAATACCGCTGAAACTGCTATTCGTAGACTCAACTACAATATCTCCTATTGCTCAACACGTATTTCATCAGTCTCTTTCCATTCTCGTTTCTCAATTAAATGGAATACCCAGTTCCTCGTTAAACATTACACCATAAAAATTGAAATCATGGTTATTTTCATTGAAAATCACTGCATTGCATGGACATGTGCAGATAAATTTTTACAACGACTTTTTATACGAAACAACTTTCCATACGGGAGCTAGGAGCAGAAATGAAAGCACTTCTGTCTAGGTCAGTTGTCTGTTTTTGAGAACCAAGGCCTAAAGTATGGGGGGTGGTCAAATGCTAAACTTTATCGAAATGATTTGCAGTAACCACTAGATATGCATATTCCCATTGTGTTGATTGTATTGTGATGAACACTTTGGTACACAGGCAACCGTGTGCTCTGCCACGCCCACTTTTAAACCATGCCTGCAGTTTGCATTGAAACCATATTATCAATTGTAAATTCTCTTTTCCAGAATACAGTGTCACACTGCATGAAAATGGCATTATTTGACAACCCTCCATGGAAATATTTTGTGAAAAAGTTTTTAGCGCAAACGGCAAAGGTCACATGATATGGTATTAACTCTTTCAGGCCCGAGTTTTTGGAACCAATTTTTAGCTATTTCTAGGCCGAAAAGAACCCTCCCCCCCTAAGTAAACTACAGTCATTGTTTCCATGGAATTTTCAACTGACCTATAATACTGGGGGCTCAAAGTTTTTAGACGGCCATTTTGAAAGCAGTTGTAGATTACAAGGGAGCTGGCAGGAAGTTTGTTTGGAGGAATACAGAGAATTTCAGGCTTTTTAAAGCCTTTTTCACCATTTATAGAGTGCTGGAGGACATAATTAAGTCTGATGAGAGCTTCAATCAGCACTTTCTCAAAGAAGCGAGTCTGTGCCAGTTTATTGTGACAGAGAAAGAGCCTCATTTCCCACTCGTGAATGGGCCAGGACGTCTTTTGTCACTTTAGCGTGGGCTTTATAAATGGGGGTCTGGAGCCACCTATCATAGCTTTTTTGGAATATTGGACAATATTTACTTGCCATTGATTCCAACATGAAGCTATTAGGTTAAAATGGCTTTAGACTTAGTATATATTTTGAAGAATGAAGATGGGAGAAGGGCCATGTCGCTGTTTGGTAGGATTTCCCGGCATGCTTTGCGGTCATTATGGATGAATTTAGCTTGTTGTGAAGTGCTTGTGGACAGAATGGCTTGGTTCTGGGCAAGTTTAGGTGTTGGGAGACAGAAAGTGAGGTTAGTGCAACCATGAAACTCTAAATGTTATGTGAAATGTGCATTTTGGAGAGAAAATGTAGAATCTGAGGAGAAATAATTATTTTGGAAGTGCTATTTTAGTCTTTTTTTCTGAAATGAAATAATGTAACCTGTAGTTAACTTATGCAAAGAAAGGAGGATTTAGAGGAAATTATTCTTTGTTGACATGCCCAATGCAGTTCACTAGGATCACTTGTCTATACATTATGCATGGTTTGTGGGAATCTCAGGGCCTAGCTCTTTAAACTTTGTCAGACTGAAACTCCCAAATCAAGTAACCAGTAAAATACGGAAAATTCCGTATGTGGGCGTGAAAGGGTTAAGGTACTTCTTGTGCGATTCAGTCATCAAAGAAAGCACCCCCTCTGGAATTGTAACATAATCTGTGGCGAAATAACCAGGAGCCCATAAATATCTAAACCTATCTTTCAAACATTTTGTTGTTGTGTGATAATACCTTGGGTTTCCTTCTGCTGAGAGAGGAAACTGGGGTCTTCGTTTTAAAGATCTTTAAAACGAAGACCCTGGCGATAAAACTTCCCTGTAGATAATGTGTAGGAACCGAATACCCGCAAAGCTTCTTTGAGTTGTCTGCTCATTATTTGTGACTTTATTAGCTTAGATTACGCTAAAGCTGAGAGAGGAAACTGGGGTCTTCGTTTTAAAGATCTTTAAAACGAAGACCCTGGCGATAAAAGTTCCCTGTAGATAATGTGTAGGAACCGAATACCCGCAAAGCTTCTTTGAGTTGTCTGCTCATTATTTGTGACTTTATTAGCTTAGATTACGCTAAAGCTGAGAGAGGAAACTGGGGTCTTCGTTTTAAAGATCTTTAAAACGAAGACCCTGGCGATAAAAGTTCCCTGTAGATAATGTGTACGAACCGAATACCCGCAAAGCTTCTTTGAGTTGTTTGCTCATTATTTGTGACTTTATTAGCTTAGATTACGATAAAGCTGAGAGAGGAAACTGGGGTCTTCGTTTTAAAGATCTTTAAAACGAAGACCCTGGCGATAAAAGTTCCCTGTAGATAATGTGTACGAACCGAATACCCGCAAAGCTTCTTTGAGTTGTCTGCTCATTATTTGTGACTTTATTAGCTTAGATTACGATAAAGCTGAGAGAGGAAACTGGGGTCTTCGTTTTAAAGATCTTTAAAACGAAGACCCTGGCGATAAAAGTTCCCTGTAGACAATGTGTAGGAACCGAATACCCACAAAGCTTCTTTGAGTTGTCTGCTCATTATTTGTGACTTTATTAACTTATAAATATTATTATTATTATTTGTAGGGGTCTTCGTTTTATAGGTCTTCGGTCTTCGGTCGTCGTTTTATAGGTCTTCGTTTTATAGACACCCCTCAAATAATTGAAATGTTGTTCCTGTACTGGAATGGAAACGCCTTCGTAAACTAAAGGGTATATATACGGTAGAATTAAAATATATAAACCAAAGCGTGTATGACTGTATTTAACGTCTTCTATGGGTATGCAATGTGTGGCTTTGTTGAACTATTATTCTGGTTTATCAACAGTGTTATTGCAAAACCTGTGACTGCATTCACAAGTGTATAAACGCAGTAACACTTGAAAAGTTTCGTTTATAATGTCGCGGAGCCCGGATTGATATGAACTTCATACACGTACAAGAATGGTTCGTAAAAAGGTAAGTCCTCCAGCTTTTGAAACGCCGTATCTTAAAAACGGATTTAGCAATATAGCAAATGTCTAAGGGCATAAAGTTCATTTTTTTCTTATCAAGTTTTACCTTTTCAATACAAGAGGTTATAAAAGATACGTCGAAATTATCTTATCTGATCTATCCGTTGTTTTTCCTTCGCACGTTCATACCGTTTCTTCTTTGTAGAACAAAATAACATTTAGCGACCTTTTCTAAAATAATTATAAGAAATTCGTTGTATATGTTATGTAACACATACATAGGGCATGTTTCTCAGCTACCACAGTACTTTGTATACACATATGTAGGAATGTTTTAAATAGTTTTTAAATCATACGCTTTTTAAGTCAGTTTCGGATTACTGCGCATAAATAGGTTTGCCAAAGAGCATTACAACTGGGTGCACTCCGTACAGCGAACGAAATTTCAAATCTTTGAAATGCACACGGGTGTGAATTATTTATACATTGAACAAGATACCGTACGATAACCTGTTAATCACATACAGTAAAATAACAATAAGCTCATGCGCTTTTGCAAAAGCGAAAAAGTAAAGGTGATGTTGCATGAGACAATTTCGCGACGATTTTCAATGCAATTGACACAATTTTTAGCGCAACATTGATGCGGCATCTGGTATGTTACACGGGACGATTTTAGCGCAACATAGCTAGCACGTAGGTACCTTGACCCTCGTTAAATAATAAAACTGGGTGAGCCAGCTGGTGTTTGTTGGTTGGTGTAGTCTCGTTTCCGTGTGCGTAGCGAACAGGTTTCTGGGACGACGTGGTGCAAAAAGTTAACGGCTAAGGTGTGACTCGAAGTAACCCCAACAATGTTGCCTTAACGTAGATTGCGATCGCGCCATGTTACACAATGTTGACTGTACACACAAGAATGCTACACGAAAAATTGTTGTTAAGACATGCTGAAACAAGAAAACATTATTGCGGAAACATTGAGGCTGATAATGTGTCTTGGGTGAGCAAACGAGCGGATTTTGCTGCCGGGCTGAACAAACAAGTTACATTTCACAAGAAGTTGTTACTGTTATTAATTATCTATTTATTTATTTTCTTTATGTTGAGGGCCACGTGTATATTATCTGTATGCTATTTTAAAAGTATTACCTCGGCTGAACAAACCAAGCCACATTTCACAAGAAACAAATGCTGGCGCATGCGCCTTAATTACGTTCCCAGTACCTCCTCGACTAATTGAAAAATCGGAGGCTCTGATAAGACATTATAGGACATTGAAACTGCGCATGCCGGTAGGAAATTTACTTTGGCCCGTTACAGTACAATTCAAAAATCACAGAAATGGAACAATATGAAACAATATTATGTAGTGGACTTTGTACAAACAAATTCCACAAAATGATACGTATAAAACACTCGAATTTACATCTCTTCTTGTATCTGGTCTGGGGTCTATGACGGAAGATCTTCAATCCTGCAAAAGATCGTGATCAGGGTGTTTGTTTAGAAAGAGTTATTCAAGTTTGAAAACGTAAATATGACCAAGATAAGGCAAACTAAGTTTTTACCCTACCCCCCTTAAATACGAAGACGTGACAGGAGTAACTGTCATTTACTCTGGTCTGTGGTCTATGACCGAAGATCTTCAATCCTGCAAAAGATCGTGATCAGGGTGTTTGTTTAGAAAGAGTTATTCAAGTTTGAAAACGTAAATATGACCAGGATAAGGCAAACTAGGATTTTACCCTACCCCCCTTAAATACGAAGGCGCGACAGGAGTGACCCTCATTTACTCTGGTCTGGGGTCTATGACCGAAGATCTTCAATCCTGCAAAAGATCTTGATCAGGGTGTTTGTTTAGAAAGAGTTATTCAAGTTTGAAAACGTAAATATGACCAGGATAAGGCAAACTAGGTTTTTACCCTACCCCCTTAAATACAAAGGCGCGACAGGAGTGACTCTCATTTACTCTGGTCTGGGGTCTATGATCGAAGGTCTTCAATCCTGCAAAATTGCTTGATCAGGGCGTTTGATTAGAAAGAGTTATTCAAGCTTGAAAACGTAAATATGGCCAGGATAAGGCAAACTAAGTTTTTACCCTACCCCCCTTAAATACATGCAAAGGCGCGACAGGAGTGACTCTCATTTACTCTGGTCTGGGGTCTATGATCGAAGGTCTTCAATCCTGCAAAATTGCTTGATCAGGGCGTTTGTTTAGAAAGAGTTATTCAAGTTTTAATTTTTGGTACTGTGTTTTAGTGAGGACATGAGACATCTGATATGTTTTTGTTGACCTAAATGGGTGTTGTTTTGAAGAAAAAGTGCGCACTTTTGGCAGTGAGCTAGTTAATGGATACCTATGCCATCGCATATGAAGAGCCAGTTTCCGCGTTTGAAACTTCGAATTGGCAGCTAACTTCAGCCCGGTGTTTTCCTTCCCCTATCCCTACCCTTTATATGGTAAATTCTATATTTTCATACCCCTTTTCACATTGTATACAATTCATACCCTACCCTTCAATGTATATTCCCTGACTTTGTATCACTTACATTATTGTGTAACAGCATACGGTATTGATTTTATTATTCATATACCATTAAAATAAGTTTATTTGTAGTTAGAATATATCTAGCAAAGGCTTTTGGACACTGCTTGGGCTTTTTAATGATTTTCAAATTTCTAATACTAATCAGTACCGAAACGTTTTGTACAGAATATTCTTGTGCAATTATTGATAATTTGATAATTATATATAATAAAAAGCTTAGCACAAACTGATTGTAATTAGTAGTGGTTCCTATTCCCCTATCCATGCATGCTCTGTGTGGTATATTAGCTCACCCTACTAGGGTTTTAGCCAGTCAAATAAGGGGAGATGGGGCAGGGGTGCCAATGCCCTCCTTTCCCCAAGCAACTTCCCCCACTCCCTTCACTCTCATATCATCAGGCCACCACATTGTTATATCAATTATTGTTTATTTAGTAGCATTCACTACTCATAATTTTCCTTTTTTTTTAGTGTTTTTCTCATTTCTGATTTTGCTTCACCTTACCCCAAACCTTCTGGGCTAAAACCCTGCTATCCATACACACATTATCACTCATCTTATGATTCCCCCAATTTTATGTGGACTAATTTTAATATCACCTTCAACCACCACTTAGTTAACGCCTATTTTACCAGTTAATAGTTTTAATTTTTTTGTTTCAATTTATTTAGTACTTAATGTTTTCATATTTTTATTGACCTGAATTGCTTGTAATAGCCACTGTTTATAAGTGGTATTCCCTTCCCATATTACTGTTAGCCTCAATTAAACATTTATTTCAGTAAATGATATGTCTCCCTTCTCTCAAACATTATAAAAAAACATATTAGACCTGAAATATTTTAGAAGATGAGAATCCTGTGTAGAAACTAATATTATTTTTTATTTCCTAATTGAAGAAGAAAAACGAGCAGGTTTTCCAATAGCGGTCGGTTGAATCTGTATTTTCATCGTTTGACTGATGCCCATTGATTGAATTTTCCTCATTCTGGTAGCTGTAGCTATCATTGTTTCCAAGAGCCATAATTATGCTTGAAGATTTCTCTTCTCTTGAGTACGTTGACACCAAGGGAACATATTTTTCCGGGAATGTCTGTGCTTAATACGACACCTGATGCCCGCATACTTCAAATATCACTTTTTTGGGTGATTCTTGGTGAAGCAGATTCATTGTTTGATTCATTGTTTCTGGGGTTAGGGTTCTTTGTATTTCAGGGTATTGTTTTGCTTTAGAAGACAATAGTTTTCTTTGTGTTACATATGTGGTGATCTGTAAAATGACCAAGAAACCCCCACTTTCCTCAAAGTTATACCAAGGGCACCCAACAAGTACTTTTTGAAATTCGTTTGAAACCAGTTGTCTACAGCTTATCTAGCCATTTTAAGGCGCCTACTATGTCTTTTGACGTATTCTAGAAAGCTATTAGCTGTTCGGATTTTCTAGGTGGAAATCGCGTCTACCGAAAATACTATGGCAAAATATTCCCTGCCTACGAATTTGTTAGTAGTCTAGAACATAACAAGAATTTTCTAGCCCAAGTAATTTCATGTTGCAAAGTTTTGTGGAGGTACGAATTTTTTAGGGATTCTTTTTTCCCTGTTCTGACTCTATTGATCAGACGAATTGGGACGTACAAATATTTTTGGGGAAACATTTTAGTCTCCCTTTTCTTCTATAATTTTCTAGGGATTGAAAATGTTGTGGTTCAATTATTACCTCTGGTACAAATATATTTTAACCAGTACAAATTTTTTGAACCAGTACCATTTTTTTGAACCAGTATTTCAGAAAACAATTTTCTAGGGACAATTTTTTCAAATCCGAAAGTTTTAGGCTAGCTTACTCTCCCGAACAGCTTTTTAACCGAAAACTTCGTTGGGTGCCCTTGTTATACGTTAACTGAACAAACATAAGTTAGTCATATTTCAAGCAACCGTATGAGCCATACTCTTTCTCAGTTTTGGGTCGGCTTACACTACAAATCACGTCTCAAGAGTTATTCCAGTACATAGTGTACACAGCAATGCAGTATTTCATACGGCGTGTGCTTTTTATGGTACTGATCTGTGGAGATTTTCAACAAAAGTTAATAGTTTAAAAGTTTCATCCGCGCTCTTTCGGTATTTTGCCCAAAACGTGGACGTTTTTCATGCAAATCATCAGTTAATATACGGTAGACTATACATGAACATAAATACAGTGATTCTAAAGCCAAATTCAGGTACGATCTACTAAATAACACACTTTTCGAGTCCTTTTCGGAGGTACTTTCTAGCTGAGACTGAGCAGTTGTCCGCCATCTTGGATTTCAAACCACCTGGAGCCTCGTTTTCGTGACCGGAAGTAAAACTTATGAAAGGCGTATATTGCCGCTCTTTGTGCTGTCGAATTCTTCATGTAATAGCCATTGAAGCGTGGCACTATAACCCTATTCCTGTTACGTAAATTGTGCGTTCTGTCATTCTTAACTAGAATATGGTCCATAGAAGTGGGGGTGCACTCATAGAAATGTTTATATGCTAGTGTAGCTAACCTTACTTTGTACATTGCGAATAAAGGGTCCCATTTTGCTTCCTTGAGTACGTCACGGAAGGCATATATTAATTTGGTTTTAATTTGGATTTGGAAGTTCGCCCAGTACTTTGCTAGAGATCTTTTGCTGCTAGTGCCAGGACAAGCCTTAGGCAGTCTCTTTCATCTGATACCATTTTTAGTTTGGATCTCAAGGCTTTAATTTCATGAACCAGACTCATGTTTGTTTATTGTGCGGTTGATTCATCAGACATCAGATTCATACACAAGAGAATTCATAGGGATCGAAAACTCGCTGAAATCGCTTTACATGATTACATGAGCCCGATGACTACACAAACAATAATACACCGTAGAAGCAAGTCAAGGCATTTTTATTCATGAATATTTATGGTGCAAGAGGTAAGCGCTCTGTGGCCTGGGTACGATTCCCGTTCTACCAGTGCATTGCATCTGGTAAAGGGTGTACAGTACACAGCCTGCTGGTTGCGATTACAGTCTATTGTTAGTACTGAAGGTTACGCTTACTGTGAGGGTCAAAAAGGTGTGTTGATCAAAATAGCTACACTTGGTTGTTTTATCATTTGAAGGGTAAATGAAATAAAATCGTTTCCTATCTAATCAATCAAACAATTAAACATGCAATATGTATACCACAGAATCTACCCTAGGTCCTTTACTGTTTCTACTATATATAAATGACCTACCAAACTCTTTAAAGAAATTATTATTCAGAATATTTGCAGATGACACTAATATTTTTTATATTTAGAGAATTAGAAGAGTTATCAACGAAGAGCTCTCCAATGTTCTAAAATACTGCGCGGCTAATACTTTGTCAATTAATTTCAAGAAAACAAATTATCTGCTAATAACATCTCCTAGAAAAAAACCTAGTATATCAATAACTGTATGCAACATAGAACAGAAAGCACAAATCAAGTTTTCATTGATGAAATTCTAAAATGGGATGCGCAAATCACACATGTCAATAATAAGTTAGCAAAAAATACAGGGCTTATCTTTAAAGACCCTGTGTCCGAGCTCATGCACACAGCATGAAATGAGGGATTTACGCCTCCGTAATGGTAGCGTAAAGACGACGTAAATATACACTTTACGCTTCTTTACGTAATTTTTACGTCTTCGTAAAGACGGTCTTTACGCAGCATTTACGGTGATACGTAAAGACAGCGTAGTGATACCCTTTAGCGCAGTGTTTACGTTATGCGTAAAGAACCGTAAACGTGCTCTTTACAGAACTTTACAATAACCGTAAATGTACGTAAATCCAAAATTTACGCAAACGCGACAAGCGTAAATAACCTTAAATATGCTCTTTACGGAACTTTACAATAATCGTATACATGTATGTGTGTAAATCCAAAATTTACGCAAACGCGACAAGCGTAAATAGCCTTAAATGTGCTATTTACGGAACTTTACTATAACGTAAAACTGTGTATATCCAAAATTTACGCAAACACGACAAGCGTAAATAGCCTTAAATGTGCTCTTTACGGAACTTTACTACAACGTAAATCCAAAATTTACGCAAACGCGACAAGCGTAAATAGCCTTAAATGTGCTCTTTACGTAACTTTACTACAACGTAAATCTGTAAATCCAAAATTTACGCAAACGCGACAAGCGTAAATAGCCTTAAATGTGCTCTTTAGACCGGACCTTTACTATTACCGTAAAACTATGTAAATCCAAAATTTACGCAAACGTCACAAGCGTAAATAACCAATGTGCCCTTTACGGAACTTTAATATTGCCGTCACGCCATGCAAAGCTATGATTTACGCGAACGTTTCAAGCATATGCTCTTTGGTGATTTTTTTTACTGCTTTTTAATTGAACGTGCCAAGCGCAAAGGTTATTAAATTTGACCTTTTACGAATGTTTTCTGCCCTCATAAATTTTATGTAAGCAGAGATGAGCGGTTAAAACAAGACAAAAAAAGATTTCTTAAATCAGGGAGGTGTTTCAATCACAGGCACAAGTGTAAAGATAAAACCACAAACAAGAAGGTATGATATAACCTGTAGTTTATTCCATTCCCCTAAATTTACATTATTAATAAATAGTGTTTTTCTAAAAGTTAAATAAATTACTATATTTTAACTGTAACAACCTCATTTGATAATAAAATATTTGTAAATAGCGAGACTTAGAAAGTGCAGTCTTTTTTCCATATTTTTTTTTTCTCAAGGTCAAATGTTATATATAACAACATGTACATATAAATAGTGGGACTTGAAAAAGTGCAGTCTTCATCCAATACAATTAAATATCAGAAATGCTTAACTGTAACAATCAATATTTTCCAACTTTTTTTATGAATAAATGCCAGGGGCTTATATTTGAGAAAATACAACTTACATGTACTGCAATACATTTTAATCATGTAACCTCTGCAGTACTTCAAGTAACTCTGTATTTTCTCAAAACAAATACCCAGGCTTTATTTCAAATTTAGCCATAATAATAATATGATAATAATTTTGTTGTTAAGAGCCTCATTTCTGAAATCCTCACTGGCTCAGGGAACCAGTAAAATTAAATACTAATTTCACATGTTTTTGAAAAGTAATAAAAAATCTACCAAGTCATGCAGTGATCAGAGCAATAATTGTATCAACTTTGAAAACACAAGTGAAATTAATCCTTAAAGGGAATCTTGACTGAAAAACAATGTTTGCTCTCAAATGATTGTTATACATGCCTACCATAAGTCTGTTTCTGTGTTTGTCTCCAATACATCGTACACTAGATGTCATTTAGACACAGATTTTCCTGTCGATAATACTCATTTGAATTTCCTGTATGCTGCCATCTTGGAGTTTATGATATCACAGTGTTGCCCCAGTTGTCAGAAAACAATAGTGGCAACACTGTGACAGCATGATCCAAGTTTGTGGTGTGCAGGATATTCAAATGAGTTTTATCAACAGGAAAATTGGTGCATAAATGACATCTACATGTATTGTACGATTTGCTGGAGACAGATACATGTAGCAATGTATTTAGGCATCTACAAACAAACACTTGAGAACAAACATTGTTTTCCAGCCAAGGATAACTTTAACAATTATTTTACGAGGACCCATGCTATTACTTGTTAAAGGGATACTCGAGTGAAAAACAGATTTGGGCTCCAAAGCATCTTTCAGATGTACTTTGTTCATAAAATGTATTAAAATTTGATAAAACTTTTTCAGAGTTGAGAACGAGCCCCTCAAAGTTGGCCCTGTGAAGACCTGGGCACCACCATCTTGTTGTACGGTGGCCGAGAGCGGACATCAAAAGTCGAATTACAATAATTCGAAAGTCGAATTACAGGAAGGCTCGAATTCAAACTGAGTTGCGCTTTTGCCATTTTTCGCTTCAGCCACTTTGCCTTTATCGACTTTCGCTTTTGCGAGTTTCGCTTTCGCAAATTTTGCTTCAGCTTTTTTGTCTTTACTAATTTGTCTTTATCGACTTTCGCTTTTGCCATTTTCGCTGGTTTGCCTTTACTCACTTTGTCTTTACTCACTTTGTCTTTATCGACTTTCGCTTTTGTATTTTGAGAGTTTTGCTTTTCGACCGAGAAGTTCCAGGCGTCACTCGAAGCCAAGTGAGAACCTGGTTACGAGGTTAGATCTCGAGCCATCCAAGGGCAAGACCAAAGTGTTATGAACGCGCACAGCGACTGATTTTTGCGTGTTATTTGACAATGCCACGAATACAGGACCCTGAAGGTAAGATGTTATTATTTGATGCATGTTTTTATGTACCTAGAATGCTGTTTGGATGCACCACTTGCCACTAAAATAATAAAACGTTCCATCTAGTCCTTAAGCCCAAGTGTTTCAGAACCTCTGGCACCCAGGGTAGTCTAGTCCCGGCCGCCATCATAATATTTGTCGCCACCATGTCCAGACGCACGTCAGTACTGCCACTTCGAAGCTTTAGTTTTAACTTTAAGCTTATATAGAGCTCTATTACAGCCAGGGTAAGCTTAGGATTATAGCATTTTTATTAGCCTTTTTTATTTATTTTTTCAGAATTGGCAGAAGTGAAATACTTCGTTGAACGTTTGATCCACCTGAACAAAAGCCCAACAATAATTTTAAAACACCTTGCAAAGGTTTTCAATATTACTTGGTGGTAAGTAAACTGTGTCTTGCTGTTTTATGCAAAGCTATAAGTTAGATATTAGTTACAAGGGTAGTGTGAGTAAAAATAATTGGGTGGGGATTTGGGTGGGGAGGGGATAATTAGAGGACCTTTATAGCCAAGAGGAAATAATTACCATAGTTTATTGTAAATAGCATCACAATTCTCTCTTATTACTTGATATGAGCTTATGGTAGAGACTATAAAGATGTACAGTGACAGACTCACTCCAAAAGAAGTAACATTATGTCATCGCCACCATGTTGGTGGACATCAAAAGATTCCTCATTAGCTTCTCCTGTAGTTCCACCAACATTGCCACCATGTTTTCACACCAACTAGGAGGGTCTGAATGGTCTACATGTTAGTTGTCAGATAAAAGTTTGCCCATTTGTCAGTTAATAGCCCTAGTTAATCATTACTAGAGAAAATGTACAATGTTTGACCCACAAAAAAACAAATTTGTCAGTTATTTTTAAGGCCGTTTGTCAGTAGTCATTTAACCCCATTCAGACCCTCAACTAGCTGAGTATTATCTTTTATGCTATTTTTATGCTTAATATTAAGAGTCTGTATAGTTCATAAGAAATGTTATCTCATAATATATTGTTAATAACTACATGTATTAAGGAGAACTAATGTTAACTTTAAAGATACCGTATTTTATCACGTATAAGCCGCACCACCGGTATGTGTTGTGGAGAGAAGAGAAGAATAAAGTTAACACTAGTTCTCCTTAATAGTTATTAACAATATATTATGAGATAACATTTCTTATGAACTATACTAACTCTTAATATTAAGTATGAAAATAGCATAAAAGATAAGGTCTGAATGGGGTTAAATGACTACTGACAAATGGCCTTAAAAATAACTGACAAATGACTATTCTTTTTTACTGGCAACTGACAATTTTTTTTTTGTGGGTCAAACATTGTAAATTTTCTCTAGTAATGATTAACTAGGGCTATTAACTGACAAATGGGCAAAATTTTATCTGACAACTAACATGTAGACCATTCAGACTCTCTTAGTTGGTGTGAAAACATGGTGGCCATGTTGGTGGAACTACAGGAGAAGCTAATGAGGAATCTTTTGATGTCCACCAACATGGTGGCGATGACATAATGTTACTTCTTTTGGAGTGAGTCTGTCACTGTACATCTTTATAGTCTCTACCATAAGCTCATATCAAGTAATAAGAGAGAATTGTGATGCTATTTACAATAAACTATGGTAATTATTTCCTCTTGGCTATAAGGGTCCTCTAATTATCCCCCCCCCCCCCCACCCAATTATTTTTACTCACACTACCCATGTAACTAATATCTAACTGATAGCTTTGCATAAAACAGCAAGACACAGTTTACTTACCACCAAGTAATATCGAAAACATTTGCAAGGTGTTTTAAAATTATTGTTGGGCTTTTGTTCAGGTGGATCAAACGTTCAACGAAGTATTTCACTTCTGCCAATTCTGAAAAAAATATAAAAAAAGGCTAATAAAAATGCTATAATCCTAAGCTTACCCGTACCCTGGCTGTAATAGAGCTCTATATAAGCTTAAAGTTAAAACTAAAGCTTCGAAGTGGCAGTACTGACGTGCGTCATGGACATGGCGGCAACAAATATTATGATGGCGGCCGGGTCTAGACTACCCTGGGTGCCAGAGGTTCTAAAGCCGATCCTAAACTTTGTCGATCCTAAACTTTGTCGATCCTAAACTTTGGCTTAAGGACTAGACGGAACGTTTTAATATTTTAGTGGCAAGTGGTGCATCCAAACAGCATTCTAGGTACATAAAAACATGCATCAAATAATAACATCTTACCTTCAGGGTCCCGTATTCGTGGCATTGTCAAATAACACGCAAACATCAGTCGCTGTGCGCGTTCATAACATGAACTACATGTAACTTTGGTCTTGCTCTTGGATGGCTCAAGATCTAACCTCGTACCCAGGTTCTCACTAGGCCTCGAGTGATGCCTGGAACTTCTCAGTCGGAAAGCAAAACAGCGAAAGACGATAAAGCCAAAGTGAGTAAAGGCAAACTAGCGAAAATGGCAAAAGCGAAAGTCGATAAAGACAAATTAGTAAAGACAAAATAGCTGAAACGAAATTTGCGAAAGCGAAACTCGCAAAAGCGAAAGTCGATAAAGGAAAAGTGGCTGAAGCGAAAAATGGCAAAAGCGCAACTCAGTTTGAATTCGAGCCTTCCTGCAATTCGACTTTCGAATTATTGTAATTCGACTTTTGATGTCTGCTCTCGGCCACCGTATTGTTGACATTAATTCCTATGACGTTTTTTACGTCACTTCGTCCCACCAGAGTCTTGCGATGAACTTGTAGTGACTTTGTTTCTTTGTATAATTTTCACATGTCCGGAATTAGAGTAGATTTTCATCGATATGGCAGAGCAATTTCGTACTAGAACAAAAATATGATGAAGACGATATTGTGAGAAGTTCAGAAGACCGATCGTGTGAAAATTATACAAGGAAAACAAGTCGCTACAAGTTAATCGCAAGACTCTGGTGGGACGAAGTGACGTAAAAAATGTCATAGGAATTAATGTCAACAAGATGGCAGTGCCCAGGTCTTCGCAGGGCCAACTTTGATGGGCTCATTCTCAACTCTGAAAAAGTTTTATCAAATTTTAATACATTTTCTGAACAAAGTACATCTGATGCTTTAATCCCTAGATTAGATGTTTTTGAGCCCAAATGTGTTTTTCACTTGGGTATCCCTTAAAGAAATGATCTGTGTAAAAAGTGTGATAAATTCCATTGTTCTGCTGTATTGAGCCTCCTTCACATGGAATTTGTCTTTGTTTTAGACTACAAAAACACTGGGTGACAGTTATGAATATTCTGAAATAAAAGTAGTAGAAAGTCTTAGTTTCATGCCAAATTTATGGACAAATTCTCTTCCAATTAATACTAGGAACAGCCAAAAACAACAGCTATGAAACAGCGCAGGCATGATTGACAACATACCTACATGTAACTGCAGTGAAAAGCCTAGTTTATGTTTTTATAAGTCTTATATGTGGTCTTCTCCCATGTGTACTCAGCAAACCAGCAATCTTGTTGCTACATGTAAATGTAAGTGCTTTCCATACTGTACACGTATGCCTACCAGTCCTGTTCTATCTTCACTTTTCTGGCATACACATATGCTGAAAAAAGGAAGAGTGCAACTGTTAGCAGTGCTCTACCCATTTAATTTACATTATTTTCATAAATAAATATTTATTTATATTATTTATTTTCGAGTTGTTTGTGTTACCACTGGAAGCCCCACTAACAAAGAACGTATATAATGTTAATTTAAAGATTACAAGTTGGTATCTTAGTCATGAAATGACCTGAAGATAAACACTTTTTCTAAATAAATAAATAAATAATTACTGGCAAACAACTGATAGACAAATGTAAACAACTATGCAATATTAAGCCTCAACATACAGATTACAGGGCGGTATATACAGTCTGTATATGTAGCTATTATAAATCAGGACTGAACATGAAGCCAAGAATATTTTTAATGAATGCTGGCCAACTGAAGTTCTCAAAGGAGTCCAGTCTACACAAATGCAGTCTTCAACGTTTACCTGTTCATCCAAAAAAAACCAGACCATGCGATAAACTACAGAGGTGCATGTTGACAGATAAAAATAACCTTCAATTTGTACCAGGACCTGGAACAACCATGGGGATGATCTATGCCAGAACCCGGCTAAATCATAACTGTAGATCGAATTGGAATTTAGCGTGTTGTTTTTATGGAGGGAGGAAAAATGGAGAATCCAAAAAAAAAAATTGGAGCAAAGGCAAAATACCAACAAACTCGCCGCAATTGAGAATCCAACCCGGGGCCACAGAAGTGAGAAGCAAAATGCCATCCCGAAAATATATGGATTCACCAAGGCCAATGGCTGGTTTATAAATTCAAACTGTTGGCATTAAAGTGGGCCATACACTTTTCAAATTCAAATAAAAGTTTAGTTTACAAATCGGAGCAATTGCAGAATACCCCCTCCCCCCACTCAAGTATGTTAGATGGAGACACCAACATCTTGTCAATGTATTAGTCCATATATGGTTCTCTCTAGAGAGATACATGTATGTCTGGGTGTTAACGAGTCTCTCTGTTCACAGTTCGGTAGTAGAACGAAGCAACATGTATGATGTCAATGCATCAATGTTGGCGTCATCACCTATGTACTTGAGTGGGGGGTATTCTGCAATCTAGCCTACAAATCCATTTGAAAACATCTTAGAACAACAGGTTCTGATAGAAAGATCATGCTGAATTTTGTTCTAAAATGTTTGATTAATTGCAAGTGATTTTTACTTGATTCTTGAGATACTGATTGTAGTCAAATGTATATATTAAGTTTATATGCATGTGGCCATTGTCCCTGATATTGTTATTTTGTCTATTTAGTAGCTTACCGGAAGTATGGGCTGGAAATTATCATATGATATAACATATCGGTGCACGCGAAGACTTCTGGGTAGAGCTGAGGCACGAGGTTCACTACGACTTTGTGTTATTCTTATCATTATTTACTCGCTTAGTGTTATAGAAACGTCCTTGTTAACTGAGAAATATACTCAAACACAACGCAATGTCCTAAGCTTGTAACTAGATGGTTAATTCGAGTCGCTGATGTGTATTTAAGTTGTAATGAGACTTCATGTTTTCACTCCTCTGCTCGTCAAGCAAGGTGAGAGAGCGGTTTGAAGCAGTTGGACTCTGCCGTCTCTGGCCACATGTATATACGATTTTTTGCATAGTTAGTTCGTCCATAGTCATTTACTTTTTGTTAGCATTTTTAAGGGACCTACTGATCAACATATCTACTTGGTAGGTAAATTAGGAATTACTTTAAAACTGATGAAAAAGGCTTACCGTCGTATCATCTTCGAACTGTTTTTAGTGTTTCGTATTCCTCCACGGATACCAGCCCATAAATATCCATTTAGGGTCCACACGACGTCTTGATGAGTTCTTAGCTTGGTTCCAAAACTCTCTAAGCAGCTAACCTTCTGTAAATCCATTGAATTTGTAGGAAAAGACCACTCAGAAAGTGCTTCGTCGTGGAACCATTGAAGTTAGTCTGATATGCTCATGAGCGTTGCCGCTGACCGATTTGCAGTACTGTAGTTACCAGTCTCTACTTGTGAATCAGGAGGCACGGTTGTACTCGCAGAACAACCGCGGACTTGGTCGATCTTCCGGACTATTTTCATAATATTATTTAGTACTATAGTATTATTTTTCATATATACATGTTATGATTAGTTTGTTTATCAACGGCCGCATAAATTAAAGGCCAGCTTTTAGGCGAACTAAAAATGCTCTCGATTGTTTATCAGTTTCTTAAAAGAAGTACACATACACTTTGGATAACGAATTTCAAAATTTCTACCGGATTAAAAACCCAATCGAGCCCACGAATTTCCCCGGATGCTTCGAATATGATTTTAACAGTACTCGGCAGGAAGCCAGTTGTTCTGTCTTTAGATTCTAATTAGGTTTACGAGTGCGACTTTTCACAACTCTACAAGCAAACACATACTCTTGCTACCTTGTTTTCATGTCTCCAGTATTGCTTAGCTGTATTTGAAGATCTCTACTTTCCTTGCGAATAATATATTTTGAGTGCAAAATGAAATGTCGTACTCGCACTCGAGTCAAACTCACAGCGAAGTAACAGCTGAACTCGGCAGATTGGACTTTGACCCGCGATCGTAGGTTTGGTAGCAAGACTTTCTGGACGTACTGGAGGATGAAAAAAAAGGTTAAGGACATTGCCGTTTCTCTGCTAATAAAAATGCAAAACGTATACAGATAAGTCTGTAACACCGCAGTGGAGCTCAGCCGTGCGAAATTATAATTACGAATGATCTTGATGCCAGAAGTGGCTGCTTTGTGCCGCTTTGTATTTCCAACGAAGCCCGCCGGTCCCTTAGTGCAGCAAATCCCCGGGAAACTCACGTAAGTAGTCCTTTTGAACCACAAGTGGTCTCTTGTAGACCTAGAGAAAGTAAAATGTGGACTGCTGAAGGATTATTTGTCGAGTCGCTTCGCCTCGCTGTCTCGGTCCTTTCTCCGGCATTCCTCTACTCGCCACTCTAGACTGGGATTCAAAGAAATATTCGAACTAAAGTTTCATTTAAAAAAGTATATATACAAAAGTTAAGATAAAAGAAAGTCAGTTAAGCATATATACCTATGAATAATTACACGATGGCCCAAACTAGGGATGGATTTCGAAAGATTCGAGAGTCATAACAACAACAACGATCTTTCTGATTTTCGTAGCCTTCGAAAATGATTTGCGCGCGCAAAGCGCCATGGGCTCGGACACAGGTTCAACCTTAAAATATCTTCTCTTGTCTTCAAAATTTAAAAAGAAAAGAAAAATTCACCCACCCCTCCCCTGAGAAAAAGAAAGTTCGACCACTCTCCCCTCCCTCTCTACGGCACTCACCGTTCCCCCTCCCTAACTCCTTTCTCCTTCTCTATCTCCCACAACCAACTTCGTAACCATTAATTACACATCATTACTACTTACTTTTTTTTCACATTTTCGTTCACCGCTGGTAATGGGACTCGAACCTGCAACCTTTCGGCTTGGAAGAATGCCTTGGAAGACCAGAGCTTTACCAACTGCGCCACAGACACTTATGTTGGAGTTCTAGTCACGTTTTTGGAATAATATAGCTTTTCTTAACCGAAAGGGGTCTAGTAACTAATTACTCGGGCTGCCTGTGGCAGGCACGAGTCTTAATCTGCAGGCCGTTATTATTTTTGTTTTTGTTTCATGCAGCAAAATTTCTGCGCATGCGTTAAATTTCAAGTTCACCACCAATCAGATTGCACTGTGCTGGTCACGCAACAGTCGCAAGCTTAATTTATTTACATAATTTAATACAGTAAAATCAAGGTGGTGGTCCCGCGAGGAAATTTCTCTCAAATTTGGAATCCCATCTCTCAAATGTAAGCAGTTTAATGTTTTATTTAACTTCACTCGTGCGAAAGCCTTCCAACAGGCTCAGGATATTTCAACTGGCGCTCTTGTCGGAGCCGAAAGATCGCGTTTTTTACCCAGATGGCCAGTGATTTTATATAAGACACGACGACCTGAAGGGGCTGCATGATCATAGCTAATATTTCTCGTTTAAGCTTCTCTTCCGCCATGGCTTTGTTATTTGAATCTCTGTGGATTGGTATACTCAAATATACTGCACAATACCATACAACTGAATAAGAAGTCTTTAACAAAGCCAAACTCAACTTCAACTCAAGAGCAAAGCTGAGAGGGAAAGTGAAACTGAACAGTGTCTTGTTTGACTTTAAGGTACGTTTCGTAGGTTTTATGCCACATTTCATCGCATTTCATTTTACTCTCGGTCATAATACATACCAGCGCAAACACCGTGATCGGTAGGCAAACACAAAATTAAATTTTGACCGTATTTTTGGCTGGCTTTTAGGAAGATCACTTATCGATACCTGTGTCTGTGTTATACTATACAGCCTTGCTCAACCATCAAAGTCTTAAGATATCTGAACTCCTGAACTGTGAAAGCAGCACTGTCACTCGCCAACACGAATTAAGCCAGAATACACTCACTGTCACTTCACAGCACTGAATTACCCAAGCCGATTATGATGAGCCAGGCAATGCCAAATTATGTTCAACTGCTCTCAAGGTAAACTTCAATCTACTTTGGTCTTTTATTGTGGATTATTGTGTATAATTATAATGTGAGTAATCTTCGCAGGCTGTACATGATGCTCAAATTAAAGATAATCTAGTTTCCATATTAAATTTTATTCACGCCATGCGCACTATTAACAAAGTCGGACTTGGGGAAAACTTCGCTGAGTTGCACGATTAGAAGCGGGGAAACTGTGAACAAACCGACTTTTATAGAGTTAAAACCGAACTAAAAGAAAACCAGATAATAGGATTTCACCTCTCGCTTTATATTTAGAAGAAAATTTAAATGGAAGAGTGAAGCGATATCTGTCAAAAACGATGAAAGAGAATCTCTGGCTTGACAAGAAAATTATGGAAGTAAGTTTATAAATCAGCTTTTATAAATAACCTGACAGCAAAGAAGTTGTGTAGGAAGGATTGCTTTAGATCTATAGAATTATAGAGCGCAGGGAGGACAAGAAAAACTGCCAAAAATGGCCGTGAATAAAATCATTCTCAGGCAGGTATTACATGTATAAAACTCAAAAAGTTATCAGCTGTCAGTGTCAGTTTTGTTAAATAATTTGTACCTTTCTCCTGCCCAACAATATCCGATTAAAAGCATAGTAAATTCAGTTCACCGGCAAGCACCACTGTCCCTAACTATGGTAAAAACTTGTGGATCTTACGGATTTTCGCAATTGTCTGTATAATTACGTGACCAAAACATGAGTGAACTGTACACCTGACTACACGATTATTTACCTGCACGAGACTCCTTTTTCATATTTAAGTCTTAAGTACGATAAAGTCAAAGAGTAACAAAAGCCTTATTGGAATTGGGGCAACTGCAGAATACCCTACCCAAGCACTGTATGTGCTTCAATAGTCCTGTGAACTAATACAAACCCTACCCCTTCATTTAAAAACACCCTAACCGTCAACAAAGGGTGCTCACTAAGTTAGGGTTTTTAGAGCTATAGTCACCAAATTTAGATCACTGAACACAGATAAATAATGATTCTTCAATGGTCCTGTGGGCTAATCCAAACCCTACCCCTACCTTTAAAAACACCCTAACCGTCAACAACGGGTGATCACTAATTTAGGGTTTTTAGAGCTATAGTCACTAAATTTAGATCACTGAACAACACAGAAAAATAATGATTCTTCAATGGTCCTGTGAGCTAATCTAAACACATCTAAAAACACCTTAACCGTCAACAACGAGTGCTCACTAATTTAGAGGTTTTAGAGCTACAAATAACTAACACAGACTATAATCCTCTTCAAAAATCATGTGAACAATTCTAAACCCAAATCCAACATTTAAAATAACCCTAACATCAGTTAACATAACTTCCCTTTTAGAATCTTAAAAAGAAACCAGATTTACAAAAATGAACTGGTTTAAAAAAAATTGAACTGGTTTAAAAAAAATTTGAACCGAAAAAAGTTTGAACCACAACATACAAAATATCAGGAAAAGAGATCATCTCAATTAGGATGTGTTTTGGAAGTGACTGATGCTTTCTTTAAATCCATGTACACAATATCAGGAAAAGAGATCATCTCAATTAGGATGTGTTTTGAAAGTGACTGATGATTTCTTTAAATCCATGTACACAATATCAGGAAAAGAGATCATCCCATGGCCGTCAGTGCGAAAGTCGACCTTGTTGACGAGATTACACAAACCACCGCCATACCATTAGGAAACATACCAGTGGTAAGTGAACTAATTATTCGTAGCAATATTTTAGATATACGTATATCTGTCAATTTATCCTGTTTCTGTTCGACTGTCTGTCAATTATTTGTTACCTTGTCAAATGTAATTAAACTTCTCAAACCTTTAAATGTCTATTTCCAGCCCAACGATAGCGCGAGTTTATTCTACGCGACACTAGACTTCTCCGCTGAAAGCCTCTGCTCCAGTCCCCCTCCACGTCACCAGGAGACAGAATATGCAGAAATCAGTCAGTTTCTAAAATATACTGACACGAAGGACGAACGCTATGGCGAATCGGGTGACCCATCACCTTATAAAGACATATCAGATTCTATTAAACACTGGGACGCTGAGGACGGGGATGGGTTTGAAAATCGATCATCCCACATGGGCAGTACTCTTACTGTCGAGGAAGTCTTAGACGAGTTTGATATTCGAATAACTGAAACGGAACTGAGTACGCCTCCTCCACCTGAGGACACTCATTATTCTAGTGAAATGAAGTTTTTGGATGATACTGAAGTCCAGGGGAAAAGCAGCGATTGGGAAGGGGACTACCTGGACCTAAAGCCTTACCTTTACCCATCTGGCAACAGAACTGAATGTGACGCATGGAGCTCCTCTCCCCCCCTCAAGACAAAACGGACTATGCTGATATGATACAGTTTAGTGACGAGAAGCGTGAACCGCCTGACTTCCACCGTCAAGCGCAATATATCGAGACAACGCCATCATTAGATGGGTTCGACATCTACAACGAGAACGAAGAAGAGCAGAACCCTACCCCAACTGGTGTAATGAACGAAACAAGTCCATCATTCTACAATACAGGTAAAATGAAATTTAAAATTTATTCTCTAAAACAAATCCAGCCAAATTATTAACCTATACCTATTCATTTGTATATGCAATTCTGACGAGAGGAGTTTATTGATGACTCTCTGCACGTGCAAAGCTGTATGTTGCCATAAGGCACACATCCATTGGTGGCCGGTATTGAGCTTTATCATATGACCCGTACGGTCCCGCGCGCGCTTTCCTTTCAAAACCATTTACAAAAGTCACGTGATGAGGGCCGGACGTGTATGGCGTGAGCGGGCCGGAAATAGAGATTATCATATAACCCGTACGGCCCCGCGCGCGCTTTCCTTTAAAAACCATTTACAACAGTCACGTGATGAGAGCTGGAAGTGTATGACGTGAGCGGGCCGGAAAAAGCCGTCCGGGTCTGCACAATTTTTTCTTGCTGTTTTGCGGTTTGTTCTACAAAAAATATGGTCATATGATAAAAAACCTATTGCCAAATATTTTCCTGTCCGGCCCTTCCACTCAGTCAATAAGTACCTAGTATGTTGCCAAAAGGCACAGTCACCTCTTACTTGTGGTTGAGTATAAAGGGAAATGTTGTCATTAGCAAGAAACGCACAGTGAGATAGTCACGCCTCTTGCAGTGTATACATATATTGAATTACAGGCTGATTACACTTAATAATAGGCTACTAATTATATAAATAAATACGTACTATATGATATAAGTTAAATTTAGATACCTTGGAATTTCACAGTTACAAAGTTGCTAAAACGGTCAGTCTTAGTGGCCATTGGGTAACTGCTTTTGCCCGATTTTAGCGAGTACTGCGCCGATGAGTTTATTACTCTGTTATGTATTAGGGGGTAGATGGGATTACCCGGCTTAATGCTGCTTATAAATTTCTTACACGCCGCTACTCGACGATCGGCTAGAGTGAGGATACTCGCCTTTTCTAATGCTTCGCCGTAAACAATACGCGGAAAAATGATGGACAATGCCCTTTTCTGGATATTTTCCAGGGCATTAGATAGGTATAATGGAAGGCTGGCATACACGACACACGCATATTCTATGACAGATCTAATCAGTGTACAGTAAATAATAACGATGTCCGCAGAAGGGACACCACACGTTTTGAGTTGCCTCAGGGCATACAGCCTCCAATTGGCTTTTTTGACTACGTAATCGCAGTGGGCAACCCACGTGAGTTCCTCTGAGATAAATACCCCAAGAAGCTTGAAGGACTTCACGCACTCTATATAGATTCCGCCGGTAGCAATGGGTCGCATCACGGAACTATTGTAGTGTAAAAAGTCAATCGACATTGCCTTACATTTACGAGGGTTTAACTGCATATTAATTATTGACCGCGAAAGATTGAATATCGTCTACAATAAAATTTAATAAGGATGGTGAGTTTCTAGGAACAATTTCTAAAGCTGATAAGTCATCTACGAACTTAGCACGTGGGCCCCATGAGGGTAGGAGATCGTTAACCATAACTGCGAACAAGATGGGGCCTAGCTTTGTTCCCTGGGGTATTCCACCATTAAGGACATGGATAACTTGGCGGCCCACCCACCCACCCACCCTTATCAAGCCGGGGTTGATATCGTTTTCCTGTGCGGCGGGTGGTTCCGGGAACTTGCGGCAGGTTCTAGTCACATATAATTTATGCTCATCTCTATTAGGAATGCAGGCGGCATTCCCCTTCTCCTGAGTTCCCGGACCCCCTCCCCATAGTCTAATGCCTCCGTACCGAATCCATTCCAGTCGGAGTTGCGCTTCCATACCTCATTAATGACAATACTCGAGGCAGAATAATACACTTTCGCTTGTGCATGTGTTAATAATAATACTCGAGACAGAATAATACACTTTCGCTTGTGCACGTGTTTTGAAATTGAGGCCAAAAATAACTGTACTGAATATTGATTTTAGAATAAATTTTCATTTTATTCAAAACAAAACCTCTCTGAAAATCACATCCGTGACAGAGCTTCCTGATAAAATATTATTATTATTATTACAATCAGTTTAAAGCACATCAACTATTCTAATAAGCTTTTTCACAACATTTTAATATTGCCAATCCACCTCCTGCACCAATGTCTGTCCATTCACCTGTCTAATTATTTTTTGCAGAATCAAAGGAAGAAAATCCAGATGTAACGTATGTGTAAGTATCAACAACTGCCCCTCAAAGCCCCCGTAATCTGATAGTTGAGCCTTTCGACGATAGAGCGCGCGCAGTTAACAATCACCTAGAAAATTGTTTATTTTGAGAAGCAATTTTTTCAGGTTTTCTCGATATAAGTTGATAGCTATTTTGGAAAACAAAATCTACTTTAGTTATGCTAAAATAAGTAGACTTGTCACTAATCATCTATTCATTATAATGTGATCACTATACACGTATATAGTCAAACTTTTACAAAATATACTTAGTAACGTTTGCGCACTGGTTGTAATGTGTGTTACCATACAATTCTCAGATAATAGGCATTTCATGACAGAGTGGGACTGGGACCGGACGCGACAGTATCTGGCTCGAGATTATGACGTACGTACCGAGTGCAGTGAGGTGGCAAATATTTTCCCGTCCGGCCCGACCTTATCAACTTACTCCGTCCATAAGTTTTTTTTCTAATATGACCACTTTCAAATGCCAAAACAATAAGCAAATATTTGAGCAGGGCCGGACGGCTTGTTCCGTCCCGCTGACGTCACACACGTACACGTAACATGTGTAACTGGTTTTGAACAGAAAACGCGCGCGGGGGGGGGGGGGGGGGGGGGGGTCGTACGGGTCATATCATAATACTGATGCTAATGTTTTTCTTTCAAAGGACACTTGACCACACAACTAAGGATCAGACCAATTCCGAGCTAGAGATATCAACGGAAAGACTGAATGGCACAGGACTGGACGACACCTCGCCTTCCTTTAGTGTCATTGATCAGGAACCCATGAACAGCGAAAAGGTAATGTGGTTACCATCAATAGCTGTTATTACGGCTGAGCCAAATACCATGAAACGGTCAGCGGTTTCACCCATCTTATCGGGTCATTGACTCGTTTGAGGCTGTTTCAGCTTTGAGCTTGTTTGAGTGAAATGTTCCATGAAGTTTTACTCTGCTTTATCATTCCTGTCTCTTCATTCGATGTACTAGTAGCGATTGTAAGAAGCTGATTGGCCTAAGGATGGACTAACCGATTTCATGCGAAGAGGAGTTATCGTGTGAGTTGTTGACTTTACGAACCCAAGTAGCTTCTGAAGACAAGGCTTGTAAAAAAAATCCGTCAAATCGCTCCAGTGGCCAAGGACAGACACCGCTTAACATTTCTTCTTGCTTTTCTTTAGAAAACAAGAGGCCCTGATTGGCCTTAACTCGGGCCACCTATAAATAGGTTAATACATGGAGTTCTAGTATATCTTTGTGTCATACATGGTTTGTGCTAGGGGACCGGATAATTGATTCACTTCTGATGCTTGTAATAATTTATATATAATGGAATGGACCTTTTGCAGGAATGCAATAATGTGGCTGTACTAGATGGCAAACAAATATTTAAAGGCACTTGTACGAGATTGGTAGTGTTATTAACAAAACCTGTTTGTAAATGCTATTTTCCACCTTCTTACAATTCTCAACCTCCAAAGGTGGTCACGGTCACTTACAGGAGCTTCTAATTACAAAGTTTTACTAAAAATTAAAACCAGGTTGCATCAGGGTGGTCGCTGAAGGGACTGGTCAGAAATTATCAGGGAAAGGAGTTGTGAAAGGGGAGGATCATATTGTTTTGCATCCCCAAAACTGGAGGGTCATAAATAATGGGCAACTGAAAAAGGATTGGTTATAAGGGAGAAAGGGTCAAAATATTTAATACTAATTGTCCAGGGAGGGTACGTTATACAATTTTAGACTTTTTATCTCCACCCCACCCCCTCCCCCTTTGCCCCTCCCCCTTTGCACCTCCCCTGCTAATTTTTTACCAGTCCCTAATGTTTAATAAAATATTGTGTGCATTGATTTCATGCATGTAGACCACTTGGAAAATAAAATTAACTTTATTTAAAGAGGGGAACACCAACTAGTACACACATAGAAATGCGTAGCCTCCCCCACAGTCGTTTTTAGGGGCTAGGTATGAGTGCGGGGGAGGCTAAGAAACGTGTGGCCCTCCTTGTAATTAAAAAATCGAAACAAATGTAGAACATGATTTAGATTAATATCAATTAAAATATGTCACTAATTAAGCTAAATATTGTCTGTTCGTGACTGTAATAATAATATCAGTATACAAGTGAATGCATATAAATTATATATCACTTCAATTCGTTATCTGAAAACATAAAAACATAAATACTTCTGAAATACTATAAAAGTAGATTGGACGGATTGGAGGATCAGTAATATGCCCCCAAGAGAGAAATGCACAGGAAATCCCATTGTCCCAATTTCAAAACCTAAATTATTCTATTTTTAGTATTATACAATTTTCTGATAATGGTCATTCCATTTTTCAAGTCAGCTCTAATTCAATTTTCTTTTTTCTTCTTTTGACAGTCCTACATTATTTTGTCTTCTTTCTTCGGTATTTCAAGTTGACTTTTTCGACATATTTTTCAGGGCAACAGTGTTCGCTTGGTAAATAAATCTCCAAACCCAATTCTATTTATGATTGTTCTAATCAGTTCCAGTATCTGTGTATAGCTCTACCAATTCCAAACCTGCCCATCCCCCAAGGGTGGGGGGCATAAGTGAGGCATTTGACTGAGTTTTTGTCCCAGGGGTGAGACATTTTGGAGCAAACAAAAGTTGGCAGGGTGGGGAATTCATTAATTGTAGAAAGAGAGTCAAAATAGCGAATTTGATAAGAGATTTGCACCTGTACCAAAGCCCCACCGTGGAGCATTTGACTCCACAGTGGGGCATTTGCAACATTCTGATGCTCCACAAATATCCAGGGGGGGTGTGGCAGGGGCAGGTTTGGAATTGATAGAGCCATAACTTATATAATTGTACTCTCCAGTATGGCTTTACACAACAAATCCTGCTCTTCTTTTGACAGTTTCACATCCAATTCAATTTTAATTCGGTATTCTCGGTTTGGAAATACCCCACCACTTGGTTCATTAATAATGCATTTTCTCAAATTCTCATACAAACCCTCTAAAAACCTAACCCTGAAATTCAAATAAATCTTACCCATTTTCAACTCCAAATCATTCATAGAACGAGTCTAAATACACCTGAGCTATATAAATGGATAATTTTGCACAATTTGTAAGGGCTTTTCAAGTGATCTTTCGAAGTGGTAGGGTATTCTGCAATCTATAGCCATGTAAGGGATGTAAGTCATATCCAGTTTTGTTTTAGGGTATAATTCGTAGTAAATTCGAATGCCTCTCTGTATCTTCCGAGTTCTGTTATTGTTTTGACGATCGATTTTAACTTTTTCTTCTTGGTCTCTATAAAGTCACAATTCAACTTACGGACGATTTCATTTCCAGTTCGAATTACAGTCACCATTACACTTAATAAAATTTTAAAAGTTGGGAACAAGCAAGATTTGTGTGCGCATATATAAACACATAATTTCAACCTCACCAGTTCTGATTTCCGTTCGCGTTCAAAGCAGGGTCAATCACTGTTCACTTCCAGCTTTTGCGACTCTTGAATTGAAGTCTTAGTAAAGTTCGGCATTGGTTGACTGGTTTAGTCAAGATTCCCAGTTGTATAATCTCAAGAGTATTAGGACTTCGTAGTAAACAATAATTACAGCCAACATTGCAAACAATCAATCCATTTGACCTCCTCACAGTGTGTGATCGTAATGAAGAGCATTTCAACAATATCAACACCGCAACACTGCAATCCTATGGCATTTAGATGCAGCAGTTCAGGCATTTTCTTTTCGTGTCCGTGGATTATTGGACCAAAACCATCGAAACCAAACCATCACTCCTCCTCCGGCCGGCCAGACTGCATGTAGCTGACTGTACCGTGTACGATTGGATCGCCACATCCCTTTCGTAAATGTAATAATTTTCCATTGAAAGCCCCTAAAAGTCCTGTCAGCCCTAGAATAACTGAACATCTTGGTATTTCATTCGAAGAAACCTTTGGTTTCAGCAAAATAATGGTTTAGAATGGCCACGAATCTTCGCTCCGTTGCTGACTTGGCACACTATAAGTATAAACCCAAGACAGTCGGGCGGGTGTCGAATCTGATTGGTTGATCCTGTCACGTGTTGGGATCGAACAATGGGCTCCTGTGTAATCTGATTGGTTGCTGGCGCATTTCAGCGACACAAAAAAAAAAAAATAACAAGAGGCCCTGATTGGCCTTAACTCGGGCCACCTATAAATAGGTTAATACATGGAGTTCTAGTATATTTTTGTGTCATACATGGTTTGTGCTAGGGTACCGGATAATTGATTCACTTCTGATGCTTGTGATAATTTATATATAATGGAATGGACCTTTTGCAGGAATGCAATAATGTGGCTGTACTAGATGGCAAACAAATATTTAAAGGCACTTGTTCGACATTGGTAGTGTTATTAGCAAAACCTGTTTGTAAATGCTATTTTCCACCTTCTTCGAATTCTCAACCTCCAAAGGTGGCCACGGTCACTTACAGGAGCTTCTAATTACAAAGTTTTACTAAAAATTAAAACCAGGTTGCATAAGGGTGGTCGCTGAAGGGACTGGTCAGAAATTATCAGGGGAAGGAGTTGTGAAAGGAGAGGATCATATTTTTCTGAATCCCCAAAACTGGAGGGTCATAAATAATGGGCAACTGAAAAAGGATTGGTTATAAGGGAGAAATGGGTCAAAATATTTCATACTAATTGTCCAGGGAGGGTTATACAATTTTAGACTTTTTTTTATCTCCACCCCACCCCCTCCCCCTTTGCACCTCCCCTGCTAATTTTTGACCAGTCCCTAATGTTTAATAAAATATTGTGTGCATTGATTTCATGCATGTAGACCACTTGGAAAATAAAATTAACTTTATTTAAAGAGGGTAGCATCAACTAGTACACACATAGAAATGCGTAGCCTTCCCCCCCCCCCCCCCCCCAATCATTTTTAGGGGCTAGGTATGAGCAATGAGCCCCTAAAAACGACTGCGGGGGAGGCCAAGAAACGCGTGGCCCTCCTTGTAATTAAAAAATTTAAACAAATGTAGAATGTGATTTAGATTAATATCAATTAAAATATGTCACTAATTAAGCTAAATATTGTCTGTTCGTGACTGTAATAATAATATCAGTATACAAGTGAATGCATATAAATTATATATCACTTCAATTCGTTATCTGAAAACATAAAAACATAAATACTTCTGAAATACTATAAAAGTAGATTGGACGGATTGGGTTAGGTTTGGAGGATCAGTAATATGCCCCCAAGAGAGAAATGCACAGGAAATCCCATTGTCCCAATTTCAAAACCTAAATTATTCTATTTTTAGTATTATACAATTTTCTGATGATGGTCATTCCATTTTTCGAGTCAGCTCTAATTCAATTTTCTTTTTTCTTATTTTGATAGTCCTACATTTGTCTTCTTTCTTCAGTATTTAAAGTTGACTTCTTCAACATATTTTTCAGGGCAACAGTGTTCACTTGGTAAATAAATCTCCAAACCCAATTCTATTTATGATTGTTCTAATCTGTTCCAGTATCTGTGTATGCTCTACCAATTCCAAACCTGCCCATCCCCCAAGGGTGGGGGGCATAAGTGAGGCATTTGACTGAGTTTTTGTCCCAGGGGTGAGACATTTTGGAGCAAACAAAAGTTGGCAGGGTGGGGAATTCATTAATTGTAGAAAGAGAGTCAAAATAGCGAATTTGATAAGAGATTTGCACCTGTACCAAAGCCCCACCGTGGAGCATTTGACTCCACAGTGGGGCATTTGCAACATTCTGATGCTCCACAAATATCCAGGGGGGGTGTGGCAGGGGCAGGTTTGGAATTGATAGAGCCATAACTTATATAATTGTACTCTCCAGTATGGCTTTACACAACAAATCCTGCTCTTCTTTTGACAGTTTCACATCCAATTCAATTTTAATTCGGTACTCTCGGTTTGGGAATGATTGCAGAATACCCCACCACTTGGTTCATTAATAATGCATTTTCTCAAATTCTCATACAAACCCTCTAAAAACCTAACCCTGAAATTCAAATAAATCTTACCCATTTTCAACTCCAAATCATTCATAGAACGAGTCTAAATACACCTGAGCTATATAAATGGATAATTTTGCACAATTTGTAATAGTAAGGGCTTTTCAAGTGATCTTTCGAAGTGGTAGGGTATTCTGCAATCTATAGCCATGTAAGGGATGTAAGTCATATCCAGTTCTGTTTTAGGGTATAATTCGTAGTAAATTCGAATGCCTCTCTGTATCTTCCGAGTTCTGTTATTGTTTTGACGTTCGATTTTAACTTTTTCTTCTTGGTCTCTATAAAGTCACAATTCAACTTACGGACGATTTCATTTCCAGGTCGAATTACAGTCACCATTACACTTAATAAAAAATTTAAAAGTAGGGAACAAGCAAGATTTGTGTGCGCATATATAAACACATAATTTCAACCTCACCAGTTCTGATTTCCGTTCGCGTTCAAAGCAGGGTCAATCACTGTTCACTTCCAGCTTTTGCGACTCTTGAATTGAAGTCTTAGTAAAGTTCGGCATTGGTTGACTGGTTTAGTCAAGATTCCCAGTTGTATAATCTCAAGAGTATTAGGACTTCGTAGTAAACAATTACAGCCAACATTGCAAACAATCAATCCATTTGACCTCCTCACAGTGTGTGATCGTAATGAAGAGCATTTCAACAATATCAACACCGCAACACTGCAATCCTATGGCATTTAGATGCATCAGTTCAGGCATTTTCTTTCCGTGTCCGTGGATTATTGGACCAAAACCGTCGAAACCAAACCATCACTCCTCCTCCGGCCGGCCAGACTGCATGTAGCTGACTGTACCGTGTACGATTGGATCACCACATCCCTTTCGTAAATGTAATAATTTTCCATTGAAAGCCCCTAAAAGTCCTGTCAGCCCTAGAATAACTGAACATCTTGGTATTTCATTCGAAGAAACCTTTGGTTTCAGCAAAATAATGGTTTAGAATGGCCACGAATCTTCGCTCCGTTGCTGACTTGGCACACTATAAGTATAAACCCAAGACAGTCGAGCGGGTGTCGAATCTGATTGGTTGATCCTGTCACGTGTTGGGATCGAACAATGGGCTCCTGTGTAATCTGATTGGTTGCTGGCGCATTTCAGCGACACAAAAAATTATAATAATAATAATAATAATAATAAACGGCTTGCATTTTCTGACTCGTGCCGGCCAAAGGCCCGGCCCGAGTAATAATAAAAATAATAATAAACGGCTTGCATTTTCTGACTCGTGCCGGCCAAAGGCCCGGCCCGAGTAATAATAATAAACGGCTTGCATTTTCTGACTCGTGCCGGCCAAAGGCCCGGCCCGAGTAATAATCGTTTGGGGCATCATCTTCTTGGTGATCTCCGTTCAATGTGACTCCATCTCTGTCAACCATTTTGAAATGGTTGACCCGAAAGCCTCGTTTTCATGAGGACTGATGGGTGAAACCGCTGGACATTTGGCTCAGCCGTAATAACAGCTATTGCCATCAATTTTGGGGTTTATTTTAATTAAAATGATTGAACAACTTGCTGTCGTCAGATGTAATTTCCCAGTTATTCGCACCTAGAAAAAAACTCTGAATTTCTAACGGGACGTGAAACAACAAAAGGGGCTGATCAAAGTCAGGACCCGGCTAAACCACAGATCGAATTGGAATTTAGCGCGATGGTTTTTGTGGAGGGAGGAAAGCCAGAGAACCCGGAGAAAAACCCTCGGAGCAAGAGCGAAGTATCCATGTCGATTTTACTGATTCTTATTGATATTTTCGAGAGCTATTACCCTAACTAAGACATTTCCATATTTCATCTCGTATTTTGGGGGTTTTCTGTAAATCAGATGTCAATAGTATAGCTTTTCGGTTATCTCTTTTTTTTTTTCACAGCCAAATGGATTCTCCACCAGTAGCTATGCCGCGATCATGAAATACCTGGACGACTTCGATACCGAGGACGAGAAAAACAAGAAACAGGAAAAACAAGAAATCGCAATCACGGAGGAAGACGAGATGAGTTCTACTCATACCGATGTGATGAATGAATTGATAGACTCTGAAAGTAAAAATGACGAGCAAGAAGAAAGTGCACGAGGATGCGCAGACCTGTATTTCACGCAAGTCACAGCTGAGGTTCGATCTCCTCATAACGGCATAGAAGATGTCACAGAAGAAGAAATCCCAAAAGTTCTTGACAACGAAAATGAAGAATAGAGTGTAGGCCTACCAGAATTATCAACGGTCATAAGCGGGAATCCAACAAGGAATGATAGCACTGCGGCGGAAATGCCCACTGCGCATGACCGGAAGGACATCTCCAACAGCAACGTCATCGATCTTGAGAGTACTCCACATAAATTAAAAAGCATTTTGAAGAAGCCCAACAAGCAAGGGCAAGTTACACTAGTCGTCGAATAGGACTTAAATCGACCTGGATCACTAGTTTAAACACTTACTTTTCGCAATACTTATTGTTTAATTTGAAAGTCTTTAAAACACAAAGAAATAGATATGGAATGTCAATCGAGGAAGGGTTTAATAACATCAAGATTTAAGAAAGTGTTGCTTAAAATCAATCATAGAATCGAAATTACCAAACGTCCCGCAAAACCAGACATCTAGATAACTTATTTCTTGTCACCGCCAGAGAAACAGTATGCTTTGTGGCCCTTAGACCGGTACTTAAGTATATATCTGGAAATATTTCCTAAGGTTTGACTTACATACTGTATTTAAGGTACACATTTTAAACACATGTCTCACACAGAAGATTACGAGGTAAAAATCGATTACAGCCTGTGTACTTCACACTGCATTTTTGCAATAGGCGTATTGCCATTGTAAATGAATTTGCAAACTGTTACAGACATTCATCGAACGTTTTAATTTGGGGTTGGCCGTTAATTGGAGGGGAAAGCTGGTACACTAAATGGGGGGGGGGGGGGGGGGGGGGTGGAGCAAAGTAATTGAAACATGCAAAATGGGAAAGTTCTGCTTAAAATAAATGGGAGGGTCATTAAAAATTAAAAAATTGTGGCTTTTTTTTATTGCACCAGCCCTCCCCCACTAATATTGACCATGCAGTCCCTTATATTATTATATGACACTTATATTATTATTTACACAGCATTTACACAACGTCAACGTCAAATATATGAATTGTCATTGATTGTGACGAATCTTGTACATTTAGAATACACGAGGATCTCCCTTTAACTGAGAAAAAGCGAAAACAAAAAAAAAAGAACTGAAGAAGCTTTAAAACAAGAACTTGTATAACTTGTACCACGTTTATCCAGCATTGCTAAGTACTAATATTCTAAGATATATTTTAAAAAAAGATAATGAACGCTCGTATTTTATGGCATTTAGAATGTCTTAATTAAGAAAGCCACGAGCGCGTAACTGACTAAGAATATGGTCACGTGACCCGCTCAGCCAATCAGAGTCCAGCATTTGCTCGCTCTTTTTAGAAACTGAATTAGTAAGTACTTAGAGAATACTAATAAGGATTTTTCCTGTATGAATTCCTTCGTGGGTATGACCATATTCTAAGTCGGTTAGATAATGAACGCTCGTGTTTTATGTAATATATAAAAAACGAGAGCTAGTGTTTTACCAGGGTATCCAAACACCGAGAAAGATGAAAGCACAAGGCCGTTTCGGCCGAGTGCTTTTATTATTTCGAGGTGTTTGGATTCCCTGGTGAAACACGAAGCTCTCGTTTTTGATATGACTTCTCAAGCTAAAACAATACCTGCATTCATAAATCATTAGAAAGTATTGTTTGCCTGGAATTTTATTGCATGCAATTATAGACTACACTGAAGGGTTGTGATTGTTATTTTCTCATGATCATTTCAACAAACGGACTGATAGTGTAGTGGGCAAGACAGCGGAAGAGCAGCCATGAGGACGATGGTTCGAGTCACAATTTTTATATCCGTCTTCTCCTTCATTTCTCCATGTAAAGTCATACTTATGCTGTAATCCTTGTAGCTTAATTAGGTCCATCACATGGATGAATCTTGATAACCAATGAGAGCACAGATGAACATCACTAGTGATTTGGATTTCCAAATCACTAGTGATATTGGATATCCAAATCACTAGTGATGTTCATCTAGTGTTTCATTGGATTCCCAAATTTAGGCTTTCAAACAGTTGTAACTGTTAGAGCCAAATGTTTCAATTTCAACCAAAAATGGATAATAAAACCACAGTTGTATTGATTTGATCACTTTGTCTCAAATTGTGCATTTTATCTTTATCATTCCATGTCGGTACCGGGCATTTCACTAGACCGTATGCACTATGATGCTAGCTGACTACTGCTACCAGAATCCTTTTCGAATTATTTATCTTATTCAGATTTTGAAACTCTTCTGAGAATACCAAGATAATGGTGTAAACTAGAGCAATATTCTGGTAGTACTAGTCAACTGAAGTCATACCGCATACGGTCTATTCAATAAAACAGTGCTCGATTTAGTGAATCAGACTAAAACTATCTATCGGCATAGATGCAAGTTTCCTTTCTGTCGCATAATTTACAGCAGATTTATAAGGAGATAATCTAGATCTCCTGTGGCGTATATGATAGAAATGAAGGATTACACAGAGTGTTTAACAGTGTTTATCAATGGCATATGTTAACGTTCGACCATGCAGTTTCTTCCATATTTCGCTCTTTCTTCGACTATGTCTTGAGCCGTGTTAATCGGATCAAAAGGTTATTTTTGGTCGTCAGATCTTCAGTAAACATAGCCTAGGCCTTTCGGCTCATTTCATCAAAGTTGGAACACTGTGAAGGCAGCTCCTTCAGTTCAAGGGACTGATATTGACTGGTATCAGGAAATGCCTCATTATGACGTCCCCTGTCACCGGAGGTCCCATTTCGATTTGGCCCACCGTGAGAGGTGCCCTGAGCTCGCGTTAGAGGGTTCAGAGACCCGTAGAGTGTATGGGAAGGAGCTGATGTTGATATACTGCTGTAGTGAATGGTTTCGTTATTCATGGCAGTGGTCGGAATAGAATTACTAACTACTGATTGAGCGCATGGGGAACTGCCCTGGAAATCATCCATTGGCTGTTCGTACTCGTCATGACGTGACGCACCGACAAACGTGTCCACTTGCTCGTACTCTGGATTATCTCCATTTTCAACAGATGTCAAATGTCGTTGTCCCTCGTGTTGAACTCCTGTTCTATCAGGTCGCAGATGTTGTAGTTCTGGTGATTCGACGCCGGGTTCTTCTGTGTTTAAACTGGTCTGTGTGATATTAAAACAACAACAACATTACGGCCGGTATACTTTTTTAATCAGGTGAAATCGTAGTTTTCTATTGGGAAACTCTTGATTGAGATACGATGAGTGACTAGTTCCTGTAAAAACTAATGTTGATCTGCGTCGGCGGGGAAGATAAACACTGGTATAATCAACTGAAGTCGATTAAGGTATGCTAACCGCCGTGGGGAGCGAGTAGCAGCTGACGTTTAGAGCGCTAGCTCTTCGTCAGAGCAAAAGAGGGAATTGTGGGTGGGGAGACGGTTTATAATTTATATAGTGTTCAGTGCTGATGACTCGGTTCAATTAGGATCAAAGGAAATTGCGCCAACAATATTATATAGAATGGTCAGGAAGATTAAAGTGGCGAGCTACTGGCTTGGCGAGATTCTTGCTATTAGTTCTAACATCTGGCAAGTGTCGATCTCCTAATCTTCGCCCTGTTTCTCCGATTTTACAAAGTGTGCAGGTGATACAATAAATAACATTACTAGACGTACAGTCAAAATGTTTAGTAACTTTAAGAGAGCCTTAGCTTTAGGCCCTGAAATGAGTGTTTCAGTTTTAGTGAAAGCACATGTGTTACATCGTTTCCTGGGGCATTTAAAAGTTCCTGGTTGAATTTCGGGCTGTAGTGATCCCTTTACCAGGGAATCTCGTAGGTTCTTATCTCGTTTAAAATAGATAAGTGGTGGCTGTGGGAAAATTAGGGCGATCTCTGGATCATTCTGTAAGATCTTGATTGAGAAGTAGCATGTTGGGTAACCAATCTATCCATGTAGCTTATTAAATTAATTTGAGTAGGCAGGACAGTCATGGACAACCGAAGATTGTGTATATGCTAAGGAGACGAACAGTTATAAAAGTAAGCTGAAATGATAGTTGCCACGACAGTATTCCAGCTTACCTTATATTCATGAACTGTAGACATTTGTTCACGTATGCTTTGAAAATACACAGAAACGTTACGTTAGAAAAAATATTATACATATTTATGCTACCCTCGATGTTAATAAGAAACTGCAGCAGTGATCACCTGTGATTGGGGCATTGAATGAGGGGGTGTTTATATTGAAATAATTGAAAGCCCTCTAAAGGGTATCATATGTTTGAGCTGCTATAATTTTGTTCATGGATAGTAATGTTTGCCAGAATTTGGTCCAATTCTGAATTTTAACAGGACCTGAAACAACCATATGGTTAATCAAAGTCAATATCTCTGTTCCTTTTACGGGCTATATTGCTCTGGCAATTGTGCATAGTCATTGACCGGCGGAATAGACTATTTTGTTTCTGGTTTTTAATAATTACCGGTACTTCCGTTATTTATCCATTTTAATTCATCCAAACAACATGTGTATGGTGTAGTATCAAACTGAGTTTCCTCTGACAACAAATTAATTCTCATAATTATATGTCATTTTAAAGAATCCAGAGGAATAACATAAATAAATTTATTGACCTGGCAATAAAAAGTTATATATTGCATATAATATTGTCTTCTCATTAAACAACTCAATGTACTGCTAAAATACTTACGTCTTATTTTCGCTAACATCTATATTGACAAAAAAAACTGTTAGTCATAAGTCAGAAAATTTGGTTCAAATTTCCAGCTCAGTTTTAGCTAGGTTTAAGATAGAGAAATCGTTCAATAAATCCAAGCATCTTGCACTCTGAAGACTAAATTACATGTGCTGTTAAAATATAACTAATACTAAATAATGCTAATTATAAAGGCTATCAATAAAAAATAAACACCCCTAATTGCATAAACGTTGCCATATAAAAAAAATTCTGGTCATATAATAACTTGGAAGGAGCTTATTTGAACGAGGGAACTCAAGCTGTTTGCAGCCAATTTTCTTCAATATTATCAAATGTAAAAACCTGTTATAAGCAGAGGTGCGAATAAACTGTATTGTGTTGTATTGTATTTACACTGAGACACCAATCCATCATCGACTCCCACCAATCCTACCATTTTTATTAATGGGGAAAAGCAAAGTAGGTTTCCAGCTTATCCCTGCCACCCTGAAACTCACTGATGTATGTAAAGCCACTTACGTTTTTTTCTCACCCACAAGATGTAGATTATCAGAAAGACGATAATCATAAGCAATATGACAATCAGTGCTATTAGTCCAGCAATCGTCATGTCTTTATTGCTGTCTTCTCGAGTAACGCCTACGTAGAGTAAATACCCGTTAGTATTATAATAATAATTAACTTTATTTCAACACGGTAAACGGCTCAGTAAAACTGATTTTCAGACATGCCGTGCATAGTAATAACAATAATAATACAGTGAAGTAATAATATAACAGTTAAGTAATATATAATATAATCTATATAATATAAAATGCACAGCTGAACTAATATACTAATATCTACATGTTAGTAATAATATACTAATATCTACATGTTAGTAATAATATACTAATAATATCCCTTTCCCGTTATCGTTTGAGGGCTCTTCTGAAGGTGGTCAAGCTGTCGAGTTCTCTTATTTCATTTGAAAGCTCATTCCAGGCAATGGTACCGCGATAGGAGAAGGAGCGTTTCATGAAATTGGTTTTAGGCTTAGGAGGTTGTAGGTCCAATTTGCTGCCTCTAAGATTGTAGTTATGCAGTGTAAATAGGTCCTGTAAATAGTCTGGTGCTATCTTGTGAAAGACCTTGAACATCATAATCCGTAATTGGAATTGTTGTCTTTTATTTAAATTTGGCCAGTCAAGTTTCTCAAGGAGGTCGTGAGACCTGACTGAGTAATCTGCCCTAGTAATTATACGAGCTGCTCTATTTTGCAGCTTTTGTAATTGATCAGCACGTGTTTTGGAGCAGTTCCCCCAGACGATGCTACAATAGTCAAAGTATGGCTGTACTAGTGAATTATAAACAGATATTAGTGTGTCTATATTATTTGTCAAGTTTCTTGTTTTATATAACATACGCAGGCCATTTGACACTTTTGAAATTACATGCTTAATTTGCTCATCCCAATTTAATGATTCATCAATGTGTATTCCTAAAAGTTTGATAGCCTCTTTTTGCTTAACAGCTTTGTTGTTTATAGAGAGATCCATGGATTTTGTCTTTTCTAACTTTTGTCTGGAGCCTATTGTCATGTAATTTTTTTTTTATCGTATTGACCTGTACGATAGATATTATACAAAGTATAATAAAAGTATAACGTGTAACCAAGGTGCAATATGATGGAATGGTAGGGCGCGTTATAAAACCGTACTGTTGAAAAACAGAAAGGGATTGTCACCAGTGCTCTAGATTGAGGGATATAGTTTATTGTAGATAATCCATTAAATATAGGTTTTCTGTTTAAACATCGTGTCTATGCGATAGACATTATTTAAGGGAAGTTTCAGGAGATATTGCATCAATAACCGTTGCATTTAAGAAGTATTGAATAGTGTGCCAAAAGCTAAAATGTCACGTTCACAACTGGCTTTCCGGCCTTCGTTGTAGTTGCGATGTAGAGGGTCTTGTTTGTGATAACAGCAGTATTCCCATAGACAAGATGTACCTCGTACAGAGTACCAGACTCTAGTCCACTGACCGTACACGATAGAGAGGGTGACGTACTTCTGGCGGTGGAATTACTCCAGTCACCAGACCCTTTCATCTTCCTGACGTACATCCAGCAGTGGGCTTCCTGTGGCAACTGTGAATTACTCCACGTGACTTTAATGCTATTTGTTGTTGGCTTAAAATTAGTGATTTCCAGTTGAGCAGAACCTAGAATAAGACAGAGAACATCCAGCTGAAAGAATTTTTTGCTGACCTATCAGAGTGCATACAGCTTTTTAATGGCCGGCCCTCGCTCCAGGCTCTGTTTCGTCATGATGATTGCACGGACATTTTGCCGCCATTAATATTAGATCGAGTTGAATGCCGAGATCAGTTCTTTTTCGTCAAACCACTAGGTTGCCGACTTAGTAGCCGTGCAATGGCCGGTCAGTTTGTTCATTCATGCCGTGCGTGCCCGGAACTCCATTCATCTGGAATAGACGCGAACGAGTTGCGAGCACCCTGCTCTGGGTTACGCGCTCGAGCATATTTGTCTATTGAACTAACTATTTAAATATTAACATGTTTACCAGACTGACCAACACGTATGGATGCTGGATCAACGGTGAGGTTTCCCAACGTGCCACTGCTGGTAGCGTTACGTAACGCGGAGAACACGATGCTCTGACTGACACTTTCATTAAAGGAAACACTTCCCTCGACAATAACACTCCCTCGCCTGCGAAAGTAATGATGAAATTGTATCAACAGCACTGATTTCTTCACAGAGGTGTTGTTTGTGCACAATAGATCATACAAAGTCAATCCTCATAAGCTATTTAAAAATATAGGTTTTTAAGTGTTTCTTGAAAAGTTCAATAGAAGCACTGTTTCTGAGTTCAGTAGGAAGCTGATTCCATAGCCTGGGTGCCGCAACAGAGAATGCTGTCTCCGTACGTTCTTAATTTAGTTGCGGGTATATTTTCTGAGAAGTAGACCTCAGAGTACGTTTACACATGCGAGATTTCTAGCCAATGGTTTAGGTAGGACCTTCTCATTACCAACTTGAATACATTCTAAGGAAGGTCTAGGGCGATATCTATAGAACTAATAAGTAAGAGTTCAGTGTTATCCTGGTTTGGTTTAAGTCCATTGTTTACCATACAACAATCGATATCTTTGACACACTGATCGATACTTGACTTAGATGATGAAAGTTCACTTCAACTGTCCGTTTTAAAAGACAGGTACAATTGAGTGTCGTCAGCATATAGATGGTACTGTAAGTTGTGCAGCTTGACGATGTCAGCAAAAGGAGATGTATACTATAAATACTTTAGGGGACCTAACACCGAACATGTGGTACACCACGTACTAAACAAAACTGTGATGACTTGCAGTCTTCAACCTGGACACGTTCGCTTTGAGACAAAAATGGCTCGAGAGTCTTGACAACTGGATGGAATGGTTAATTGTGTCGAAAGCCGTGGACAAGTCGATCGTCCAGCCGAGTAAAAGAAGTATGGCAGACTTGTTTTTGTCAACCGCACACGTTAATATGTCATTTTGAACTTTAATCAAAGCTGTATCAGTGTTATGAAAGACTTTATATGAGGACTGAAACGGCTCATCTAAATGATGGGTCATGAAATGATCTGCCAGCTGTATAGCGGAAGCCTTCTCAATCAGCTTAGATATAAAATTCAAGTTTGAAAGAGGTCGAAAATTCAAAAATTGTTTATAGTCGGCATCAGATTCTTTCAGCAAGAGAGATAATACTGCAACTTTCAGTGCATCAGGCATAGTGCCATTCCTAAGAGACAAGTTTATGTTCCTGGTTATTGTAGGCAATAACACATTAAACACCCTTCAGTACGGTTTCAGGTAAAGGATCAAGTCCACATGACTTGGAGGAAGATTTACTAACAAAGTCTCTTACTTGCCGATCTTAACTATCTTCAGCAAAATCACGTAGTTCCGTAAGGCAGACTGACCTATAAAGCAGAAGGGAGTTCATACTAACATTTCTTTCAATAAGGGCGCGAACTTAGTATTAATTAGTTATTAATGGTTAGGTTTCGTTCTTATTACTGAGAGTTTGGCTAGGTGTGAGAGCCTTGTGGGGACTTCGTGTCCTATTGTTTTCTCACCTGCCTTTTGTCGAATCTTGAAATAAAAAATATATATAAAAAAATTGATAAATAAACAATAAAATGTTGCGGCCACACTCATTATCTGTGTTAACACTACTGTAACATAGCACGTAGTGGCGCATGGGATCTCGAGGCAATTGCTGGCAATGTTGCAGCGTATGCTCGTACTTTCATTCGCCACCTTAATTCAGGACCTTCATTCGGCACCTTCATTCCGCACCTTATTTCAAGACCTTCATTCGGCACCTTCATTCCGCACCTTATTTCAAGACCTTCATTCGGCACCTTATTTCAAGACCTTCATTCGGCACCTTCATTCCGTACCTTATTTCAAGACCTTCATTCGGCACCTTCATTCCGCACCTTATTTCAGGACCTTCATTCGGCACTTCATTCGGCATCTTCATGCAGCACCTCGCTCCTAAGTGGACTTCCGGGTTACTTAATTAAGAAACTGCAGTCAGTTCAAAATTGCGCCGCTCGCCTTATTGTTGGTGGTGGAAAGTATGATCATATTTCACCTGTTCTTCAGCGTCTCCACTGGCTACCCGTAAAAAAACGAATAACTTATAATATATTACTTCTTACATATAAAGCTCTAAATAATATGGCTCCTACCTACATTCGTAATATGGTAGAGTACAGATAATAACTATACTCCTCCTCGTAATCTTAGGTCTGCCAATAAGTTCCTTCTAAAGGTTCCTACAGTCAATTTAAAGAGCTATGGAGAAAGGGCTTTTTCTGTTGTTGCGCCAAAACTGTGGAATTTGTTGCCACTTACTATTAAGTTATGCCCCTCGGTGGGAGTCTTCAAAGGTAAGTTAAAAGCATATTTATTTTAGGAAAGTTTTTATTAGTTTAGTTATTGCTTAGATCGTAAGATTTTATAGTTCTTGTAAATTAACCTGCCTGTTTTCCAGCTATGTAAAGCGCCTTTGGACGTTTAGGATTAAGGCGCTATATAAATGTAGAATTATTATTAGCACCTTCATTCAGCACCTTCGTGCGGCACATTCATGCGACACCATCATGCGGCACCTTCATTCAGCACCTTATTTCAGGACCTTTATTCTGCACCTTCATTCAGCACCTTAATTCAGGACATTCATTCGGCACAGACTTTCATTCGGCACCATTATGCGGCACCTTCATGCCGCACCTTCACTTCATTCTGCACCTTCATTCAGTATACTGAAATCAATCGCAAGAGATTTAAACTAAAATGGGACTCACCTGAACGATATAACTTTGCAGCTTTGATATTTTGAATAAAGGCCATAAGACGGCGCCAAGAAAATGATGCTCACCTGGGAATAAAAAGACGGGTGACATTGTCCATCTCCCCCTTGAAAAAGCAATCCTTTTTTATCAATCTTTTTTTCAATCAGAAAATCAAAATGAAAAGAAGTAAAGGAAAAACTTTAAAAACTAAAAACAATTCAAGCAAAAATTAAATGCTATTTTGTTAATGCGGATATGAGATATTACAAGAAATTGGTTTCGTAGTTCATGCTACTGCTTCTCATCCAATCCAATAATTCCTCCAAAAATTACCCATGCATTAAACCAATGTTTGACGCTCTTTGCAAGGTTTCAAGGCAATGTGTGAATTTGGACACATTGCAGATTTTAGGTACTTTTTGAGTTAATATTAAATTTACCTCGACAATAAAACGCCTTGCCAGAACCTTAAAAGCCACACTGTTCGAGTCCTTCAGATCATCTGTCCAGATTATACTGATCAATTTTATTTCTACGACAAATACAATTTCCAGAGGGTCTAGATCTGCAGAAAAAAAGCAAATACGATTGAACAGATAATCAGTATAATAATACATAGTACTGTACAATGTTGTTTATTTCACCACGACTCTCTGCGCTACTAATATATACTAACCCTGTAAGCTTGTAGTTGCTACATACAAGTCTTGGAGTGAAAACACTCAAAAAGAAGATCACATCATACAAAGGAGTTGTCTTTAGTACTGTTTAATCAACGAACAGAAGCTGATTTTATCAGGTTGAAAAACACAAGGGCGCAGCCCGAGTATTTTAGACCTGAAAACCACGTGCTGCGAGTTTATTGAACTGCTTCAAAAACGTTCACGGATTCATGTCAAAGGATGCAACATAATGAGCCAACGGATTAATTCTTTAGGGAATGAAAACACGAAATTCAATTTTCGAAGAGTTTTTTTAATTCCTCATTTCTTCGCTCGCCTCGATCTAGTTCAAATTCCTTCGAGCGTCTTGCTGCACGGCATGGTCATGTCAGCAGAGCTTTGAAATAAAAACGACAACTTTTACGCTCCGAATACTGAGACAATCTCACTATTAAAATGGTACGTTCTACTTGTTTTCTGTTGCATTAAAATACTCTTATGCCAATATGAAGTTTTCTCGGTGTTTTTAATCAGTTCGTCCTTCAGTTTTGCTCACTCGTATTCAATCATTCATTTAGAGAGTTTTTTCTTCTTCGGTTCCTTATATATTACTTCAGGAATAGTTAGCAAGTATTAAATAGGGGCAAAGTTTCAGGATAATGCAGGTTTTCCATTTTTTAAAGGTTGGCGTATAGATATGGCTCTTTTTATGCAAGTTATATTTGTTTATAATGTAAATTACGGGAGCATCCTAAGAACGCGCGATTTCATTGGCTGCTCAGCGTGCTTGATTTAATGGTAAGAGACTGAATGGATGTAAGTGCTTTATCAGCAAATACAGGCACGCGCTGACTGTACGATGAACGAAAAATAATGAATACTGCATGAGGCCGAAGGCCGCAAAGATACAAGTAGCACGAAGCCATTCCCAGGTGCTCATCCATCCAAGTACTAACCTCGTCCGATCGGCCTTAACTTCTTAATCTCTCTCTATACCATGTCTTTGCCTTGGTAAATGGTTTGACTGAGATACAAAGCACTCAGCACTATAATGACTACAGTTTAATAGGCCCTTTGCAGCTAACAAATCACGTGGTTGTACTGGAGAGCAAAATATATCTGATTTCATTTATTTAAAGGCCTTGTACGAGATCGGTATTGTTATTAGCAAAACCTGTTTGTAAATGCTATTTTCCACCTCCAATCGATTGTCGATCTTTCTAAAACTGCGTTTTTGAAGATAGCTGGCTCTCCAGCATCCATGGGAACGCCTTTCCCATGGGGATCACGAGCTCAATTCATTCGTTAATGAAGTATTATATCAGCACGTGACTGTTAGCTGCAAAGGGCCTATTTCGAAAATTAAACACTCTTACGCACTCTTGCATAAACTTTGGCTTTCAATATAAACAGGCCGCCTGTCTCATCCATGAGTCACCCGAGCGGAAAAGTGATCAGTGTGATCAGGGATGCAGGTTGGCGCAGTGGTAAAACACTCGCCTCTCACCGCCGCGGTCCTGGGTTCGATTCCCGGCTCGGGCACCGTATGTGAGTTAGGTTTGTTGTTGATTCCTTATTTGCATTCCAGGGATTTTCTCCGGGTTCTCCGGGTTCTCCGGTGTGCAAAGCTAAAGACCATACTTTTAAACGAATTTCCGTTCTGGGGAATTTCAAGGGGAATAAAGGGTTCCAATCAAAGTTTGCTTCTGAACCTGCGTACCATACTTTCAGCTTGATTTATGAAACGTTCCTGGATCCCCCTATGTTCGCTTGTACGGATTTCTCTTTCGGTAAACAAGTGGAAAAAACATCCTACAAAACATCCTACAAGTTTGCACGAATTCCTTTTTTGGAATTGTCAACCACAGCCCTCCCCTAATTTCTAGTGGTCCACCCCTAATTCAAACATGTCGAACCCAATTGATTCAGGCCCCGTCCACACTAATCCGTTTTCACTTGAAAACGCAACTTTCTTTCTCCGTTTTGGTCTTACTAAGCCGGCGTTTTCTTTTCGGCATCGAAAACGGAACTTTTCGAAAATGATTCCAGAGTGGAATTGTTTTAAATGCCGTTTTCATATTGTAGTGTGGATGGCGAAAACGGAAGTTTTGGAAAACGCTGACGTCACGATAATCATGTGATCTTTGGATCAAGTCATCTGCGCATGCTCAATCCCGGTGTTCAGCGTATTCGGATCCATTCTCGTTCCCAGTGCCTCCTCAACCTAACTTGATTCGGATCGTTTTTGCGTTTTAGTGTGGACGGCAAAAACGATTCGAAAACGCTATAGTGTGGACAGAAAACCTTTTCCAAAACGGAAAAAAAGTTGCGCTTTCAAACTTAAATGGATTCAGTGGTGTGGATGGGGCATGAGCTCCTAAGGAGAGGATTCGCTCACTTGATTAATTCATGAAATGACGATATAAATTAACTTAAACCCTACCCTTAACCATAAAATAACCCTAACCGGTCAGTAAACAAGATCTTACCCACATAGAGCTAGGGTTCCCAAGAAAAACCTCTCAAGAAAATGGTGAGATTTTCCTAAACTCGAACCCCGCTCTTCTTACTCGTAAGGCAAACGTCGCAACCACTACACTAAACATCAATTGCTGTCAAATTTTAAAACCACTGCTAATCTATGTATTTTTAGGCAATCAGAATGAGTGAGCGATTCCTCTCCTTAGGAACTCTGGGACGGGGCATCGGACGCCGCATGAGAAGTTGGCTATCTGAAACGGACCTAAGAGGACAACAAGAAAACGAGCGGTGACGCTCTTGTTGACAATAAAAATCATTCAATGCAATCAGAAAACAAGATACTGATCAGTTGTGGAAAAAAAAGAGAAATAGCGTGGCCTGACTTTAAAATGGCTTCCCCGTTGGTTTTGTCTTTCTGATCCAATCAAATTACAGTTATTGTATGGCAAGTTTACAGCACGGTTACAGTACAGTCAGTCTTGCAGTGTTTCAGTCTTTGCCACTCATTCGAAATCTGCTCTAACGGTACTCACCATTAACAGTAATAGTCGTTGTTTTATTCCTTGCGGGACACTGGTCTCCATTGTGAACGGTACATCGGTAAGTACCTTCATCGTTTCTTGTAATCTGATTAAACGTGTACCTGTTGTTGTTAACGAGCTGTTGACCACCAACCTTCTCTATTGTTGTATTTAACGGCTCACTGCCAGACACATTACACTTCAGCATCACTCCGCTTGTTCGTTGAACAACAGTTTGAGGCGAAGAGAAGCCGGTGATGACGGGAGGAGCTGGAAAGAGGCAAACAAGGCATGCCTTTTATCATTTTAGTCCCGTTGAGCACGCGGGTGACAAAATGTCTAAGATATCCAGTTCGCTTCTGCCTATTTTAAGAGCGCTGAACATTGTCAACAATGTATTTAGGTTGCATTTGATTTATAAGTTGTAACGACCAGGCGCGGCGCGGCACTCGTAACCTTTGTTGCACCACCATATGAAATATGTATTCGGTCTGGTAACAAATTGAGTATTGTCTGGTAATAAATTGAGTATAGACCAGTTCGCAGTAATTTCCGACATTTTGAAAGGGGTGGAAACATGGCGCGAAATAGAGTGTTTGTATGGGAATCCTATGCCAAATAATTTCCGTAAAATCGAATTTCTGAAATATTTACTGTCTGCAAACTTAAGATACCAGGTAAAAGATGAACTGATCAAAATTCGATGGATGTAGCTGTGCTCGGGTTTTCAGTTTTCCATACATTTGTCTGTAACAACGAGTCAAAGTCCGCGGGACAAGTATGGAAAACTGAAGACGCGATTGCACGCTTCCCAGAACAGCTGAAAACAGAAATTACCAAACATTACCAGGAGTTCGAATAAAGCAAACATATTGTAAATGACGTCAATAGATTGTTCCAGGATGACTGAGTGATACAAATAAATCATCCTGGATGCATTATCATACAAATATAAGCGTGTCATTTATGTCTTTGTCCGTTAGATCCAGAAAATAAGCATAAAGTGCGTCTATCAATCCGATAAAGTAATCGAGTGCACACCGTACGAAGCTTTTACTTTGTGAAAACGTGACTGATTACATACTGTGACCTTTAGCAACCAGGACGGCGACAGCAGTGACGACGAGACGTACACCCCTTGTACTAAGGGTCATGTCATTCTAGTAGTAGGGTAAACCTACCGCCATTGTATTCTGCATTCTGTTTACATGATAGGAGGGTAACCCTTGTACTAGGGTCATCCTAGTAGTAGGGTCAACCTACCGCCATTGTATTCTGCATTCTGTTGACATATGAAGGGTCAGTTTTGTCTCGGGTACTAGGATGACTCTAGGGTCACCTTTTGCACACGTTACTTCATGTAAACACTCCCTGATGTCGATTTCGTTCGTCTCTTCGAATCTTCTCATGTTTCACACACATCTGTTTGCTTTCAAAATTCACGAGTTGATCGTAAGCTCAGTTTCTATACTTGATTGGACGCAACAACCTTATTATTTTAGATAGTATTTTTGTGTCCTAATTCTTCAGCGTAACATCATGTTTCCGTTCTCTTCTCACGTTGTACACAACTAATTATAGTAATTCTATTCTCCATTATGATTTGTATATTACAAAATCGAGGTTTGAAAACTGAGACATATGAACATATAACTGAAGTATACACAAATAATTATCCCTACGGTGTTGTTAGGTACACAAGTGCCTACATTACTGAGATATATATAAATACTTACACTTAACGTTTATGCTAACACTAGCATTGCTGCCAATCCCCATGGTATTGTTAGGTACACAAGTGTACACATTACTGAGGTATACAATACAACTTACGCTTAACGTTTATGCTAACACTAGCATTGCTGCCAATCTCCACGGTGTTGTTAGGTACACAAGTGTACACATGACTGAGGTATACAATACAACTTACACTTAACGCTTATGATAACACTAGCATTGCTGCCAATCCCCACGGCATTGTTAGGTACACAAGTGTACACGTTACTGCCAACTGTGGATAAACTAAACGTGTAGGTATTGGTACTTCTGCTATTAATGCGTTGGTTATTGCGGTAGAAATTGTAGCTGTCGGCTGCGGGCTTTGCACTCGTGTTACAGGTGAGAGTGACGGAATCATCAAGACATGCTACGTGTTTGTTTGTCACCAAGTTGGTCCTCTCTGGCTTATCTGCAAATATGAGAAATAAAATATACCGTTTACAATAAGTTTCATATCAAGTCATTTCAGTCCAATAGCGATTTTACTAGCGCTATTCTCGTTTAATAAACGTAAATCATACATGACGTAAATTATACAGCTCAGTTATGATACCATTCTTAGAACTAAAGTAAGATTCAGACAGAACCAAAACATGCCGTGATATTTAAATGTTACCCCAATGTTTTTGTCTTCAGTTCTGATCCAATCAAATTACAGAGTTACGATACGAAAACGTTACTGCTCTAAGAGTACTTACAGTTAATACCAACAAGAGCATCAGCGTTTGTGTTGCTACACTCAGTTCCATTACTCGCCGTACATCTGTAAGTGCCTTCGTGAGTTCTGTTGATGTTGGCGATGACAAGAGTCTCTCCATGAGAGATAACACTCCCACCAACCTTGCTCCATGTGATATTGGGTTTAGGTAATTCCGAAGCGTTACAGAAGAGCGTTAGTGTGTTACCTTCTGCAACTGTCGTGGCAACTGGTGATGTTACAATGGCTGGTGGTTCTACTGTAAAACAGCGAGCTTAATTCTAACAAATTGATCTTCATAACTGAATCTCAGAACTGAGTGTTACATCATTTCAAGAAGCGTTTGAGGCCCCTTGAATAGAATGAATGGTAACAAAACGTTTTAGTATTATCAATGAGTGTAAAGTAAATGATGCTTACCTTTGACAAATACGAGATAGCTCCTGTTCTGTCCAATGCCGACGGTGTTGTTAGGTACACAGGTGAAGGTGTTGTCTCCCTTGACGTTCAGATTAACACTGAATAAACCATTGACACTCCTGCTGTACATCTCACCGTTACGATACAGGGTATACTCAGCGGCTGGTTTAGCGACTGCTGTACAGTTGAAAGAAAGCTGAGTCCCACGGCAGACTGTTTTGATGTCAACTGTAGGAGAAGAGTGGAACACGGTGCTCTCTGGACGATCTAGGATTTAAAAGGAAGCAAATATTAGCACTTAATGACTCAACGACACGTTATAGCCAGTCGTATAACTCAATTAAATGATTTAAATTTTGTATTCACTCTGAAAACATCATCTGCATGCTCTTCAATACATTTATTTAAAGTGCCTATAACCCTTCCTATAATTTTTATAGTTATGAACCTCCGAAAAGTGTTGAGTACTTCTGTGAAGAAAGTTTTGGTTTACATTGAATACTTTATGTTCTACGCTTGTTTGAAGTCGCGTAAATTTGACCTTTCCTGACCCATGACCGCGTAAGTAAAAGCCTGGATCATCTTGACGTCATATAATTAATTCGGCTTTGCAATCATTTGAAGAAATACACGTTGACTAAAATGACTTTTTTCTTTACTAACAACTCACAGACTGTGTATATTTTCTATGCATCGACGTTGTTGTGATAGAAAGGCGCCATGGAGAATAGTGCATTAATGAGATGACGTCTACGCAGGTATCGACCCAGGCTTTTATACTTACGCGGTCATGGGTCAGGAAAGGTCAAATTTACACGATTTCAAACAAGCGTAGAACATTGAGTATTCTCTGCAAACCTAAACTTTCTTCACAGAAGTATTCAAATAATTTCGAAGGTTCATAGCTATAAAAATTGCAAGAAGGGTTATAGGCACTTTAAATAAAGGTATATTCATTGATTATATAGATACACGTCGATTGATTACATCAACGCTGAGGGACACATTTGGCTTGGGCTTGTCTGAAATTAGGAAAATTAGTGATTCAATTTCCCCGAGAGCCGAGGGAAGATCTGTTGTAGCGAAAGGGAAATTTAATCATTAACTTCCCGAAATGTCATGCTATCATTTTGTAATACTATTATCACCGAGGAACGGAACAAATCTCTGAGAAGTTTAGCTTTCTCTGCCTAAACTAAAGACGTCACAGCTGAGTTGCTTTCGAAAATGTTTTGTTATTATTCTTGACTGAATGAACCTGGCTTCCCATGGGGACAAGCGTGTTTTTTTAGAAAAATAACACTAAAATACAGTGTAATTATATGGTTGACTAAATATTCAAAGCGCATGTATGGAGTTTAATTACGTCACGTTTATGGTTTTGAGTATCCCACATGGAAGAAGCGGGTTTGAGAAATGAAGAGATGAACTTTCTTGAGGCATACTGAATAGGTAGGGTACAGCGGTTAACAGGCATTGCGCCATAACCCGGTGTGCCAAGGAACAGTCCAGTGTTCCCTCATCAGCGTGCATGCCCTTCTAATTTTCTCTCTTGTATGTCAATGAGGGAAATTTAGAAAAAGTATTCATACTGATGAGGGAATTTAGAGATTAAATATCCCTGAACAAACAAAGAAAACCGAGGTGATTATGGTATTAAATTGATAAACCATTGATGATAATTAAATTGATAATACCATGATCGCCTCGGTTGTCATTGTTCTCCCGAGGAAATTGTATCCGCTAAGTAGATTTAAACACAGACGTGATTTCCTTAAAAATATGGATAAATCCTACTTACATTGTACATTTAGATGAAAAGTAGCAGGCTTGTTCTCCAGTACACCGTTACTGGCTGTACAAATGTAAGTCCCGGCTTGATCTCTCGTGACACCCGTGATCACGTAATGACTTCCTGTACCGACCTGTTGTCCGTTCTTCGTCCATGTTATGCTAGGGGTTGGGTTACCGGTAGCACTACATACGAGTTGAACAGTGTCTGTCTCCTTGGCTGTGATATTTACTGGCGATGAAGCGGGACTGGTGATCGTAGCGGGAACTGCAAAAGTGATATAGAATCTAAGCATGAAATAATTTACTATTTATTAAAACGGGCACGCTTAACCTCTCTAATATAAGAACACTTTCCTTTATTCCTTTTTCCTGTAGTCAGAACGAGCCATTTTCTAAACGAAAAAAGACTGGGACCGAGTAAGGGCAATCATGTCAAACAGTTTTAATACTGCACTATTTTATATATGTACATATTTCACTGATACCGTGCATATATAAAGTTTGTCTGTCTGTCTGTCTATGTAAATTTATTCGAATTAAAGAATAAACCCCGGCACTATAAGAAAGATCACATCACAATTAATGTGTTGACTGAGTTTGGGGACGTATGGATCAATATTAACGAGGTGAAGAACTTTCAAAAATCAGAAAAATAAGAGAGCTTAGTAGGGCTTGGACGCGCTCCTAATGACAGGAATCGCTCAATACCCTTCAAATCCAATCTCTGGCACAAACTCCCCGGGGTGGGGGGGGGGGGGGGGGGGGGTGACTCCCTATATTGAACTGACGGCGATGCTCGGCGCTCCTCTTAGGGGTAAACTTCTCGTCACCATAGATACCTTTCAGGGGTGCTGTTCACACGGGTTAGTTACGCAACCCGAGTTGTACGTCTGATAGACTTGCGTTCCCAACTACAACCCTTGCCATTTAAGTCGGACCGCTTCAGCAATTTCCGGCTATTTTTAACACAACCCCCTCCCCCATTTCAATGTTAGGGGGGACAAGCGAAGTCATAAAAAATGCCCGCGATGTGTCAGAGGAGTTCGTTCAGTGTTCTGAATAGCCTTATTTTGTCGGGTGGTCCGTACTTAAATGCCGAAGGTTGTAGGTCTAGCAGCCACATTGTCGTCCGATCACCCAAGTTCAGCTCGATCGTGCGAGGTTAGTAACTGGATGGGTGACCTCGTGCTTCTTCTTTTTCGCCGGGTTTTTTTTTTCAGATAGTGTATACCAACACCTTTAAAAAGGGAATTGGAAGTCCTAAATTTCATTTAGTTAGGATAATTTAAATCATAATCCCTGGCATTGCGAGCAGCTGTGGGCAAATGACCTGGCAAATCAGGAAAGAAAACAAGAAACACAGGATAATTAGCTAGAATGCACAAAAACTCAAAGTGCTGCTGAAATAATATCTAAGTGAACATATTTTTATTCATGTCATAGCTTTGTATACTTTATCGAAGCTCTTTTCGACCAAGGAAACTAAAATCATTTCAAAATCTTGGCAATTTATATATAGCGGCCGCCTTGGCGCTTGAATAGAGTGCGAGATAGCGGAGCGAGATCAGTCACTGTCCTGTAGTCAGATTTAGAAAACAATGGAGAGGTAAAGCAACAAAATACGAGCTTCTCAATGATCCCTAAAAGAGGGGGCCATCCTGTACCGCTCGAAACGAGCCACAGCATTGGCTTTCCCAACAATACAAAACACCCTAACCTTTAGAACGTGCAGTACGAAAACAATAGAGCTACATTATAATATGGTGCAATCAGAATACAGGTCTAAAGCGGTACAGGATTACTGGAAAGAGGAGAGGAGTATAAGAGGACATGCACAGAAGCTTGTGTACTTGTGCTCTCAGATCTCGCACCGGTACGAACTTTGTTGTTCGACCTTTTCCAAGCCACTTGTTGTAGTCATTTCAGGGAAGACCAAAGGATGATTTCTGTAAAAAGCTGATTTGAAGAGTAGTCGACATTCTTCTTGTTCTCTGGTGGCGATTTATAACGAATTTGACGAATGTTAACCTCCTTTTCCCCCCGCCGATTGCTTTCCCCATCTTTCCCCATCTTAGATCAACCGTACAGATGACCCGCGAGTGTCGCGAGCGGTATCGAACCTGATTGGTTGAATTGACCCCGTCAACAAGAAATACAAATAAACACTTGCGAAACTTGACTCGGCAGCCAAAGGCCTGGCCCGAGTAATGGACCGGTAACAAAATGACGAGGATGCTCGGCGGTCATTTTGAAAATGAAGGTTAGGGTTAGGTTAGGCATAAATTAAATGAGGTTTAAAAACCATGATGAGTTTGACCCCTAAAAGGTACGCATAAATTAAAATTATAAAGTGATTCTTTCGAGTACGTCGTAATACTGAGCCTTAAAATCGTCAGTGCATGACAATTTAAAAACGTTTGCTGTTTTATAATTTTCTCCAACATTTTGGCAAAGCTGTCTTGTAACGGTATCTAGTGGCCCGAGTTCGGTTGGCAGTGCCAGCCTCTTGTTTTAAAAGTTGTACAATTATATTTGAATTCGATTTACACACTCGGTCCCAGTCCTTTATCAGTTTACGAAATGGCCAATAAGCGTATGATAAAGTAAAGTAAATCAAACATGTTCAGAACACGTATAATGCTCATACAAAAAATACCGAAAACGGAACAGGTACGTGGTAATCATGAATACGTATGTAAACAACGAAAATCCTGAACGCCGAGAAACTGTCGTTGTAGTCATTGTAGTCGTTCAACTTCACTGTTGGACTTTAATCGAGATAATAAAGCAATAGGCCTTATGCATGGTGATGTCACCTGATCACCACCAAGCCTCACTTTAGCACAACATTTCCAACATTTCCACCAAGCCTCACAAAAGTGAAGTTTGGTGGTGATCACGAAAGCATGACATAACGCATAAATAAGGCCTATTAAATTGTGTTTTGACTTGGTCCAGTTTGTTAAAATAGAACAACAACATTACATATGTAAATATTCACTTAGATGTTCTCATAATTATCCTTAACACCAAAATTTCTCTTCTCGCTTGCTCAGTGTTAGTGAATGTTGTATCGTAATCCACCAACCGGCTTCTACGTTGGCAGCGCGATGAACGTTTCTTTTACGTCTTGTGTTGAAAGAAGACTAAAAGAAGACTATTACAGAACCTGCATGGAAGTTACGCTGTAACGTGCTAGGAATGCACTGTTATTCCTATAATTAGTAAGTTGAACTTCTGGACTACGTAATTGCTTTTAGGATAGAAACCATTTGATGGTTGGTTGAGTTCTAAGTGCAGGAAAGCTAAAGCCTCGTGTCTAGTTCCTGAATTACCAATAATTCAGATTTGAAGTAGAATGTTCAATAAAGTTTATATCAACTCTTTTATTGTTTAAGGCGCCTAGCTACGAGAAAAGAAAGAATGATAAATAAAGAATCCATTTGTTCTTAAAGCCTCCATGCTAACTTTAAAGCGAATCTAAGAAAGGAACGTAAGATACGAATATTTTTTAATGGAGAACACGAAGTTTTGGTAAGAAGATTGGGGCTAGTTAGGCTAATAACTAGCAACGATGGGGAAAAGACTGTTTATGTTTAGTTTGCTCAATAGAATAAAACTAACTTGCATCAATAACTACGCTTTGAATTACCTAAAACCATAAAAATCATTCATTAAGACTTTCGTATAAAAAGATTTCATAAGCTGAGTATGAATTACAATTGTTGCTCATAATCTATTCAGAGCTGAATTTTGACGGAAGAATAACTAAAGGAAAAGTCTGAATAAGTATGAGGTTTGCTGAGTGAAAGCAAACACTCGGTTCGCGAAGAGAAAGCAAACATTATTTTCACGAAGGGACTGTAAAATATGTTACAACATTAATGTCTGTAGTACATGTATACCTACCGAGTACATCGACGTTTATCGATGATGCTACTGCTGTACTTGTTCCGTCGGTTGTATCAAGAAGAACAATATGATATTCACCAGTGTCTTGTGTCTGAACATTCTTTATGATTAGTGTCGCTGGGTTAGAAGAAGCAGTGCTGATATCAAATCGCGATCTATACTGAAAAAGAACTAATATAGTTTTATCCCCCAAGTTCCAGTGTCCGATTTTAGTTCCTTTGATTTGAAAATCGATTCTGCTATCAATCGTATGGTTTGACGGATAGGTATAGTTCCAACTCAAGGCGAAGTTCGGAGTCCCTTGAACGATAGAGTGGGATCTGCTGGCTTGGATGTGATAGTAATAACAGCACCTGTGGATCGAGAAGTACAAGGAAATTATTACTAAACATCTAAATTGCTCCTCTCATCATACTTTTAAAGTCGAGACTGATATCTAAACCGGATATACCTGCTCCACGAAAATATGACAACAGACGAAGAACCATACTCGTTAAAACAGCGACTCTGCCGTTTTTCGGCCTCAAATACATTGCTTTTAGTAACGCCGTACGAATTCCGAAAGAGATTTAAATTCTTTGCGAGTATTTCAGTGAATCAGGACTGATTCCCAAATACTTTGACTAACGTCTAACATTGGATGCCTCACTCAAATGGAAGGAATTAGAATGTTTCCTGCTATTAGATCATTGGAGTATTGTTGTTAATTGCTTTGCTTTCAACTGTGCCACCTTATATTTCCGGCTAACGCTCCAACAAACCTGATGATATCACGGGAGACTTGGCCCTAGTTGCGACCGCAATGGCTTTTGGGACCTGACGTTTTGCAAGCACTACTTCACTGTCAAAACTTTAATGACGCTGACCAATTGCGCGAAGGCGATCACAGCTGCGGTGCTCTGAATAGAACATTTGCATGATGACGTCACATACTACAACTACCAGAACTCTTTGCGCGAATCCTTTTGTTCCTCTAATTTGGACTATTGTCTTGGAATTCTGATTAAATAGGCCATTTCCACGGTTCTGCGCATATCAAATGTTCGGTCTTTATCACATGGAAATGAGACATAATTACTGGCGGGCACTCGATACGAACATGGGAGAAAGTATGGAAACTGTGTTGAGCTGTGTAAATCCTCGGGTGGAATACGGTTATCCATGGCCTGAAAAGTACGAGGGATCCTTATAAACCTTACTAAGAGGTCTTGGAGAACCTTTTAAATGATTTTCCGCTCGACATGCTGCTACAAGAGTTGCATTTGCGGTTTACGATTGAGTGTCGTAAAACCAAAACCAAAGTAAGGGACCGTTCATTAATTATACGTAAGGGGAGGGGGGGTGGTGGAGGAAACTAGTGGGGCCTTGAAACATCTGCAACAAGAAGGGGGGATGCCAAGAGTGTTTGGTCCGATGTGGGGGGGGGGGGGGAAGGGGGGGGGGGGGGGGGGGGAGGGATTTTTCTTGGTATTGTTTAATTTTCCTCCAGCCCATCCCTACGTATAATTAATGAACCGTCCATAATTACAGAGCCAATCACAGGAGCAGAGTAAAAACACAATGAGACAATCAAGCCCAGGGCCGGGTTGTTCAAAGCCCGATTAGCGTTAATCCTGGATTAACTCTGCACAGAACCTATTGGTTGTCATGGAAATTAACCCTGGATTAGCACTAATCGGGCTTTGAACAACCCGGCCCAGAAGAACAAATGTAAACCCAGGAAAGTACTAGACTACAAACATGGTAACTCAGAAAAATTCCTGGAAGATCTTTCAAGGGACTGAGAATTTTTTAAATTTTCATCCAGTATTAAACACAGTTGAAATTAATTGGAGCAACTTTAAATGTATGATTATGTCAAATGCACGCAAGCACTTCCCAACTAAGATAATTAGGCCCAGCGCTAATTCTCATCCATGGTTCAATAGAAAACTTAGGCGTATGGTCAGGAAAAAGCAGCGTCTGTACAATCTAGCTAAAAATAAGAATACTCTTGATACATGGAAACATTTCAGGGAATTTAGACGTAAAACAAAAAGTAGTATATCAATTGTTGGTTCTGGCCCGATTTCAACAAAATACAACGAACACACACTACCAATTCGTTACATTTATAACATCTCACCCTTCGGGTTCGTTATTATAAATGTAACGAATGGGTAGTGTGTGTTCGTTGTATTTTGTTGAAATCGGGCCAGACACCAACAATTGGTTTACTACTATAGTTCATTTATCGTATTAATATTGGTGCACTATTTCCGGTTTCTGCCACACTATTCTGGATTAGAGCAGTTTTCGAACATTTGGTTTATAGTGAATTTATTGTATTTTTAAAACCTATTAGAGGAGTGATTAGTATACAGTATATCCATCCATGGTACTAACATATATTCTTTACTTCACGATATTAACATATGCTGTTATCTTAGTACGTATTAATACCACACAGATTAGACAAGTGAACATTTGGTTTATAGTGAATTTATTACATTTCAACACCCTATTAGAGGACAGAGTAACCTACAATATACCACACCAATATGGATGAGTATATTGAGAGGTTGCTTGCAGAAATGCAACCACCAGAGCCTTTCCGGGGTGTAATCCGCAACATCTTAGATGAGCCTATTCCTGAAGCAGTGAAAAGGCACTTACTACGACCACTGCTTCCAACGAGATACAAGCCAAGGTCAAAGCCACCACTTCGTAAAAAGCGGAAAGCTATCCTTGAGGAGTTTGACCCCCTACATGCACCCCCTAAGAAAGTCAAAACAGTCGAGGATCCCAATGGCCTTACATTTGTCCGAGTACGCGCTTTAAGGAATTATTTACGTGGATGGAAGATGGATATTCCAGATGATAATCCTCTAGTAGCAGATCCAGCTGCTTTTCTTGCTGGTGTGCGTAAGCAAACTACAGAAAAGATTAAGGAAGAGATTCAAGAACACAATACCTTAAAGGCTCAGTTAGGTTTAAATATAACGTTCATACTTGATAAACCTGATGGTTACGTATATGAGACAGCCACCTTTTATAGCTTGCAATCTGTTTTGACCAACAACGACGGGATCCGTATGGTAATAGTAGAAGCACATGCTCAGATATACAACCGAATCGAGAAGTGGATCAGTCGAGGATCGAACTGGGTTATATATACAGTCAATATTCTATGGTTAAACATCGCTAGATATCAACCAATACGTGGAGGTTCATATTTACCACTACCTACAGAAATAGCTAATAAGAAATCAGTGATCAATGTGAACAACAACGACAACAATTGCTTACGTTGGTCACTACGCGCAGAAGCTCTTTCAACCGCAAGAAAAGCAGCAAAACTTTCAACCATAAAAAACCCTCAGGAGACATCGAAATATAAAGGAGACGATGGGTTCAACTTTGATGGTGTGGATGCACCAACACCAATCTCACAAATAAAACGCGTAGAGAAGCAAAACAAAATCTCGATTAATGTGTTTGGATGGAATTCGAAGGAAAAGCACTTGATCATACACCACATTTCGAATGAGACTTTCTTAAAGCGTGTTAACCTATATATTGCTAATAGAAGACCAAAATAGTGGCAAGCAACACTATTGTTGGATCAAGAACTTTAATCGCCTCCTATTTGATCAAACAAAGCATAATAATAGGAAGCACTTTTGCGAGCGATGTCTACATGGATATTCCGACGAAGCTCTTCTTACAAAGCACATTCCAGAGTGTAATGGTATCAATGACAGAGCCATACGCATTGAAATGCCTACCAATAATGATAAAAAAGTCTCATTTCAGAATATCCACAAACAGCTCAAAGTACCCTATATTATCTATGCAGACCTTGAGGCTTTGACCACTAAGATCGAAGGACCTGCCCAAGACCCAAAGAAGAGCAACACACTTAAAACAGAAGAACATATCCCCTGTGGATTTTGCTATATAGTTGTACGTTCCGATGGTCATAGTGAACCACCAGTACTATATAGAGGCATGGATACTATCGAACGTTTTCTACAATGTATACAAGAGGAAGAGGTGAAGATCAAAGCCCAAAAGTCTAAACCACTATGTATGTCACAGGAAAACTATAGGGTTTATAATAGAGCAACGATTTGCCATATCTGTCATAAGCCCCTAGTTGGTAAAGATAGAGTACGTGATCATTGCCACATCACAGGTGAGTTTCGAGGTGTCGCACACAATGCCTGTAATCTCAAATTACGTACTTTTCCTACCATCCCAGTTGTATTCCATAATCTTCGTGGATATGATTCTCACCTACTAATGCAATCCATATCCAAGACGTCAGGTAAGATCTCTTGTATTCCAAACAATATGAAGAAATACATTTCATTCTCGCTTGGTAACTTACGGTTCATAGATAGTATTCAATTCCTACCATCATCTCTTAGTAAGTTGGTAGAAAGCGCATCTCAAGATACCTTTCAACAAATTGCAAAACATACACACGATCAAGAGAAATCCAAACTATTAACTCGTAAAGGAGTTTATCCATATGAGTACATGGATTCTTGGGATAGATTTACAGAGACTTCTCTTCCACCGAAAGATGTGTTCTATAGTAAACTAAATCTAGAGGATATATCCGATGAAGATTACGAACACGCAATAAAAGTTTGGAATGTATTTGATTGCAAGACATTGGGTGATTACCATGACCTTTACCTACAAACAGATGTACTTCTTCTATCAGATGTGTTCGAGACCTTTCGCACAACATGTATGCAAAACTATGGCTTGGATCCTGCTCACTACTATACTAGTCCTGGTCTATCGTGGGATGCATTGTTAAAGAAGACAGGTGTGGAGCTTGAACTATTAACTGACTATGACATGCATTTATTCATCGAGAAAGGTCTACGTGGTGGTATATCTATGGTGTCTCAGCGGTATGCTAAAGCAAATAACCAAAGTATACCCGATTTCGATCCTAATAAGCCAAATAGTCACATACTATATCTTGACGCCAATAATCTATATGGTTGGGCCATGAGTCAATATCTACCAACAGGAGGATTTGAGTGGTGCACACCAACAGAAGAACAAATAACCAAACACGCAATCGATTCAGATAAAGGATATATCCTCGAAGTCGATTTAGATTATCCTCGAGAACTTCACGATACACATAACAGCTATCCACTAGCTCCAGAGAGAATGCAGGTGGATAAAACTTGGTTCTCAGAGTATCAAACCGATCTATTTAAGGAACTATATGAAGGTAATGGATCTTTGAAAGTGGAAAAACTCATACCTAACCTATATGACAAAGAACGATATGTGCTACACTACCGCAACCTACAACTGTATCTATCTCTTGGTATGCGTTTGAAAAAGATCCACAGGGCACTACGATTCGATCAATCCCAATGGATGGAACCATACATAAGAATGAATACGGATCTACGAAAACAAGCGAATAGCACCTTCGAACAGGAACTCTACAAGTTGATGAACAATAGCGTATTTGGTAAGACAATGGAGAATCTACGTAAGCGTGTAGATATCCAATTAGTGCGTGCCTCAGAAGGAATCAAACTACAACGTCTATTGAATAAACCTACATATGCTCATTCGACGATCTTTGATGATAATCTAGCTGCAGTACATAACTACAAAAGCAAACTACTTCTTAACCGTCCAGTATATGTTTATGTTTATGGAATGCATATGCTTCGAAGCGAAGGTCACAGGATGTATGGTGTGCATATGAATAAAGTATCTCTATCACCATTCGATAGTAAACGATGGATTCCAGCAAATGGAATAGATACACTAGCCTACGGTCATGTGGACGTCTTTCCAGAGGATGAAGACTTAAACGATTTTATTAGCAATATACTATCAACCGCAGTCGATACACTAGCATATGGTCATAAGAACGTTATTCCAGATGATGAAGACTTAAATGATTTTATTTACGATTTGCTTCTATCTTAGATCTATTAGGTACGAACAGAATACCTTTTGGTGGTAGTTCCGTATCTAGTGGTACTATCTGTAACTCTTCACGAACAAACCCTCGCTTTGGTGCATCTTTTCCTAAATAGTATAGAACTGGTTGATTTGATGATACCACATTTCGAGAAATATAATATGTCTGTAAACTCCATACAGGATCAGTTGCTCGTTTTACTCCACCTTCCAATTCTCCCGGTGAGTATAGATATCGAACTAAAACATCGAATGGTAGTCGCTTTTCTTTCAATCCAATAATTCGAGAATATGTAGGAGTCTTTATGTTTACTTGTCGTGCCTCTATAGAATTTGAAGGCTCCTTACCTGTTAGTCGAGTAACTTCATTGTTCATAGCCTTGATAACATCAGGAAGCCTCGATCAATACCCATTCTCTACTACGCGCATCCGATCCTTCAGATGTAATTACCATCTCTTTTGCATATTGATATCCAAATAATCTTTCAGCTATCGTTCTATTTGCTCGTTCGACAAAACTTTGTGCTCTATGATTACCAGCTTCACCTCGTTGAACTTTCGTACCACGTAGTTCTAATGTTTCAGACATACGTCCCATGAATTCTCTACCAGGATCAACTTGCAATGTTTTTGGCCATTCTAGTGGACTACGTTTGTAGATTCGCTCAAATGCAGTAGCAACTTCACCACTATCTTTTGATGCTAAAGGCTCAGCCTCTTTATATCTAGAAGCTACATCGATTACCACTAAAGCATACTTATATAATTTCCTTCCACGTCCAGGTCGATCGTGAGGTAGAAAGATCAAATCAGCTTGATGAACTTCATTAGGTTTCGATACAGTCCAATGTGGTCGTGGAATATAGTGTGGTGGTGATATATATATTTGCCACATGGCTTGTTTCTCCAACCAACTCTTAGCTACGTCTTCTGATACATTTGCAGCCACCGATAGCTTACCAATTGCAGTATGACCTTTCCAATAGCCTATAGGGCCATAGAAGATATTAGCAAGTTTAGCATCCATTTATGTATATATACATTCAAACCTTCAACAAGAACAAAACAAAACAAAAAAAAGTAATAAGAACTCATTGGATTGATAAGTCTTTATTCCTTTTTTTTTTTTTTTTTAAACAAACAAACAATTAGTTAATAGATTGGCTTACGTTAATTGGTCTATGGCATCACGTCCCAATACTAAACCGACTTTGTATACATTATCACGATTCGTATTCTGATCTTCATATACGGACATATACTCATAGATGAGTTCGTCATTGCAAATCGCTAGATTACTAACGGTGAAGAATCTATTCGATGTGGAGCTTTGAATTTCTAGACCAACGTCATCGAACTTAGTAATGACGGGCCTTTCTTTAGAATTCAACATGTCTATGAAAGGTTTCGTACAACACGAAGTAGAGGAATCTATATGTAGGAAAACATTAGCTTCTACGAACAATTTATCTCCTTTGAGTCTAACACCAACCTTAGTCAGTGCAAGTTCGAAATATTCACACATCGCACACTGATACATATATACACACATAGCTTTAAATGGACCATTAGTATAAAAAAAGCATATCGACTAATAGCATATCCACCAACTAGCATTCCACTACCAACGAGAATCAACTCACCAGTCTTCTGTGCGTTGGATGGTTGAAAGTAGTCAGATAAGCGAGGTTCTCTTATTGCATCGAGTCGTTTTTGGAGTGATAGCAACTTTTGGGAACGTATGACAGATCGATTGCTATCGCTTTGGAACTTAGCAGCATCGTGCTCATTGTCTTTCCGTGTGCGGTCCCAATCGAATACCGCTTGACGTTTCTTATTGTATTCGATGCGAGCCGCATCAAGTTTCTCATTGGCCATATCGTGTCTCTTTCGTTCTACATCGGCATCATCGTCGCCTTTCTCAAACAGTCTAGAGAGTATGCCACCACCAGTGAATGCCGCTGCGTTTACAACCGCCGTGAAGAGCATCATTGCGATAGCTGAAGCCATACTATACTATAAATCCTATGGTTTGGTCTTTTGTTTCTCGAGATATTGTTTTGCATATATGCTACCAGCTATCACAGCAGTCCACTTCACGTAATTTATGATAGAAATAGAAGGATCGTTAAGCATAGATTCCTTGGTCGCCTTTTTTACAATCCAACCAATACCAGTAGCTATTCCAGTTATCATAGCGGCATCGGTCGCTGTTTTCCTCAATTCTTTATCCATTCGAACATATATCATATAGTCTCTAGTCTTTAACTGTTATTCCATATCTGGCACCGTAGTCTTTATCGGACTTGCGGGTCGTATCGGACTAACGTTCTTAGGAGTGTCATCTCTATATCTTCTGTATTGATAGTACGCTCCAACCAATGCAGCGCCCGTACCAAGAATTGTGAGAGTGGTAGTAGTGGATATCCAATTTTCCTCTACATCGGTTTCTTTAGATAATTCCCTTTCACGTGTAATCTCTCTCTTTTGAGCCTCTCTAGCAAGTTTATTACTTAGTGCTAATGCTTTCCCGGCAGCAACCCTCTTTGGATCTTTTACTTTCGTTGGTGCAGTCGTTGGTGGATTCGCAGTTATCTGATCCGTTTGTTCCATCTTGATTCGATATAGTAAGTACTTGCGAAGGTTCAATAGGAGTACAAGGAGTGACTATGTGATCAGCTACATGGAACAAAGCACTAGCTAGAGCTACGAATCGACCTGCTTTAAGAGATAACAAAGCAGCCACAGCAGATATCTCATTGCGGACTAAGTAGTCTTCTTGTAGATCCTTCAACAGTGCTTTTTGGTCATCTAGTGGAACTAAGTATGCGATTGCGCGAGTAGCTTGACGTAGTGCACCATTTACTAAGCTTCCTGTTATTCGTTTTGCTGCTACGGCCTGGAATCTACTATGTAAACGTTTTACGTCCTTCTCGGATAGTTTAGTTATATCTACTGTTGAGAAATTCTGTCCTAGATATTCTTTCGTCGTACCCATTGCAGCTAAAATCGTAAGTGCTTCCCGACATTCTTCAATACCCTCCAATTTTGTTGGAAATTCCAATTTGGTTGGAGGACAAGTAATAGCGCATTCATCTTCCAGTTCTTTGACGTACTGATCCATGATAATATGTTATAGGTGCGGGTAGCTCTAACACGACTACGAAAGGATGTCGCAAACAAAAACATATGCGAGCAAACTTGTGAGATCGAAGTATCGTTCGTAATTCATTACATTCTTGTGAGCCTCCGTAATCTTCAAATATCCTCTTTCCATCTATAACCGATGCCGTATGAAATGCTACTACGATAGCTACGTTCTCACGAAAAGGTTTACATATACTCGTTAATTGTTGGGATAGTACCCAAATAGATAGTCCTATATGTCGAGCAGAGAATGCTAAATCTACTAGTTTGTCAGTTCTTCGTTTTACATCTTTTGATGCGGCACAATCATCAAGAATCAATAATGTATTGGTACCTGACCAAAAGGTTGCACAAATATTTAACGTAGCATTGATAGCATCCTGAGATGGAGATATAACATAGAAGTGTGGATCTCGATTAGCAAATCCATGATATGTTTTGTTGTGGGCATACGTAGGACAAATTAATACTATATAATCGAACTTACCACGAAATTAATGGTCCACGAAGTTGTTCTATGAGAAATGCAGTCTTTCCACAATTCGTTGGACCTACTATAAGTGTGTTGAATGGAATATGTTCTACGAGAGAATCCATCAGTATGTAATACTATCTAAAGGTCTGTTCAATATCTTGAGCTGAGCATCTGCAAGGACGTAGATATGCATGTTTACAGTGCTAACGATTTTACCCGCAGTTCTATGTATACGAATATCGATATCTTTTCCACCACCAGTTTGTGCCATTCCATCGCCATGAGCAGAGGAATCTTTTGCTGTGCGACAATCAACTAGAATAGCAAATCTGTTGTTGTAAAACTTTGTGGGAGTCATAGAAGTATTGGATGTACCAAACCATCCTTTTGCGGACTCCCAAAAATCTGGTGTTAACATACCTCCTGGAAAGAATCTATTTGGAACTCCATTGACATCTACCTCTATCTTCGAAATATCAGGATTCGAGAATGATTCGCTATCTCGTGTACCCGCGGTAGGTGGATCTACAAATAGAAGAAGCAATCCAGCAAATGATCGTCGTGGAACATTGATGTTTTGAGATATTAAAGTATCTGATGCCTTGGCAATAGGTACCATCTTAAAGTGAACGGCGTGATCGTATAGGAATGCTGTACCTTTTTCGTATGCGTTAAATGCATTCCTAGCTAGTGTTTCATTCTTGATTGCTTCGTATTCTAACTGGATATTGTTAAGCTTGTACGTACCTATCTTTGTCGAATCTGATCCAATGATTATATCGATAGCGCGGGCTAGAGTTAATTCGAATGAAATAGTGTCTTCTAATGCATGTGGATATAGAACTCCATGTTGTGTCAGAATATCAACGTCTAACGGAATTCTATATTTGGAACCATATGCAGCTAGTAGTGCATTCTCACCAGTATCTGAAACACCTGCATCACCGGCTTTAGATCGTAGCTTATTTGTGATATCTGATTGGATACCTTGTTGTATTCTCGATTCTCTCTCCTGCGTAGATAGATATATATCGGAATATGTTTGTAATAGATCCGATCGAGCAATGTCTTCTACTATTTCAGCTCCCATCTTACAAACTCGATGTATAACTAAGCAACGTCCAACATTTGCAACGACTCTATTATTAGCATGTCCCCCAGACAATACGATATCACCCAATAATGCTAAACTACCAGGTACTAATACGATATCTTCTCCCATCGTTGGAACTTCCACATAGAGAGTCTCACCTGGATTGGCAGATGATGGAGTGAAAGTTTTTCTATATAGGGTTCGTTGAGCTTTGAGTGCGAGTGGCACTCTTAGTGCTTCTGTAGGAATTAACTTCGTCGATATCATGTTGAATATACCAAGATATATAGTTATGTTCAATATGGAAGATAGGGTCGACGTTGATGTGAGACCTGAGGATAATACCGACAGATACGAAGAACAACAACGAGATGAAGAAAACCGACGAGAACGAGATGAAGAAGACCGACTACAACGAGATGAAGAAAACCGACGAGAATCAAATGAAAGGTACGTGGCTTACTTATTGGGTGATAATCAAGATGAAGCTGGAGGTAGTGAGACAATTGCCATGGATGATTTGCATGGTGATGATCAACTTCGAGGATTCACATTCGAACAAACATTTCGAGATTCGGTAAAGGAAATGCTGGTTGGCGTAGTAAAGGAGCATTATATGGATGCAGGCATTCGGCATAACATCGAAATCTCCTTAATAAACGAACAAATCGAAGTTCGCGAACTTGGAAGCAAAGAACCCTTTACACGTCTATTTACCGGTGATGAGAAAGATCTGAAATTACGTATGAGGATGAGGAAAGCTCTCAAAGATGCTTTAGGTCCAAATAATGAAGAGGCCGCCAATGAAGTAATATTTGCAGAACGACAACTCACCGAGCGGGAAGTAAATAATGAATCTATTCTTGAAGACTCCGAATCGACCGACGCTCAGAAAGAAATAGCTAAGAAAGAGTTAATATCTATCCGTAAGGAAAGAGAATTACTTGAATATAAAGAAGAAATCATACTAGAACGTATATCGCTACGTGAAAGGGTCAAATACATTTTCAGGAAGTATGGAATGACTGTTCTTGCGGTGACAACTGCTATTGGTGCTATCGTTAGTGTAATAGTTTCCCAATTATCGAGATCCGTACCGAAACCAGTAAAAGATGGTATCGACAAAGTGGGAGATACAGTAAAGAAGGGATTAAAAACGATGGGTGATTTGTTAAAGGAAATGGGAAAGAAACTTGGACAGATACTACCTGGAATGATTGGATCAATTGCGAATTTCATATTTACTATGGCCGGTAAAGCTCTAGGAGTATTAGCAGAGAACTTTTGGTTATTCATCGTAGCTATAGTGGTGATCACAATAGAGCAATACAAACGACGTTAACGAAATAACGCCCATGCAATTCCAGCTCCTGCAATAGATACTATCGCTAGATTGATCTCATGTTGTAGATTAGGCTTCGATGTGCGATACCTTGCAGTGGTATGGATAGTTTTTCTTATCGTTGGAAATGAACCTTGATGATTTGCGCTATGCGGTAATAGTTTCTTCGTCGTAGTTCCTTCCATATCTGGTGGTTTTGGTTTACTATGCTCCTTGTTGATGGAGGTCGACGAGCCTAATCCCATACTCTTCGTAGCCTTCTTAAATGCGTTATTATAACCAGTTACCATGCCGATGTCGTACACCAGATTGCTTGGTAATAACCACACTTTTTCAGCTATTACTAGATTGAGCCTCTTCTTCGTGGTATTGATAGCGAGTTGATAGTTATCTACGCTTTTCTTTAAATCGTCTTCAATAATTGCGGCTTCGACTGAAGAGTTAAACATTAATTTGGCGTTATAATTATCTACGATGGATGCACGTTCGGAGGATTGAGCAGTTATGATGCAATGCCCAAAAGCCTCAACTGATCGATCTAACCTTCCAATTCCAGCATCAGTTAAACCCTTACCAGTTTGTGGAACGAACCAATTGTGTTGCTTCTTAGCCATATCGTTATGATAAAACCTCACTGGAATATCAAGGGGGTATTGGTATCGAATCCCCACGACTTATCAGTAAATCTCGCTCTACGTAAAGCGAAGTTTAAATTAGTTACTCCGAACTCTGCCCTTATCCTATCATAAGCAACGGAATTCCATGGCTCGTTATTGTTCTTATTAAATATAGAATCTTTGGGAAGTGGGATTCCCAATTCGTACAGTAGTCTCCTGGTCGTGAAGTACACGTGGAAGCGATAAAAGCTACGAACATTATTGGGGATTGGTGCGTCATCTGAAAGATGATCGTCGAATGACACTCCACAACCCGCCGTCGCGCACCAAAGTGCGAAGCATAATTGTTGTTGCCAATGTCTCATTGGTTTAGCATCTAACCATTCTTGTGCTTTTTTGGATTTATCATCTTCATCTTCGTCATCGTCGTTGTCGTTAATGGTATCGGTAGGAAAATGAAATCCCAGGTCTTGGAAGATATTTTTCGGTTTATATATGAAGAACTGATTGATTGTTACGTAAATCTTTAGCTCTCGCATAAAAGGATCTATGTCTTTGGCGTCGATCTTCCAGGGAGTGGCTGGAACTGGATACTTAAAATCTGTTCTCGTGAATGGGAGGGGGAAACCACCAACCATCACACGTTTTTGCATTGTCACGCGTAACGCTTCGTGTAGATGATTTCGTACATCTACTGGTATGAGACCACTTATATTCCAATGCTGCCCACCATCGTAAAACATGATTCTAGTCTCGTATGTAGACTCATCATGTATGTCGGATGCCGTTGTCCTAGCTGAGAACTTATCGAAGTCCGCGTGAGGATAATGTTTCTTAAAGGACGCGAAAGCCTTTGCATTGCGAGGTGCGATATAGTCGCCCCAATCTCCTTCGAAATGAACTTTATGAGACATATTGAAGCTATACGTATACATAGTTTATATCTTTAATATATAATGGTTATCTTAAATGTCACCTGTCCTACGGCTGACCATACGGTCTACTTCGATAAACCTATTCTTATCAACAATATTTCGCTAGTTGAGGTCACTCTTAGTGATAATTTGTGGAACCTAGCTGAGAAAGGGAGCTTTAAGTGGGATGACAATAGTGTGGTGTTTCCATACGAAATTAAGGCGGGCCATTATAGTATGGCATACTTTGTAAACTACTTCGATCCCGCAGTCAATGCTGGTTTCTTGGAATTCATAGACCACCCATTTAGGAAATATTGGCTTATGAAGGTCAAGAAACCAATCCAGTTCACTAAGAATATCTGCGATTTGTTTGGTATCAAAGTAGATAAAGATGTGACAAACTATGTGACCATCGCTGTGGGAAAATACACCCTGGTGCCAAAAGATATTAATTATATATATATCTACTGTGATGTGGTGGATTCCGATTTCTCACTTCTTGAGGGGAAGCCATCTAAAATACTATATACTCTTAATCCGATACCCCACAGTTTTTCCGCAATGACTTACTTTCCACCATTCCCCATACCCATTCGAGCCCTAGGAACGATGCGGAACTACATTCGCCTCACAGTTTGCGATAAGAAAGGCAATCTCATAGACTTCAACAAGCAGCCTCTACGTTTCATATTGAAGCTTGAGTAAATCATACGTATATATACAATGGATGGCGATTCGATTCAACCGTTTCCAACAGCACCAAAACTCTATCCATCGGGAGATCTAAGGGAACTGAGCAACATTGGATCGAGCTTTAGACTGCAGAAAGTCTGCGATACGCTTGCCGATCTCGAACAGCAGGCAAAGCACTACGAAGTTGTTCGCAAAAAATATGGGCGAGCGCGTGGTATCGTTCATGGGATTGCTGTGGCCACAGGTAGCCTGAGTGGCGTTTTATCAGCCTCAGCGTTAGGTATATCATTTACGGGAATCGGGATACCTGTGGGTATTTCCTTAGGATCAATTGCATTTCTTTGCGCCGTCATTTCGGCTTCAATGACTGTTGTTAGTAAGAAACTTGGCGTTCGCGTCTCAAAGCATGAAAAGACCGTTATGTTGGCAAAAGCTAAGGCCAATTCCGTGGAAGTCAAAGTCTCAAAAGCACTAGCCGATGGTAACATTTCAGAAGCCGAGTTCGGAAGTATCATTAGCGAAAAATCAAAATATGAATTGCTTAAGCTTGAAATACGACAAAGAAATAGGAAAGAAAGAGGGTCAAAAAATGTAGAAGAACTTCGATCAGAGATCCGAAAGGAGATGAGAGCAAAACTTGGCAGTCTAGTGGGATAAGAATCAATATAACCAGCGTGGATTTTATAATCTTCGTATAAATTAATTCTGACATCTGGTTCGTATGTAAATTTCTGTCGGTACGCAGGTGGTATCGATGGCGCCATATAGACCACGAGGCCGGCACGCAGTATGGTATCGATGGCGTCATATAGACCACGAGGCCGGCACGCAGGTGACAACTCGTGGTATTGATGGCACAATAGAGATCATGACTCATCCCTATCGGCATTGTCGTTTACCCATGGAGCACGGAAGGTTTCTCGCGCTCGTTAGAGACTTAAATGGCGTTCTCGATCAAGTTGGGGAGTTCATAGACACGGGAAAGGCTAAATGTACCGGAGAAGAATTCACTTCAAGTATTGCTGAGACTTACCTGGAACTAATTGGACAAGAACTCGCGATCGACCGACTGACAAAGAGGAAAAGACCAACCAAACGCCCCTCGAAGAGGTGAGACGAACGCTGGAAGAAAGCTTAAACACAGAGCGTCGAATGGACTTCACAGGAATCGAAGAAGACGTGAAAACAGAGACTAACACAGACTGCTTTGAAAGCATCAAACTAATTTCTAATGCCCTCAAAGGTAACCCGAAAAACGTGTCACAAATGTAGGATGTACGGCGGAGTCGAATATCTTCTTTCGCAGTCGTTGAATCATTTTTAAAATGTTTCTATCGTGTTCCTTGTCCTTTTTACATGAGTAATAGTGTGTTTTGAAATTTCCTAGAGATGAATTTCGATGTTTAAATCGTAAACGGCTGATTCAAGGCGCTTTGGAAGTAAATATGTAAGAATGTGGTCCGACAAGGACCGGTTTGGTAATTCAGTATAAATTATGTAAGAATGCGGTCCGGCAAGGACCGGTTTGGTAATTCAGTATAAATTATGTAAGAATGCGGTCCGACAAGGACCGGTTTGATAATTCAGTATAAATTATGTAAGAATGCGGTCCGGCAAGGACCGGTTTGGTAATTCAGTATAAATTATGTAAGAATGCGGTCCGACAAGGACCGTTTTCATAATTTGACATAGCACGTTGAAGTTGTCTTTCCCCAGTTTTGCTTTTGGGTTCTTTCTTTATCGGGATTTTTTCTTCTTGTGTATTTCACTATCGCTAGTTAGACCGTGTCTCATATAGATGGGCTCAAAGTGGGAATTGTAAGCAATCAACTCATTGATAAAACGCACGACCGAACCCTTATGTATACCACATCGTTTAACAACGTCAATAAGAGATATATGAGATCCCGAACGACGTAGTACCTCGTAACTTGCTCCAACGACTTTAGTTCGAAGTATAGAGCTGGTACCTATATTGTTTTCTATTGCCGTATGAACAATCTCATAGACTATTTGTTGGACATTCTTAGGTACTCCTTGGGGGTCGAGTTTAGCAAAATTCGTTGTAATGTGAGGAGCTATTCGATCGGTATTTAAATCTATATCGATCTTATCGTCATCATGTAGAGAACGTATAAAGACATTTCCACGACATATGCTTTTATTGTTTAGTTGCATAAAACGAGCGACCTCTCCTTTAGATCGAACGAACCCACATTGTATACATGCTTGATAAAGTATAGCAGCTAAAATAATTCGTTTCGCATAGCTACGTTTGATACAAACCTTTTTTACTTGGATGAATGCATCGGCTACGATTACTAATACATTTGTGGGAAACGATAGATCATAATTTTGTTTATAAATAGTGTTGTATGCCTGTAGTTCTCGCATGATCGTTCGTAGTTGTAATTCTTTGTTATCGCTTTGTTTTGGAATTGTGCGGTCTAGATCATGTTGATACCGAAAGCTATTCGGCCCTACTATACGTAACCGAGTAGTAAGATTGATAGTTGTTTCTTCACATGATTCAGTCTCGGAAACAAGACCACAGGTGGGACATATGAATTCCGTTCCTTGCATTTCCATCGGGCATAGACATTCGGAACATGTTTCACCAGTGTTAATATGCAACCGTGGTTTGATATGTAGGCTTGCACAAATTTCTGAACCAAGTAATCTAATAAGATCATCCATACTAGTTGTATACCATATGCCTGTCAATCGTCTAATTGTTCATTGAAAAAAAAAAAAGAAAAAAAATGAAGAGAGGTCGCATAACAATTTCTCTTCATTCTTTTTTCTTTTTTTGTATCGTGATTTCTACTCATTCTCCGATTCTACCACATTTAGATCTTTCTCACTAATGGAGAGATCATCCAATGCATTATCGAGATCGTGAATGTCCGTCACATTTGGATCTTTCTCTGATTCCACTACATTTAGATCTTCCTCCGATTCCACTACATTTGGATACATGAGATTCGCTAACTCATTAGATCGTTTCTTATCGAGGTTCTTCTTATTGCGAATGGCACGGCGTTGAGGTGCACCACATTTTGCACAAAGTCCGTAACTAGTACGACAGCCTCGACCACAATTCGAACATGGAACGAATATAGCACATCCTCTTCCTATCTGGAAGTCATGTTGAGAGCAATACTCTGACATCTTTGAACACTTCCTTATACATTTCGTGGTCTTTCCTCGCATCAACCAATCACAAGTTATTATCTCAATCATCGTGCAATATACCTATATATGTTATATGTCTAATTGGTATCTTAGTTGTGACGTCTACGTTGAGGTTCTTCAATCATACGCACTTGTCTAATCTGTGTGGTATTAATACGTACTAAGATAACAGCATACGTTAATATCGTGAAGTAAAGAATATATGTTAGTACCATGGATGGATATGCTGTATACTAATCATTCCTTTAATAGGTGTTAAAAATACAATAAATTCACTATAAACCAAATGTTCGAAAACTGCTCTAATCCAGAATAGTGTGGCAGAAACCGGAAATAGTGCACCAATATTAATACGATAAATGAACTATAGTAGTAAACCAATTGTTGGTGTCTGGCCCGATTTCAACAAAATACAACGAACACACACTACCAATTCGTTACATTTATAACAACGAACCCGAAGGGTGAGATGTTATAAATGTAACGAATTGGTAGTGTGTGTTCGTTGTATTTTGTTGAAATCGGGCCAGACACCAACAATTGATATACTACTCAAAAGCAGCTATTAACCAAGCTAGAAATAATCATATTTCCTCTATACTATCTAACAATCTTAGAGAAAACCCCAAGAAATTCTGGAAATACGTAAAGTCCCAGCGACAAGACAAAATTGGGGTTCCACCTATTAAAGTAAATAACACATTTTATAACTCGAGTAAGGAAATGGCAAATATCTTGAATAATTACTTTAAATCAGTGTTTACAAATGAAGATCTCAGTACTTTTCCCACTATGGGGCTAAGTAGTGTTCCCACTATGGGTAACATCACAGTTACTACAGAGGGCATTGCTAGTCTCTTGGCAAATCTAAACCCATCAAAGGCAACTGGTCCGGACCAGAACCCCATTCACCTTTTGAAGATCTCCAGCGGAGTTATTGCTCCTGTACTCAGGGTTATTTATCAGCAGTCCCTGGATGGGGGCGATTTGCCATTTGATTGGAAACATGCTCTTGTCTCCCCAGTTTTTAAGAAGGGTTCTCGTTCAGACCCCAGAAACCATATCTCTGACTTGTGTTCTCTGCAAAACACTAGAGCATATAATCTTCTCAAATATTATGGGCCACTTAGATAAGCACTCATTATTATATTATTTACAACACGGGATTCAGGAAAGGCTTCTCGTGTGAGTCACAGCTGATTCTAACTTCACATGACCTAGCTAAAAACTTTGATCTAAAACTTCAAACTGATCTCACCCTGCTTGACTTTTCTAAGGCATTTGACTCTGTCCCGCACCAGAGGTTATTTGCCAAACTATCTGCCTATGGCATAAAGGGCAGCACTTTATCTTGGATAAAGGGCTTTCTAACAAACCGCACTCAAGTGACAGTGGTCGATGGTGACCACTCCGACATGTGTACAATAACGGCCGGTGTACCACACGGTCCGTACTTGGACCCCTACTCTTTCTTTTGTTCATTGATGACCTCCCTCAAGGCATCTCCTCTCAGATCTGTCTTTTTGCTGATGACTGCATTATATATCTCTACTCCAGTTGTCTTCTGCACTCTCTCCTGAAGTGCTTCAAACTGACCTTGATACCCTATCATTATGAGCCAAGAAATGGCAAATGCGATTCAATTGTGAGAAATGCTTCACAATGCATATCTCGCGCAGCCAGTCTCCAATTATTACCACCTATTTCCTGGATGGCAAGGCTCTTAAGAAAACTGACTCTCACCCTTATCTTGGAGTCATCCTGTCCTCAGATCTTCGTTCCAATAAGCACTGTGATCATGTGTCAAGTAAGGCAAGCAGGACGCTGAATTTTATCTCAAGGAACTTCTATCATTCTACTCATGAGGTTAAGGCTAGGCTTTACCTCACTCTTGTTCGCCCCATGATGGAGTACGCATGCTCAGCATGAGATCCTTATACTCAGCGTAATGTAAACCAGTTGGAAAAGGTGCAAAGACGTGCGTCACGGTTCGTGTACCGGGACTACTCGAGGGAGTCCAGTGTCAACTCCATGTTGTCTAACCTGAACTGGCCTCTCCTTTCTAAACGGCGGGAGTGCCTCCGCCTAAGCTTTTCTCACAAAGCCACCCTTGGCCTCAACGCTATTGAGCCAACCCAGTATGCCGCCCTATCTACCGGGGTTACACGGCGGAAGCACTCTAAAAATTACAATCACTTCAATGTGCGCACTGATGTCTTCAAGTACACTTTTTTTTTTCGCACTATTCCTGCCTGGAATAATCTCCCAGAGCATGTAGTAAATACAAAAAGCCCTGAAAGCTTTAGTAAGCAAGTCCTATCTTTTCTGCAATAAGCTTATATTTAGTTGTTAATCGATTTACTGATTTACTGTTTTATGTATTTATTAATTTATATTGGTTGTATGCAAATAGTTTTACCGATCAAATAAACAGATACAGAACCAATCAGGAGGACAAGTAAACGCAATCCGGCGTGGATAACTATTAGTTAAGCCAATCAAATTCGAAAATAATCACCTAATTACTTTGAAACTCGCCGGTGGCCTCGGCTTTCGGAAGGGTATCAAAATGATGTTGGTTGCTAGTCGTTAAACTCAAATCTTTTAAGATGATCATCAAGCCATCTTAGTAAGGTTTTTAAGGATCCTCTTAGTTTTTCAGGCCATGGATAGCTCTATTCCACCCGAAGATTCACATAGCTGAACACATTTTCCATACTGTCGCCATTGGGTTTTGTTGGTATCGAGTGTGGCCCGCCAGAAAACAATCTCGTACCCAGACCTATACGTTTCTTACTGCGCATGCTCGACGAAATGCAAGGCTCAGGAATAATACGCAGTAATTGGCGAAAGCTGTTGCAGTATCTCTGCCTGCTAATTTTGAGACCTGAGTTTTCAGGAATTCCGTTTACTCTGCGCATGCTTATCATCGGTAACCCTTTGAGTAAGAAGTTGTTTTTGGTTTCGATTCTCGCAATACAATATAATACAATACAATACAATACAGTACAATACAATAACTTTTATTTCAACACGATGAAGATTAAAGCGTTACCGCTTGTGGGGTCGAGTATAATACTAAAATAAACTAGTTAACTATATACAAATTTCACATTAAAATGCTAACTATATATAGTATTGTTAAAAACTAACTATTTAAAATTAACACTGATATATAAGTAAAAATCAAAATCTGTTGTGTCCATATCATTGTTATTAATCATCTATATTTAAAATTAAAATTCAGTAATATATAAAATTATCGTTCTTGTGAGGCACAGTTTGCGGTGATTCAGCACCGAAATCTAAATTATGCAGGGCCTGTGATTTACTAGCCATACTGGTAAAGTTCTTTACATTAGAGGTCTCCGGTAAGTCAGGAGTGAGCAGCTTCCACACAATTGCCGCTCTATGTGCTATCGAATTCTTCATGTAATAGCTATGGAAGCGTGGCACTATAACCCTGTTCCTGTTACGTAAATTGTAGCCTCCTCCGCAGGCATCTCTAATTTTTGAAGAAATCAGATTATGGGCTCCCTGTCCTCCTCTTCTCTCCCTGAGTCACATGTAACCCAATTCACGATTTTTCCGCGGTCAGTTCCGATACTGAGAGATGGCTGCGGAGAAGGCTACGTAAATTGTGCGTTCTGTCATTCTTAACTAGAATATGGTCCACAGAAGCGGGGGTACACTCATAGAAAATTTTATATGCTAGTGTAGCTAACCTTACTTTGTACATTGTGAATAAAGGGTCCCATTTTGCTTCCTTGAGTACCTCACGGAAGGCATATCTTGCGTAAGGTTTTAATTTGGATTTGGAAGTTCGCCCAGTACTTTGCTAGAGATATTTTGCTGCTAGTGTCAGGGCAAGCCTTAGGGAGTCTCTTTCATCTGATGACTTTTTCTAGTTTGGATCTCAAGGCTTTATTTTCATGCACCAAATTAATGAGGCTTTATTTTCATGCGCAATACAATATAATACAATACAATACAATACAGTACAATACAATAACTTTTATTTCAACACGATGAAGATTAAAGCGTTACCGCTTGTGGGGTCGAGTATAATACTAAAATAAACTAATTAACTATATACAAATTTCACATTAAAATGCTAACTATATATAATATTGTTAAAAACTAACTATTTAAAATTAACACTGATATATAAGTAAAAATCAAAGCCTCATTAATTTTTCTATTTGTAATGAACTTATTATCTTCGTCGACCCCTTGGGACGTTCGTACTCCTTATAAACCACTCCTTCACACGTTCATACCACTTGACGTCGCATTTCAGCAGCGGCCTTAGTTTTTTCTTGACATATTATTGTACCTCTCTCATAGTTTGAGTTAATAGTACGTAACAGTAACTGTAACATAACTGTCTCTGAGTACGTATACAATTGCAATAACTTGTATTATATTTGCAATATTGTTCTTAAAAGTATTATTAGGAAGTTTTAAAAACCTTTTGACTCCAGAGGTAGAGGTGAATTTGCACTGGTTTGGAGAATACGTTTCCGGGTTTTTCCTCAACTGGGGGGCTTTTATTCCGGTTTTTCGTATCCGGCAATTCACCATCTAAAATCCAGCTCAGAATTGTACTATTATTGTACTGGACTACTGTTGTTACTTATAACACCAATTACTGCTGTAACTTGAATGTAATAAACGATGCTGTCAGCTGTGCAGCTCCCTAGTTTCCTAGCTGCTTTTCTGTTTTCTTGCATGATTGTAACACATTCTGTACGTCTCAATAAAATGTTGACGACTTCCATGCGGCTCCCTCCAATATATTGTCTCATTGTCATTATTAATAATGTAAAATAGAAATGTTTTCTATTCGGCTGAGCGAAGCGAAAGAGAATATAATGTTTCTTTAATGTGCGGTGGATTCATCAGACATCAGATTCATACACAAGAGAATTCATAGGGATCGAAAACTCGCTGAAATCGCTTTACATGATTACATGAGCCCGATGACTACACAAACAGTAATACACCGTAGAAGCAAGTCAAGGCATTTTTATTCATGAATATTTATGGACAAGAGGTAAGCGCTCTGTGGCCCAGGTTCGATTCCCGTTCTACCAGTGCATTGCATCTGGTAAAGGGTGTACAGTACACAGCCTGCTGGTTGCGATTACAGTCTATTGTTAGTACTGAAGGTTACGCTTACTGTGAGTGTCCAAAAGGTGTGTTGATATATACTATCAAAATAGCATACACTTGGGTTGTTTTATCATTTGAAGGGTAAATGAAATAAAATAAAATGAGAGTAGATACAATTCAAATCTGTTAAAAAAAAATGAGAAAATGATATTCTTCTTCAAGTTTTGTTAGATTTTCATGTTTAAGCCAATGAGGTGGACGATTGAAACGATTATACTACAATTAGCACCTTTTTATATTTAATGTATTACGAATGCCTATCTCTTGCGCGGACCATTACTTTGCTTTCTCGGTCTTTTGATACCACTGGCAAATACGCGGAACGAGTTTTTGATATATAACTTCCACGTGTTAAATTGCACGAGAATATTTCCGTGGAATTAGCGAGTTAGGCATGTGATTTTCCTTGAATTGCATAGTCCGATGAATTACATTATGATTTAGTACTTTTGTTACTATTTTGCTAAGTTATAAATAGGGCGTTTAGTCTACAGTGGTGATTCCACTCTTTATCACCACTCCTCTCAACCAATCAGCGTCTGATTTCGCAAACGCACTCGTGCGATTCAGTTGTGACTATGCGGTCCTAACGTAATATTATCTTTCTGCAAAAGGAATTAGTTGTTTGAGGTCAGCAAATACTATTTGGAGTTGTTGTATATATTTGTTGGTATTTAAGAAATACCTTTCCTTTTTGGAAAACTTTCAGTTTCTCCGATAATCTTGACGTCTCCAAAGAACCAAACAACAATCAAGGGAGCAACCGTAATACTACCCTGTAACGTGACAGAGAACAGAACATTAAACATCATTTGGTATAAAGCTGACGGAACACTGCAGCGTCCAGGAAGTGTTCTTACCCTCGCGAATATCGACCTGAATGATGAAGGCATTTACTATTGCAAACTAGATGAAGTAAACGAATGTCCAGCGAAGAGTCCTGCAACTGCTGTTGTTGTTCACTGTAAGTACAAAGGCTTCCTGCCTGGCAGAGCAGGTAAGCTAGACTGTAGAGATACTGAATGACAAGAGAAATTCCAGGTAAGCTAGACTGTTTATGTGAGTAGACGGATTTCAACTACACATTGAAAATACAGTCCCCCAAAAATGGACTTAACTCAAAGCAAAGGAAGAGAAGTAAACACCTGTTGAGATTATCAGACATGCGTACGCGTTGAATAGGTCGTTATGACGTCACTGACTACAACTACCAGAATCCTTTTCGAATTCTTTTTCTTATTCAGATTTTAAAACTCCTGAGAATACCAAGACAATGGTCTAAATTAGAGAATACCAAGACAATGGTCTAAATTAGAGAATACCAAGACAATGGTCTAAATTAGAGAATACCAAGACAATGGTCTAAATTAGAGAATACCAAGACAATGGTCTAAATTAGAGAATACCAAGACAATGGTCTAAATTAGAGAATACCAAGACAATGGTCTAAATTAGAGAATACCAAGACAATGGTCTAAATTAGAGAATACCAAGACAATGGTCTAAATTAGAGAATACCAAGACAATGGTCTAAATTAGAGAATACCAAGACAATGGTCTAAATTAGAGAATACCAAGACAATGGTCTAAATTAGAGAATACCAAGACAATGGTCTAAATTAGAGAATACCAAGACAATGGTCTAAATTAGAGAATACCAAGACAATGGTCTAAATTAGAGAATACCAAGACAATGGTCTAAATTAGAGAATACCAAGACAATGGTCTAAATTAGAGAATACCAAGACAATGGTCTAAATTAGAGAATACCAAGACAATGGTCTAAATTAGAGAATACCAAGACAATGGTCTAAATTAGAGAATACCAAGACAATGGTCTAAATTAGAGAATACCAAGACAATGGTCTAAATTAGAGAATACCAAGACAATGGTCTAAATTAGAGAATACCAAGACAATGGTCTAAATTAGAGAATACCAAGACAATGGTCTAAATTAGAGAATACCAAGACAATGGTCTAAATTAGAGAATACCAAGACAATGGTCTAAATTAGAGAATACCAAGACAATGGTCTAAATTAGAGAATACCAAGACAATGGTCTAAATTAGAGAATACCAAGACAATGGTCTAAATTAGAGAATACCAAGACAATGGTCTAAATTAGAGAATACCAAGACAATGGTCTAAATTAGAGAATACCAAGACAATGGTCTAAATTAGAGAATACCAAGACAATGGTCTAAATTAGAGAATACCAAGACAATGGTCTAAATTAGAGAATACCAAGACAATGGTCTAAATTAGAGAATACCAAGACAATGGTCTAAATTAGAGAATACCAAGACAATGGTCTAAATTAGAGAATACCAAGACAATGGTCTAAATTAGAGAATACCAAGACAATGGTCTAAATTAGAGGAACAAAATAATCCGCGCAAAGAATTCTGGTAGTGTTACGTTTATTTCTTTTAAATACATTTCAAGAAATCAACATGTTTTTCAAACACAAGCGTAATTGCGAGTAAACTGTTTACTATCTCAATTAGGATGTGTTTTGGAAGTGACTGATGCTTTCTTTAAATCCATGTACACAATATCAGGAAAAGAGAACATCTCAATTAGGATGTGTTTTGGAAGTGACTGATGCTTTCTTTAAATCCATGTACACAATATCAGGAAAAGAGATCATCTCAATTAGGATGTGTTTTGAAAGTGACTGATGCTTTCTTTAAATCCATGTACACAATATCAGGAAAAGAGATCATCTCAATTAGGATGTGTTTTGAAAGTGACTGATGCTTTCTTTGAATCCATGTACACAATATCAGGAAAAGAGATCATCTCAATGAGGAGGTGTTTTGAAAGTGACTGATGCTTTCTTTAAAACCATGTACACTATATCAGGAAAAGAGATCATCCCATGGCCGTCAGTGGCAAAGTCGACCTTGTTGACGAGATTACCCCAAGCACCGCCATACCATTAGGAAACATACCAGTGGTAAGTGAACTAGTTATTCGTAGCAATATTTTAGATATACGTATATCTGTCAATTGATCGGTGAATAGCGTTATCCACCCTTTGAACAACCAGACCCTGTCTGTCTGTCAGTTTATGGTCCTGTTTCTGTTCGTCTGTCTGTCATTTATTTGTTACCTTGTCAGATGTAATTAAACTTCTCAAACCTTTAAATGTCTATTTCCAGCCCAACGATAGCGCTACTTTATTCTACGCGACATTAGACTTCTCCACTGAAAGCCTCTGCTCCAGTCCCCCTCCACGTCACCAGGAGACAGAATATGCAGAAATCAGTCAGTTTCTAAAATATACTGACACGAAGGACGAACACTATGACGAATCGGGTGACCCATCACCTTATAAAGACATATCAGATTCTATTAAACACTGGGACCATATGTGTGTATGTATGTGTGTTTATAAATATTTGTTTCAAACGACCTACAAATTATTATCTTATCAATGTAAGCTGTCTGACTCGACTAGCTCTTTAGCTATTTCAGACAGCTCGTGTCAACCCTGTTATTCTCTTTCTCCATTAAGTATCACTTTGTAATTCATTGACACAAATAAATTATGTTGTTGTTGTTGTTGTTGGGACCCTGAGGACGGGGATGGGTTTGAAAATCGATCATCCCACATGGGCAGTACTTTTACTGTCGAGGAAGTTTTAGACGAGTTTGATATTCGAATAACTGAAACAGAACTGAGTACTCCTCCTCCACCTGAGGACACTCATTATTCTAGTGAAATGAAGTTTTTGGATGATACTTAAGTCCAGGGGGAAAGCAACGATTGGGAAGGGGACTACCTGGACCTAAAGCCTTACCTTTATCCATCTGGCAACAGAACTGAAAGTGACGCATGGAGCTCCTCTCCTCTCTCGCAAGACAAAACGGACTATGCTGATATGATACAGTTCAGTGACGAGAAGCATGAACGGCCTGACTTCCACCGTCAAGCGCAATATATCGAGACAACGCCCTCATTAGATGGGTTCTACATCTACAACGAGAACGAAGAAGAGCAGAACTCTACCCAAACTGGCGAAATGAACGAAACAAGTCCATCATTCTACATTACGAGCCAGACGTTCTTAGCAACCGAGATAAAAAACGATATCCCACAGAGATGCAACAGGATTCCTGTTGCAACTCCACGGGGTTTCTACTAGGCTGTAGTTTTCCAGTTTGGCCTCAAGTGTCATAATCCCTAAGTGTGAAAGTACATTCGACCCTGAATTAATGATACATTCTATCATCACTCGGGCAGCCTGGTTTAATTATATCTATCATATCAAACAACGAGTGTCGATTTAGAGGTCTGGGACCTAGAAACCGCCATTTTGAATGTCGTGGCAGCTCTTCCAAATATGGAATATGGAATTTTCCTAATATGGAAGAGGCCGCGGGAAGTTCAAAACGACACTTTTGCTTGCTATTTTATTGATATGATTATCGCGATCGAGCCGCCCGTGTCGTGTCCGAGCAGATATAAGTTTGAGGCGCAATAACAAGGCTCTCTACGGCAAATCTGAAACCCACACCTGCCGTAGTTGCTGTCGAAAACTTCGATCTAAAAGTAGAAAAAACCTCCCAAAACCTCTCGTCTTAGTAGCCAAACACACACTTCGAAAGCTGTTTTTAGCTATATGGGTAATGCCAACAAGATTCAAAGCAAAACACTCGCCATAACCACGAGGACGAATAGTGGACTCTTGCACGATGTCCGCGAAAAGCGCTCCGATGAATCTGAAAGTGTCTATCAGCCGTGGCCAGTTATTGATTATTTTAAAGTTAAAAGGTTAAAATAGTATTTTCAAAGGAAAAAAAATCCGATTCGAGTTTTTCATTCAATTTTTTTTACGCTGAAAGTCGTGGGTTCGATCACTTAGAAAACCGGCCTGGGAACTAGTCCCGTGACGATCTTGGTAAACCAGAAAGGATATAGAACACAGTCCTAGTTTTTCATCGCACATTTCAAAAATACTATAAAGTTGTGTTCCATATCCCAGAAGCGCTCAGGCATACGGTGATGCCAGGGCTTCAACCTGGGTGAACCAGAAAGGATATAGAACACAGTCCTAGTTTTTCATCGCACATTTCAAAAATACTATAAAGTTGTGTTCCATATCCCAGAAGCGCTCAGGCATACAGTGATGCCAGGGCTTCAACCTGGGTGAACCAGAAAGGATATAGAACACAGTCCTAGTTTTTCATCGCACATTTCAAAAATACTATAAAGTTGTGTTCCATATCCCAGAAGCGCTCAGGCATACGGTGATGCCAGGACTTCAACCTGGGTGAACCAGAAAGGATATAGAACACAGTCCTAGTTTTTCATCGCACATTTCAAAAATACTATAAAGTTGTGTTCCATATCCCAGAAGCGCTCAGGATACGGTGATGCCAGGACTTCAACCTGGGTGAACCAGAAAGGATATAGAACACAGTCCTAGTTTTTCATCGCACATTTCATCAAGTTTGTCAACAAATCAAGTTTTAGATTGACTTCTCAGTAGAGTTTGTCTATCAGGCTGATGCAGCTTGGTCTCCCTCGCTTCCCAAGCAATGCAGCAGAAAGGTTGACTTGATAACCTTGAGGACCACTATCTGGCAAGGGCTTGATGTCTATTGCCTTTCTCATTACAGCAAAAAAAAAACATTTTTCTAACAGCCTTAACTTGATTCTTGTTGAGAAGGATTGGGGGTTTCAGTATTCCTCTAAATAAATAAAGAAAAAACAATCATAATCAGTCGCATGAAATTCAAAAGCACCTTCAATCGTGTAAGTTGTAAGTGTACACAACCTAGGTCAGTGGAGCAAACCAGGAATAACACTGAAGAAGATTGAGGTCGCTTTTGGAGCCCTATCCCAGGGACTGATAGGCAAGAACGGGGGAAGGCAGGAAAAAAGAAGGGGGGGGGGGGGGATTTGCCAGGTTGAATATATTTCTCTAAAGCCCAAATGGATATTTTAAAAATATATTTGGTCATGAAAAAACCCTGGGGTCGGGATGATAAAAATAAATCTGAATTCAAATCCCACTGTCTACCCCCCCCCCCCCCCTCAGGTATGTATCTGAGAACCAATTTAATTCATCTCAATAAAAAGATTGAAGTAAAATTTCGCTTACCCCTTATCATTGCTGTCCTCACGAGATCGCTTGTGAACGTTCTCAATTCCATCTCGAAGGCATGATAAAGTACATGGCAGCTTCGAGAGTAACTGAGCTCGCTATTTTCTCCTTTGAGTCGATCTAATTATAATGGCGTTCCTGGGACAGTTGTTGACGTTGCCGATGCAGTTTTTCGAGTCGATCGCTACAAAGTTTTAATGCATTGATATGTCATCCACCAACCAGCTGTATTGTCTTGGGTTTGAGTTCAGTTTCTGTAGCAATATGGCGGCAACAACACGGGAACAACACCAAACGTTATATAGACAGTATAGAGGCAATGCTCTTTGACCCTCTTTGAACACTCGTCGATCAGAAAGCCCGCCATTTTCAAGATAAGATAACTGGACTTTGGCTAACTCCTCGGGACAATTAGCCACTACAGGGCTCCATGACATTGATTTTTCAACAGGAATACCGCAGATCTTCGAGTTGAGAACACATCAATTCTTAGAACTACAGACTAAATCTTCCAACCGGAACAGGCAACGCGATGATGTCAAAATTTGGTTCAAGTCCAGCCTCCAAAACTAAACAGGCACATGCATCCTTGCACCACAGGCTGTATAGTATACGCAAACCGATAAAGTAATTACCAGACGTGTTATAATAAAACCGCAAATCAAATACAACGACATAAATATAGCAGGCTTATGACATCACTCCATGTCAACCGGACCTCACGTATTTTTGAACATCCGGTGATCTCTGGCTCGTAAAACAAATCCAGCAAAATTATTAACCTATACCTATTCATTTGAATATGTAATTCTGCCGAGAGGAGTTTATTAATGACTCTCTGCACGTGCAAAACTGTATGTTGCCATAAGGCATACCTCCCATTGGTGGCCGGTAATGAGCTTTATCATATGACCCGTACGGTCCCGCGCGCGCTTTCCTTTCAAACTCATTTACAAAAGTCACGTGATGAGGGCCAGACGTGTATGGGGTGAGCGGGCCGGAAAAAGCCGTCCGGCCCTGCACAATTTTTTCTTGCTGTTTTGCGGTTTGTTCTACAAAAAAATATGGTCATATGATAAAAAACCTATTGCCAAATATTTTCACGTCCGGCCCTTCCACTCAGTCAATAAGTACCTAGTATATTGCCATAAGGCACAGTTACCTCTTACTTGTGGTTGAGTATAAAGGGAAATGTTGTCATTAGCAAGAAACTCACAGTGAGATAATAATAATAATTAGTTTATTCACGCCTCTTGCAGTGTATACATATATTGAATTACAGGCTGATGACACTTAATAATAGGCTACTGATTATATAAATAAATACGTACTATATGATATAAATTAAATTTAGATACCTTGGAATTTCACAGTTACAAAGTTGCTAAAACGGTCAGTCTTAGTAGCCATTGGGTAACTGCTTTTGCCCGATCTTAGCGAGTACTGCGCCGATGAGTTTATTACTCTATGTATTAGGGGGTAGATGGGATTACCCGGCTTTATGCCGTTTATAAATTTCTTACACGCCGCTACTCGACGATCGGCTAGAGTGAGGATACTCGCCTTTTCTAATGCTTCGCCGTAAACAATACGCGGAAAAATGATGGACAATGCCCTTTTCTGGATATTTTCCAGGGCATTAGATAGGTATAATGGAAGGCTGGCATACACGACACACGCATATTCTATGCCAGATCTAATCAGTGTACAGTAAATAATAACGATGTCCGCAGAAGGGACACTACACGTTTTGAGTTGCCTCAGGGCATACAGCCTCCGATTGGCTTTTTTGACTAAATAATCGCAGTGGGCAACCCATGTGAGTTCCTCTGAGGTAAATACACCAAGAAGCTTGAAGGACTTCACGCACTCTATATAGATTCCGCCGGTAGCAATGGATCGCATCACGCAACTATTGTAGTGTAAAAAGTCAATCGACATAGCCTTACATTTACGAGGGTTTAACTGCATATTAATTATTGACCGCGAAAGATTGAATATCGTCTACAATAAAATTTAATAAGGATTGTGAGTTTCTAGAAATAATTTCCAAAGCTGTTACATCATCTACGAGCTTAGCACGTGGACCCCATGAGGGTAGGAGATCGTTAACGATAACTGCGAACAAGATAGGGCCTAGCTTTGTTCCCTGGGGTATTCCACCATTAAGAACATGGATAACTTGGCGGCCCACCCACCCACCCTTATCAAGCCGGAGTTGATATCGTTTCCCTGTGCGGCGGGTGGTTCCGGGAACTTGCGGCGGGTTTTAGTCACATATTTATGCTCATCTCTATTAGGAATGCAGGCGGCATTCCCCTTCTCCTGAGTTCCCGGACCCCCTCCCCATAGTCTAATACCTCCGTACCGAACCATTCCAGTGGGAGTTGCGCTTCCATACCTCATTAATGGCAATACTCGAGGCAGAATAACACACTTTCGCTTGTGTATGTGTTAATGACAATACTCGAGACAGAATAATACACTTTCGCTTGTGTATATGTTAATGACAATACTCGAGTCAGAATAATACACTTTCTCTTGTGCATGTGTTTTGAAATGGAGGCCAGAAATAACTGTACTGAAAACGTTGAATATTGATTTTACAATAAATTTTGATTTTAATTCAAAACCAGGTCTCTGAAAATCACATCCGTGAGAGAGCTTCCTGATAAAATATTATTATTATTAGAATCAGTTTAAAGCAAAACAACTATTCTAATAAGCTTTTTTTTTCACAACATTTTAATATTGCCAATCCACCTCCTGCACCAATGTCTGTCCATTCACCTGTCTCATTATTTTTGCAGAATCAAAGGAAGAAGATCCAGATGTAACGTATGTGTAAGTATCAACAACTGCCCCTCAAAGCCCCCGCAATCTGATAGTTGAGTCTTTCGATGATAGAGCGCGCGCAGTTAACAATCACCTAGAAAAATAGTTTATTTTGAGAAGCATTTTTTTCAGGTTTTCTCGATATAAGTTGATAGCTATTTTGGAAAACAAAATCTACTTTAGTTTTGCTAAAATAAGTAGACTTCTCGTTCTTGTTACTAATCATCTATTTATTATAATGTGATCACTATACATGTATATAGGCAAACCTTTACAATATATATACCTACTAACGTTTGCGCATTGGTTGTAATGTGTGTTACTACAATTCTCAGATAATAGGCATTTATTGACTGAGTGGGACTGGGGCCGGACGCGACAGTATCTGACTCGAGATCATGACGTACGTACCGAGTGCAGTGAGGTTCAAATGACAGAGAGCCAAATATTTTCCCGTCCGGCCCGACCTTATGAACTTACTCCGTCCGTAAGTTTGTTTCTCATATGACCACTTTCAAATGCCAAAACAACAAGCAAATATTTAAGCAGGGCCGGACGGCTTTTTCCGTCCCGCTGACGTCAACCACGTATGGTCCCCATCACGTGACATGTGTAACTGGTTTTGAACGGAAAGCGCGTGGGGGAGGGGGGGGGGGGGGACGTACGGGTCATTTCATAATACTGATGCTAATAATGTTTTTCTTTCAAAGAACAGTTGACCACACAACTAAGGATCAGACCAATTCCGAGCTAGAGATATCAACGGAAAGACTGAATGGCACAGGACTGGACGACATCTCGCCTTCCTTCAGTGTCATTGATCAGGATCCCATGAATAGCGAAAAGGTAATGTGATCCGTCATTGAGTATCAGGGTTTTAATTAGGTTACCATCAGTTGCCATCAATTTGGGGGTTTATTAATTATTAAACAACTTGCTGCCGTCAGATGTCATTTTCCAGTTATTCGCACCTAGAAAAAAACTAGGTGAAACAACCATAGGGGCTGATCAAAGTCAGGACTCGGCTAATCCACAGATCGAATTGGAATTTAGCGCGATGGGTTTTGTGGAGGGAGAAAAGCCGGAGAACCCGGAGAAACACCCTCGGAGCAAGGACGAAAAGTATCCATGTCGATTTTACTCATTCTTATTGATATTTTCGAGAGCTATTACCCAAGCTAACTAAGACATTTTCATCTCCTCTTTTGGGGGTTTTATATGTTGTTTTGTGAATATTACGTAATTTTATTCTGTAAATCAGATGTCAATAGTATAGCTTCTCGATTTTATCTTTTTTTTTCACAGCCAAACGGATTCTCCACCAGTAGCTATGCCACGATCATGAAATACCTGGACGGCTTCGATACCGAGGACGAGAAAAACAAGAAACAGGAAAAACAAGAAATCACAATCACGGAGGAAGACGAGATGAGTTGTACCCATACCGATATGATGAATGAATTGATAGACTCTGAAACTAAAGATGACGATCAAGAAGAAAGTGCAAGAGGGTATGCAGACCTGTATTTCACGCAAGTCACAGCTGAGGTTCGATCTCCTCATAACGGCATAGAAGATGTCACAGAAGAAGAAATCCCAAAAGTTCTTGACAACGAAAATGAAGAAGAGAGTGTAGGCCTACCAGAATTATCAACGGTCATAAGCGGGAATCCAATAAGGAATGATAGCACTGCGGCGGAAATGCCTATTGCGCATGACCGTAAGGACATCTCCAACAGCAACGTCATCGATCTTGAGAGTGCTCCACATAAATTAAAAAGCATTTTGAAGAAGCCCAACAAGCAAGGGCAAGTTACACTAGTCGTTGAATATGACTTAAAGTGCCACTACGACGAAAATTTACCATTTCGATTTGCCACTTTTTCAGTGTCTATAGGTCAATCAGTATTAGAAATATCCGAAATAGTAAAAAATATTCCCAAATGGGCATCTTAGACCACAAATTTTAGGAGAGTTTACCGGTAAAATCCTGTCCGCCATTGCTGGAAGCCGTGCCCTTTGTTCAGCTTTAAACAAAGGTTTATTCACCGGAAGTGATGTCATACACTTAACACGACAACCTCGTGGCGCGAAATAGCGTGCATAAAAAAGTAGCCAACCTCGCAAAGATAAATATAACTTTCTTCTTATGTACGTGAAGACGTTTTTAGTGGAAATATGCCTCCAGGCGTTGTGTTCTGCAGGCGAGCGTTAAGTGTATGACATCATTTCCGGTGAATAAACCTTTGTTTAAAGCTGAACAAAGGGCACGGCTTCCAGTAATGGCGGACGTGTAAATTCAATATTCGGAGCTAAAAAAATAAGACTTCCTGTCGTTGTATCGAAAAACAATTTGAACTGGTAATAATATATGAACTCTACTTTATAAATATGCAAAAACATTGATATGTCAAAATTTGATCGTAGGGGCACTTTAAATCGACCTGAATCACTAGTTTAAACACTTACTTTTCGCAATGCTTATTGTTGAATTTGAAAGTCTTTAAAACACAAAGAAATAGATATGGAATGTCAATCGAGGAAGGGTTTAATAACATCAAGATTTAAGAAAGTGTTGCCTAAAATCAATCATAGAATCGAAATTACCAAGTCCCGCAAAACCAGACATCTAGAATAACTTATTTCTTGTCACCGCTAGAGAAATAGTATGCTTTGTGACCCTAAGACCGGTACTTTAAGTATATATCTGGAAATATATTCCTAAGGTTTGACTTACATACTGTATTTAAGGTACACATTTTAAACTTTTTACATGTCTCACACAGAAGATTACGAGGGAAAAATCGAGAAATCGATTACAGCCTGTGTACTTCACACTGCATTTTTGCAATAGGCGTATTGCCATTGTAAATTAATTTGCAAACTATTACAGACATTCATCGAACGTTTTAATTGGGGGTTGGCCGTTAATTGGAGGGGAAAGCTGGTACACTAAATGGGAGGGGGGGAGGGGGGACCAAAGTAATTGAAACATGCAAAATGGGAAAGTTCTGTTAAAATAAATGGTAGGGTCATTAAAAATTGAACAAATGTGGCTTTTTTTATTGCACCAGCCCTCCCCCACTAATATTGACCATGCAGTCCCTTATATTATTATATGACACTTATATTATTATTTACACAGCATTTACACAACGTCAACGTCAAAGATATGAATTGTCATTGATTGTGACGAATCTTGTACATTTAGAATACACGAGGATCTCCCTTTAACTGAGAAAAAGCGAAAACAAACAAAAAAGAACTGAAGAAGCTTTAAAACGAGAACTTGTATAACTTGTACCACGTTTATCCAGCATTGCCAAGTACTAATATTCTGAGATATAAAAAAAATAGATAATGAACGCTCGTATTTTATGGCATTTAGAATGTCTTGCATTTATTAAGAAAGCCACGAGCGCGTAACTGACTAAGAATATGGTCACGTGACCCGCTCAGCCAATCAGAGTCCAGCATTTGCTCGCTCTTTTTAGAAACTGAATTAGTAAGTACTTAGAGAATACTAATAAGGATTTTTCATGTATGAATTCCTTCGTGGGTATGACCATATTCTAAGTCGGTTAGATAATGAACGCTCGTGTTTTATGTAATATATAAAAAACGAGAGCTAGTGTTTTACCAGGGTATCCAAACACCGAGAAAGATGAAAGCACAAGGCCGTTTCGGCCGAGTGCTTTTATTATTTCGAGGTGTTTGGATTCCCTGGTGAAACACGAAGCTCTCGTTTTTGATGACTTCTCAAGCTAAAACAATACCTGCATTCATAAATCATTAGAAAGTATTGTTTGCCTGGAATTTTATTGCATGCAATTATAGACTACACGGGTTCTGATTGTTATTTTCTCATGATCATTTCAACAAACGGACTGATAGTGTAGTGGGCAAGACAGCCGACTAGTAGTCAAGAGCAGTCATGAGGACGATGGTTCGAGTCACAATTTTTATTTCCGTCTTCTCCTTCACTTCTCCATGTAAAGTCATACTTATGCTGTAATCCTTGTAGCTTAATTAGGTCCATCACATGGATGAATCTTGATAACCAATGAGAGCACAGATGAACATCACTAGTGATTTGGATTTCCAAATCACTAGTGATATTGGATATCCTAATCACTAGTGATGTTCATCTAGTGTTTCATTGGATTCCCAAACTCATCCATCTGACCAAATGCAGGCCTCTGATTGACTAAAAAGCGCATGAATTATTAATGAGTTTGAGAAGACATTTAGAATGTCTTACAAGACATGCAAGACATTCTAAATGCCATAAACCACGAGTGTTCATTATCTAACCTATTCTTAGTGCTGCCGGACTATTTAGTACACAAACTTTGAGAACCCAACCTAATCACTGTTTAACACTATTGATTATTATCAAACTGATTAATAATTCATGAAGTAAAACAAAGGAAATCAGCGACCGATAAGTGATCTTTAAATCTGATACAGATTTCGTCCTGATTTACATAAACTTTGGCTTCGATTTTCTCGGGCAAAATAAGTCGTATCGCCAAAAAAACTGAAAACATGACTGACGTTTGACAAGTAAGATAAAGAATTCGTGTCCGATCTTTATCCGATTTACAAACTCTCGCATTCTTTATCTATTACATAAAAAAACAGTCGTAGTTAGTGATCAAGAATTTAGATCTTTCAAACAGTTGTAACTGTTAGAGCTAAATGTTTCAATTTCAACCAAAAATGGATAATAAAACCACAGTTGTATTGATTTGATCACTTTGTCTCAAATTGTGCATTTTATCTTTATCATTCCATGTCGGTACCGGGCATTTCACTAGACCGTATGCACTATGATGCTAGCTGACTACTGCTACCAGAATCCTTTTCGAATTATTTATCTTATTCAGATTTTGAAACTCTTCTGAGAATACCAAGATAATGGTGTAAACTAGAGCAAGAAAAGAAGCAGCGTAAAGGATTCTGGTAGTACTAGTCAACTGAAGTCATACCGCATACGGTTTATTCAATAAAACATAGATGCAAGTTTCCTTTCTGTCGCATCATTTACAGCAGGTTTATAAGGAGATAATCTCCTGTGGCGGATATGATAGAAATGAAGGATTACACAGAGTGTTTTAACAGTGTTTATCAATGACATATGTTAACGTTCGACCTTGCAGTTTCTTCCATATTTCGCTCTTTCTTCAACTATGTCTTGAGCCGTGTTAATCGGATCAAAAGGTTATTTTTGGTCGTCAGATCTTCAGTAAACATAGCCCAGGCCTTTCGGCTCATTTCATCAAAGTTGGAACACTGTGAAGGCAGCTCCTTCAGTTCAAGGGACTGATATTGACTGGTATCAGGAAATGCCTCATTATGACGTCCCCTGTCACTGGAGGTCCCATTTCGATTTGGCCCACCGTGAGAGGTGCCCTGAGCTCGCGTTAGAGGGTTCAAAGACCCGTAGAGTGTATGGGAAGGAGCTGATGTTGTTATACTGCTGTAGTGAATGGTTTCGTTATTCATGGCAGTGGTCGGAGTAGAATTACTAACTACTGATTGAGCGCATGGGGAACTGCCCTGGAAATCGTCCACTGGCTGTTCGTACTCGTCATGACGTGACGCAGCGAAAAACGTGTCCACTTGCTCGTACTCTGGATTATCTCCATTTTCAACAGATGTCAAATGTCGTTGTCCCTCGTGTTGGTCTTGAACTCCTGTTCTATCAGGTCGCAGATGTTGTAGTTCTGGTGATTCGACGTGGGGTTCTTCTGTGTTTAAACTAGTCTGTGTGATATTAAAACAACAACAACATTACGGCCGGTTTTAATCAGGTGAAATCATAGTTTGGGAAACTCTTGATTGAGATACGCTGAAGATAAACACTGGTAGGATCAACTAAAGTCGATTAAGGTATGCTAATCGCTGTGGGGAGCGAGTAGCAGCTGACGTTTCGAGCGCTAGCCCTTCGTCAAAGCAAAAGAGGGAATTGTGGGTGGGGAAACGATTTATATAGTGTTCAGTGCATGATTACCGCTGATGACTCGGTTCAATTAGGGTCAAAGGAAATTGCGCCAACAATAGTGATGTGATTAATATTATATAGAATGGTCAGGAAGATTAAAGTGGCGAGCTACTGGGTTGGCGAGATTCTTGCTATTAGTTCTAACATCTGGCAAGTTTCGATCTCCTAATCTTCGCCCTGTTTCTCCGATGTTATAAAGTGTGCAGGTGATACAATAAATAACATTTACTAGACGTACAGTCAAAATGATCAGTAACTTTAAGAGAGCATTTAGGCCCTGAAATGAGTGTTACATCGTTTCCTGGGGCATTTAAAAGTTCCTGGTTAAAGTTCGGGCTGTAGTGATCCCTTTACCAGGGAATCTCGAAGGTTCTTATCTCGTTTAAAATAGATAAGTGGTGGCTGTGGAAAAATTAGGACGGTCCCTGGAGCATTCTGTAAGATCTTGATTGAGAAGTAGAATGTTGGGTAACCAATCTATCCATGTAGCTTATTAAATTAATTTGAGTAGGCAGGACAGTCATGGACAACTGAAGAAAGTAAGCTGAAATGATAGTTGCCACGACAGTATTCCAGCTTACCTTATATTCATGAACTGTAGACATTTCTTCACGTATGCTTTGAAAATACACAGAAACGTTACGTTAGAATTTTTTTTATACATATTTATGCTACCCTCGATGTTAATAAGAAACTGCAGCAGTGATCACCTGTGATTGGGACATTGAATGAGGGGGTGTTTATATTGAAATAATTGAAAGCCCTCTAAAGGGTATCATATGTTTGAGCTGCTATAATTTTGTTCATGGATAGTAATGTTGCCAGAATTTGGTCCAATTCTGAATTTTAACAGGACCTGAAACAACCATATGGGTTGATCAAAGTCAAATGAATGTCTCTGTTCCTTTTACGGGCTATATTGCTCTGGCAATTGTGCATAGTCACTGACCGGCGGAATAGACTATTTTGTTTCTGGTTTTTAATAATTAATTCATCCAAACAACATGTGTGGGGTGTAGTATCAAACTGAGCTTCCTCTGACAACAAATTAATTCTCATAATTATATGTCACTTTAAAGAATCCAGAGGAATAGCATAAATAAATTTATTGACCTGGCAATAAAAAGTTATATATTGCATATAATATTGTCTTCTCATTAAACAACTCAATGTACTGCTAAAATACTTAGGTCTTATTTTCGGCGACATCTATATTGACAAAAAAAACTGTTAGTCATAAGTCAGAAAATTTGGTTCAAATGTCCAGCTCAGTTTTAGCTAGGTTTAAGTATATAGATAGTTCAATAAATCCAAGCATCTTGCACTCTGAAGACTAAATTATATGTGCTGTTAAAATATAACTAATACTAAATAATGCTAATTATAAAGGCTATCAATAAAAAATAAACACCTCTAATTGCATAAACCTTGCCATATTTAAAAGAAAATCATATAAATAACTTGGCAGGAGTTTATTTGAACGAGGGAACTCAAGCTGTTTGTAGCCAATTTTTTCAACATTATCAAATGTAAAAACCTGTTATAAGCAGAGGTGCGAATAAACTGTATTGTGTTGTATTGTATTTACACTGAGACACCAATCCTACATCGACTCCCATCAATCCTTAATGGAGAAAAGCAAAGTAGGCTTCCAGCTTATCCCTGCCACCCTGAAACTCACTGATGTATATAAAGCCACTTACGTTTTCTTCTCACCCACAAGATGTAGATTATCAGAAAGACGATAACCATAAGCAATATGACAATCAGTGCTATTAGTCCAGCAATCGTCATGTCTTCATTGCCGTCTTCTCGAGTATCGCCTACGTAGAGTAAACGCCCGTTAGTATGGACCAGCTGTACGATAGATATTATACAAATTATAATAAAAGTATAATAAAAGTATAACGTGTAATCAAGGTGCGATCTGACGGAATGGTAGGGAACGTTACTGTACTGTTGAAAAAGAGAAAGGGAATGTCACCAGCGCTCTAGATTGAGGGATATAGTTTGTTGTCGATAATCCATTAAATATAGGTTTTCTCTTTAAACATCGTGTCTATGCGGTAGACATTATTTAAGGGAAGTTTCAGGAGATATTGCATCAATAACCGTTGCATTTAAGACGAGTAGTGAATAGTGTGCCAAAATGCTAAAATGTCACGTTCACAACTGGCTTACCGGCCTTGGTTGCGATGTAGAGGGTCTTGTTTGTGATATCAGCAGTATTACCATAGACAAGATGTACCTCGTACAGAGTACCAGACTCTAGTCCACTGACCGTACACGATAGAGAGGGTGACGTACTTCTGGCGGTGGAATTACTCCAGTCACCAGACCCTTTCATCTTCCTGACGTACATCCAGCAGTGGGCTTCCTGTGGCAACTGTGAATTACTCCACGTGACTTTAATGCTATTTGTTGTTGGCTTAAAATTAGTGATTTCCAGTTGAGCAGAACCTAGAAAAATATAAGACAGAGAACATCCAGCTGAAAGGATGCTGACCTATCAGAGTATACAGCCTCTCGCTCTAGGCTCTGTTTCGTCATGATGATTGCACGGACATTTTGCCGCCATTAATATTAGATCGAGTTGAATGCCGAGATCAGTTCTTTTTCGTCAAACCACTAGGTTGCCGACTTAGTAGCCGTGCAATGGCCGGTCAGTTTGTTCATTCATGCCGTGCGTGCCCGGAACTCCATTCATCTGGAATAGACGTGAACGAGTTGCGAGCACCCTGCTCTGGGTTACACTCTCGAACATATTTGTCTATTGAACTAGCTATTTAAATATTAACATGCTTACCAGACTGACCAACACGTAGGGATGCTGGATCAACGGTGAGGTTTCCCAACGTGCCACTGCTGGTAGCGTTACGTAACGCGGAGAACACGATGCTCTGACTGACACTTTCATCAAAGGAAACACTTCCCTCGACAATAACACTCCCTCGCCTGCGAAAGTAATGATGAAATTGTATCAACAGCACTGATTTCTTCGCAGAGGTGTTGTTTGTGCAAAATATATCATATAAAGTCAATCCTCGTAAGATAATTTAAAAATATAGCTTTTTAAGTGTTTCTTGAAAAGTTCAATAGAAGCACTGTTTCTGGGTTCAGTAGGAAGCTGATTCCATAGCCTGGGCGCCGGAAAAGAGAATGCTCTGTCTCCGAACGTTCATAATTTTGTTGCGTGTACAATTTATAATTGTATGAGAAGTAGACCTCAGAGTACGCTTACACATGCGAGATTTCTAGCCGATGGTTTAGGTAGGACCTTCTCATAACCAACTTGAATACATTCTAAGGAAGGTCTAGGGCGATATCTAGAACTAATAAGTAAGAGTTCAGTGTTATCCTGGTTTGGTTTAAGTCCATTGTTTACCATACAACAATCGATATCTTTGACGCACTGATCGATACTTGACTTAGATGATGAAAGTTCACTTCAACTGTCCGTTTTAAAAGACAGGTACAATTGAGTGTCGTCAGCATATACCTTATTGTAACTAATTTTCGCGGTTACTTAATTTCGCGGAAAATTAGGCGGCAGATTTCGCGAGACTTTATTTTCGCGATTTCGCAAAAAAGTTGAGTTAAAGGGAACTAAATTTCGCGAAAATGAAGATCCACATTTTAATTTGTCACTGCTTTATATTACATTTCAATTTTAAAATCGCCTACCCTTAAAGTGCCACTACGACAAAAAATTACCATTTCGATTTGCCACTTTTTCAGTGTCTATAGGTCAATCAGTATTAGAAATATCCGAAATAGTAAAAATTATTCCCAAATGGGCATCTTAAACCACAAATTTTAGGAGAGTTTACCGGTAAAATCCTGTCCGCCATTGCTGGAAGCCGTGCCCTTTGTTCAGCTTTAAACAAAGGTTTATTGACAGGAAGTGATGTCATACACTTAACACGACAACCTCGTGGCGCGAAATAGCGTGCATAAAAAAGTAGCCAACCTCGCAAAGATAAATATAACTTTCTTCTTATGTACGTGAAGACGTTTTTTAGTAGAAATATGCCTCCAGGCGTTGTGTTCTGCAGGCGAGCGTTAAGTGTATGACATCATTTCCGGTGAATAAACCTTTGTTTAAAGCTGAACAAAGGGCACGGCTTCCAGTAATGGCGGACGTGTAGATTCAATATTCGGAGCTAAAAAAAATAAGACTTCCTGTCGTTTTATCGAAAAACAATTTGAACTGGTAATAATATATGAACTCTACTTTATGAATATGCAAAAACATTGATATGTCAAAATTTGATCGTAGGGGCACTTTAATAAAACGAAACTAACATCATGATCGTTTATGACCAAAGTACAACTGTACGTCTTGTACACTCAAAAACGATGCCTATTGATCAGGGGACATCAACGTTTCTTAGCTGATACCATGCTGATTTTTCGGACTCTGGACTCTTAGACACATTTTAGTTTATGCATACTCGTGTAAACGTTTGTTAAAGTTGATAAAAGGGTTTTACCGAAAGGCATTAAATATCGCGTCGTTAATTTTCACGGTATCTTTTATTCGCGGGACTTTAAGTTCGCTATTTTTTTTAAATCGCGAAAATCGCGAAATTTAAGTCCTGCGAAAATTAGTTACAATAAGGTAGATGGTACTGTAAGTTGTGCAGCTTGACGATGTCGGCAAAAGGAGATGTATACAATAAATACAATAGGGGACCTAACACCGATCATGTGGAACACCACGTACTAAACAAAATTGTGATGACTTGCAGTCTTCAACCTGGACACGTTCACTTTAACACAAAAACGGCTCGAGAGTCTTGACAACAGGATGGAATGGTCAATCGGTGTCGAAAGCCGCGGACAAGTTCAGTAAAAGAAGTATGACAGTCTTGTTGTCAACCGCACACGTCAAGATGTCATTTTGAACTTTAATCAAAGCTGACTCAGTGTTATGAAAGACTTTATACGAGGACTGAAACGTCTCATCTAGATGATGGGTCATGAAATGATCTGTCAGCTGTATAGTGGAAGCTTTCTCAATCAGCTTAGATATAAAATGCAATTTTGAAAGAGGTCGAAAATTCAAAAATTGTTTATAGTCAGCATCAGAATTTTTCAGCAAGGGAGATAATACTGCAACTTTCAGTGCATCAGGAATAGTGCCAGTCCTAAGAGACAAGTTTATGTCCCTGGTTATTGTAGGCAATAACACATTAAAACAGCACTTCAGTACGGTTGAAGGTTTCAAGTCCCATGACTTGGAGGCAGGTTTAGTAGCAAAGTCTCTTACCTGATCTTCACTATCTTCAGCAAAACAAATCATGTAACAAGCAGAAGGGGGCTCATACTAACATTTCTTTCAATAAGGGCGCGAACTTAGCATTAATTAGTTATTAATGGGGTTGGATTTTCGTTCTTATTACTGAGGGTTTGGCTGGGTATGAAAGCCTTGTGGGGACTTCGTGTCCTATTGTTTTCTCACCAGCCTTTTGTCGAATCTTGAAATAAATAAACAAATAAAGAAATAAAATACCAAACAGTAAAATGTTGCAGCCACACTCATTATCTGTGTTAACACTACAGAACTGTAACATAGCACGTAGTGGCACATGGGGTCTCAACCATATTTGAGGCATTTGCTGGCAATGTTGCAGCGTATGCTCGTACTTTCATTCCGCATCTTCATTCGGCACCTTCATTCGGCACCTTCATTCGGCACCTTCATTCAGCACCTTCATTCAGCACCTTCATTCGGCACCTTCATTCGGCACCTTCATTTGGCACCTTCATTCGGCACCTTCATTCCGCACCTTCATTCCGCATCTTCATTCAGCACCTTCATTCGGCACCTTCATTCGGCACCTTCATTCCGCATCTTCAATCCGCACCTTCATTCGGCACCTTCATTCCGCACCTTCATTCGGCACCTTCATTCGGCACCTTCATTCGGCACCTTCATTCCGCACCTTCATTCCGCACCTTCATTCGGCACCTTCATTCAGCACCTTCATTCCGCACCTTCATTCCGCATCTTCATTCGGCACCTTCATTCGGCACCTTCATTCGGCACCTTCATTCGGCACCTTAATTCAGGACCTTCATTTCGCACCTTATTTCAGCACCTTCATTTAGGACCTTCATTCGGCACCTTCATTCGGCACCTTCATTCGGCACCTTCATTCAGGACCTTCATTCCGCACCTTATTTCAGCACCTTCATTTAGGACCTTCATTCTGCACCTTCATTCAGCACCTTCATTCAGGAATTTCATTCAGCACCTTCATTCCGCATCTTCATTCGGCACTTTCATTCGGCACCTTCATTCCGCATCTTCATTCAGCACCTTCATTCAGCACCTTCATTTGGCACCTTCATTCGGCACCTTTATGCAGCACCTTTATTCAGCACCTTCATTCCGCATCTTCATTCGGCACCTTCATTTGGCACCTTCATTCCGCACCTTCATTCCGCACCTTCATTCCGCACCTTCATTCGGCACCTTCATTCGGCACCTTCATTCGGCACCTTCATTCGGCACCTTTATGCAGCACCTTTATGCAGCACCTTCATGCCGCACCTTCATTTGATACCTTCATTCGGAACCTTCATTCAACACCTTCACTTCATTCTGCACCTTTATTCAGTATACTGAAGTCATTCGAAAGAGATATAAACTAAAATGGGACTCACCTGAACGATATAACTTTGCAGCTTTGGTATTTTGAATAAAGGCCATAAGACGGCGCCAAGAAAATGATGCTGACCTGGGAATAAAAAGACGAGTGACATTGTCCATCTCCCCCTTGAAAAAGCAATCCTTTATATCAATCCTTTTTTTAATCAGAAAAGCAAAATGAAAAGTACTAAAGGAAAAACTTTAAAAACCTAAAAATTAAGGCCTAAAAACAATTCAAGCAAAACATAAATGCTATTTTGTTAATGCGGATATGAGATATCACGAGAAATTGGTTTCGTAGTTCATGCTATTGCTTCTCATCCAATCCAATAATTCCTCCAAACATTACTCATGCATTAAATCAATGCTTGATGCTCTTTACTAGGTTTCAAGGCAATGTGTGAATTTGGACATTTTGCAGATTGTAGGTACTTTTTGAGTTAACATTAAATTTACCTCGACAATAAACCGCCTTGCTAGAACCTTAAAAGCCACACTGTTCGAGTCCTTCAAATCATCTGTCCAGGTTATACTGGTCAATTTTATTTCTACGACAAATACAATTTCCAGAGGGTCTGCAGAAAAGAGCAAATACGATTGAACAAATAATCAGTATAATAATACATAGTACTGTACAATGTTATTTATTTCACCACGACTCTCTGCGCTACTAATACATACTAACCCTGTAAGCTTGTAGTTGCTACATACAAGATCACATCATGCAAAGGAGCTGTCTTAAGTACTGTTTAACCAACGAACAGAAGTATTTTATCAGGTTGAAAAACACAAGGGCGCAGCCCGAGTGTTTTAGACCTGAAAACCACGTGCTGCGAGTTTATTGAACTGCTTCAAAAATGTTCACGGATTCATGTCAAAGGAGTGCAACATAATGAGCCAACGGATTAATTATTTAGGGAATGAAAACACGAAATTATATTTTCGAAGAGTTTTTTCAATTCCTCATTTCTTCGCTCGCCTCGATCTAGTTCAAATTCCTTCGAGCGTCTTGCTGAACGGCATGGTCATATTAGCAGAGCTTTGAGATAAAAACGACAACTTTTACGTCCCGAATACTGAGAAAACCTCACTATTAAAATGGTACGTTCTGTTTGTTTTCGGTTGCATTAAAATACTCTTATGCCAATCTGGAGTTTTTTCGGTGTTTTTAATCAGTTCGTCCTTCAGTCTTGCTCACTCGTATCCAATTATCCATTTAGCGAGTTTTTTCTTATTCGGTTCCTTATTTCTTCAGGAATAGTTAGCAAGCATTAAATGGGGGCATTTGAGGAGAATGCAGGTTTTCCATTTTTTAAAGGTTTGCATATACATGGTTCTTTGTATGCAAGTTGTTTATAATATAAATTACGGGAGCATAATAAGAACGCGTGATGTCAATGGCTGCTCAGCGTAGTTGATTTAAGGGTTAGAGACTGATGTGAGTGCTTTATCGGAAAATACAGGCACGCGCTGACTGTACTATGACGAAAAATAATGAATACTGCATGAGGCCGAAGGCCGCAAAGATACAAGTAGCACGAAGCCATTCCCAGGTGCTCATCCATCCAAGTACTAACCTCGTCCGATCGGTACCATCTCTTTGCCATGGTAAATGGTTTGACTGAGGTACAAAACACTCAGCACTATAATGACTACAGTTTAATTTCGAAATTACTAGGTACTTATTGACTGAGTGGGAGGGCCGGACGGGAAAATATTTGGCTCGAGATCATGACGTACGGACCGAGCGCAGCGTACAAAATGACCGAGAGCCAAATATTTTCCCGTCCGGCCCGACCTAACTCAGTCAATAGTTTTTTTTAGCATATAACCATATTTTTTTTGTAGATCAAACCGCAAAACAGCAAGAAAAAATTGTGCAGGGCGGACGGCTTTTTTCGGCCCACTCACGCCATACACGTCCGGCCCTCATCACGTGACTTTTGTAAATGGTTTAGAAAGGAAAGCGCGCGCGGGGCCGTACGGGTCATATGATAACTACTCTTACGCACTCTTGCATAAACGTTGGCTTTCAATATAAACAGGCCGCCTGTCTCATTCATAAGTCATATGAGGGGAAAAGTGATAAGTATGCAAAGCTAAAGACCATACTTTTAAACGAATTCAGTGCTGTTCTGAGGAAAATAAAGGGTTCCAATCAAAGTTTACTTCTGAACCTGAGTACCATAATTTAAGCTTGATTTACGAAAGGTTCCAGGATCCCCCTATGTTCTCTTTCATTTTTGCACGAATTCTTTTTTTGGAATTGTCAACTCCCCCCCCCCCCCCCTCCATCCCCTGATTTCTAATGGTCCACCCCTAATTCAAATATGTCGAACCCAATTGATTCAGGCCCCGTCCACACTAACCCGTTTTCACTTGAATACGCAACTTTCTTTCTCCGTTTTGGTCTTACTTAAGCCGGCGTTTTCGGCATCGAAAACGGAACTTTTCGAAAATGCTTCCAGAGTGGAATTTAAAAAAAATGCCGTTTTCATATTGTAGTGTGGATGGCGAAAACGGAACTTTTGGAAAACGCTGACGTCACGATGATCATGTGATCTTTGGATCAAGTCATCTGCGCATGCTCAATCCTGGTGTTCAGCGTATTCGGATCGTTTTTGTGTTTTAGTGTGGACGGCAAAAACGATTCGAAAACGCTATAGTGTGGACGGAAAACCTTTTCAAAACGGAGAAAAAAAGTTGCGTTTTCAAAATTAAACGGATTGGTGTGGTCGGGGCCTCAGACGCCGCTATTCATGTTAATTTGGCCTTCTGAAACGGACCTAAAACGACAAGAAGAAGATGAGCGGTGACGCTCTTGTTGACAATAAAAATCACTCAATGCAATCAGAAATCAAGAAACTGATCAGTTGTGGGGGAAAAGAGAAATAGCGTGGCCTGACTTTAAAATGGTTTTATCTTTCTAACCAATCAAATTACAGAGTTATCGTATGGCAAGGTTACAGCACGGTTAGTTTCGTACAGTCAGTCTTGCAGTGTTTCAGTCTTTGCCACTCATTCGAAATCTGCTCTAACAGTACTCACCATTAACAGTAATAGTCGTTGTTTTATTCCTTGCGGGACACTGGTCTCCATTGTGAACGGTACATCGGTAAGTACCTTCATCGTTTCTTGTAATCTGATTAAACGTGTACCTGTTGGTGTTAACGAGCTGTTGGCCACCAACCTTCTCTATTGTTATATTTAACGGCTCACTGCCAGACACATTACACTTCAGCATCACTCCGCTTGTTCGTTGAACAACAGTTTGAGGTGAAGAGAAGCCGGTGATGACGGGAGGAGCTGGAAAGAGGCAAACAAGGCATGCCTTTTATCATTTTAGTCGCGTTGAGCACGCGGGTGACAAAATGTCTAAGATATCCAGTTCGCTTCTGCCTATTTTAAGAGCGCTGAGCATTGTCAACAATGTATTTAGGTTGCATTTGATTTATAAGTTGTAACGACCAGGCGCGGCGCGGCACTCGTAACCTTTGTTGCACCACCATATGAAATATGTATTGTCTGGTAACAAATTGAGTATAGACCAGTTCGCAGTAATTTCCGACATTTTGAAAGGGGTGGAAACATGGCGCGAAATACAGTGTTTGTATAGGAATCCTATGCCAAATAATTTCCGTAAAACCGAATTTCTGAAATATTCACTGTCTGCAAACATAAGATACCAGGTAAAAGATTAACTGATCAAAATTCGATGGATGTAGTTCGGCTGGGAAGCGTGAAATCGTGTTTTCAGTTTTCCATACATTTGTCTGTAACAACGAGTCAAAGTCCGCGGGAAAAGTATGGAAAACTGAAGACACGATTGCACGCTTCCCAGAACAGCTGAAAACAGAAATTACTAAATATTACCAGGAGTTCGAATTAAGCAAACATATCATCAATGGCTTCACGTAGCTGACGTCATTAGACTGTTCCAGGATGACTGAGGGATACAAATAAATCATCCTGGATACATTATCATACAAATATAAGCGTGTCATTTACGTCTTTTGTTCGTTAGATTCAGAATATAAGCATAAAGTGCGTCTATCAATCCGATAAAGTAATCGAGTGCACACCGTACGAAGCTTTTACATTGTGAAAACGTGACTGATTACATACTGTGACCTTTAGCAACCAGGACGGCGACAACAGTGACGACGAGACGAAGAAAAGTGTTATTCCGTTTACATGATAGGAGGATACCCCTTGTACAAAGGGTCATCCTAGTAGTAGGGTCAACCTAGCGCTATTGTATTCTGCATTCTGTTTACATGATAGGAGGGTAACCCTTGTACTACCATTGAATTCTACGTTCTTTTTACATGATAGTAGTAGGGTCAACCTACCGCCATTGTATTCTGCATTCTGTTTACATGATAGGAGGGTAACCCTTGTACTACCATTGAATTCTACGTTCTTTTTACATGATAGTAGTAGGGTCAACCTACCGCCATTGTATTCTGCATTCTGTTTACATGATAGGAGGGTAACCCTTGTACAAAGGGTCATCCTAGTAGTAAGGTCAACCTACCGCCATTGTATTCTGCATTCTGTTTACATATGAAGGGTCAGTTTTGTCTCGTGTACTAGGATCGTCCTAGCGCTAGGGTCACCTTTTGCACGCGTTACTTCATGTAAACACTCCCTTATGTCGATTTCGTTTGTCTCTTCGAATCTTCTCATGTTTCACACACATCTGTTTGCTTTCAAAATTCACGAGTTGATCGTAAGCTCAGTTTCTATACTTGATTGGACGCAACAACGTTATTATTTTAGATAGTGTTTTTGTGTCTTAATTCTTCAGCGTGACATCATGTTTCCGTTCTCTTCTCACGTTGTACACAAATAATTATAGTAATTCTATTCTCCATTATGATTTGTAAATTACAAAATCGAGGTTAGAAAACTGAGATATATGAACATATAACTGAAGTATACACAAATACTTATCCCTACGGTGTTGTTAGGTACACAAGTGCCTACATTACTGAGATATACATAAATACTTACACTTAACGTTTATGCTAACGCTAGCATTGCTGCCAATCCCTACAGTGTTGTTAGGTACACAAGTGTACACATTACTGAGGTATACAATACAACTTACACTTAACGTTTATGCTAACACTAGCATTGCTGCCAATCCCTACGGTATTGTTAGGTACACAAGTATATACATTACTGAGGTATACAATACAACTTACACTTAACGTTTATGCTAACACTAGCATTGCTGCCAATCCCCACGGTGTTGTTAGGTACACAAGTGTACACATGACTGAGGTATACAATACAAACGTTTATGATAACACTAGCATTGCTGCCAATCCCCACGGTATTGTTAGGTACACAAGTGTACACGTTACTGCCAACTGTGGATAAACTAAACGTGTAGGTATTGGTACTTCTGCTATTAATGCGTTGGTTAGAAATTGTAGCTGTGGGCTGCGGGCTTTGCACTCGTGTTACAGGTGAGAGTGACGGAATCATCAAGACATGCTACGTGTTTGTTTGTCACCAAGTTGGTCCTCTCTGGCTTATCTGCAAATATGAGAAATAAAATATACCGTTTACAATAAGTTTCATATCAAGTCATTTCAGTCCAATAGCGATTTTACTAGCGCTATTCTCGTTTAATAAACGTAAATCATACATGACGTAAATTATACAGTTCAGTTATGATACTTAGAATTAAAGTAAGGTTCAGACAGAACCAAAACATGCCGTGATATTTAAATGTTACCCCAATGTTTTTGTCTTCAGTTCTGATCCAATCAAATTACAGAGTTACGATACGAAAACGTTACTGCTCTAAGAGTACTTACAGTTAATATCAACAAGAGCATCAGCGTTTGTGTTGCTACACTCAGTTCCATTACTCGCCGTACATCTGTAAGTGCCTTCGTGAGTTCTGTTGATGTTGGCGATGACAAGAGTCTCTCCATGAGAGATAACACTCCCACCAACCTTGCTCCATGTGATATTGGGTTTAGGTAATTCCGAAGCGTTACAGAAGACCGTTAGTGTGTTACCTTCTGCAACTGTCGTGGCAACTGGTGATGTTACAATGGTTGGTGGTTCTGCTGTAAAATAGCGAGCTTAATTCTAACAAATTGATCTTCATAACTGAATCTCAGAACTGAGTGCTACATCATTTCAAGAAGCGTTTGAGGTCCCTTGAATAGAATGAATGGTAACAAAACGTTTTAGTATTATCAATGCGTGTAAAGTAAATGATGCTTACCTTTGACAAATACGAGATAGCTCCTGTTCTGTCCAATGCCGACGGTGTTGTTAGGTACACAGGTGAAGGTGTTGTCTCCCTTGACGTTCAGATTAACACTGAACAAACCATTGACACTCCTGGTTTAGCGACTGCTGTACAGTTGAAAGAAAGCTGAGTCCCACGGCAGACTGTTTTGATGTCAACTGTAGGAGAAGGGTGGAACACTGTGCTCTCTGGACGATCTAGGATTTAAAAGGAAGCAAATATTTGCAATTAATGACTCAACGACACGTTATAGCCAGTCGTATAACTGAATTGAATGATTTAAATTGTGTATTAATTCACTCTGAAAACATCATCTGCATGCTCTTCAATACATCTATTTAAAGTGCCTATAACCCTTTCTATAATTTTTATAGTTATGAACCTCCGAAAACTTTTGAGTACTTCTGTGAAGAAAGTAAGAGTAAAAGCCTGGATCCATGCCTGTATATACGTCATCTTGACGTCATATAATTAATTCGGCTTTGCAATCATTTGAAGAAATACACGTTGACTAAAATGACTTTTTTCTTTACTAACAACTCACAGACTGTGTATATTTTCTATGCATCGACGTTGTTGTGATAGAAAGGCGCCATGGAGAATAATGCATCAATGAGATGACGTCTACGCAGGTATCGACCCAGGCTTTTATACTTACGCGGTCATGGGCCAGGAAAGGTCAAACTTTACACGATTTCAAACAAGCGTAGAACATTGAGTATTCTCTGCAAACCTAAACTTTCTTCACAGAAGTATTCAAAACATTTCGAAGGTTCATAGCTATAAAAATTGCAAGAAGTGTTATAGGCACTTTAAATAAAGATATATTCATTGATTATATAGATACATGTCGATTGATTACATCAACGCTGGGGGACACATTTGGCTTGGGCTTGTCTGAAATTAGGAAAATTAGTGATTAAATTTTCCCGAGAGCCGAGGGAAGATCTGTTGTAGCGGAAGGGAAATTTAATCACTAACTTCCCGAAATGTCATGCTATCATTTTCTAATACTATTATCACAAAGGAACAAATCTCTGAGAAGTTTAGTTTTCTCTGCCTAAACTAAACACGTCACAGCTGAGTTGCTTTCGAAAATTTTGTTATTATTATTATTGATTGAATGACCCTGGCTTCTCCTGGGGACAAGCGTGTTTTCATTAGAAAAATAACACTAAAATACAGTGTAATTATGTGGTTGACTAAATATTCAAAGCGCATATATGGCATTTAATTACGTCGCGTTTATGGTTTTGAGTATCCCACATGGAAGAAGCGGGTTTGAGAAATGAAGAGGAGAACTTTCTTGTTTCATACTGACTCAAGGTTAATAGGTAAGGTACATGGTTAATAGATAGGGTACAGGGTTAACAGGTAGGGTACAGGGTTATTAGGTAGGGTACAGGGTTAACAGGCATTGCGCCATACCCGGCGTGCCAAGGAACAGTCCAGTGTTTCCTCATCAGCGTTCATACCCTTCTAATTTTCCCTCTTACATGTCAATGATGAAAAATTAGAAAAAGTATGCATACTGATGAGAGAATTTAGAGATTAAATATCCCTGAACAAACAAAGAAAACCGCGGTGATCATGGTACTAAATTGATAATACCATGATCGCCTCGGTTGTCATTGTTCTCCCGAGGAAATTGTATCCGCTAAGTAGTTTTAAACACAGACGTGATTTCCTTAAAAATATGGATAAATCCTACTTACATTGTACATTTAGATGAAAAGTAGCAGTCTTGTTCTCCAGTACACCGTTACTGGCTGTACAAATGTAAGTCCCGGCTTGATCTCTCGTGACACCCGTGATCGCGTAAGGACTTCCTGTACCGACCTGTTGTCCATTCTTCGTCCATGTTATGTTAGGGGTTGGGTTACCGGTAGCATTACATACGAGTTGAACAGTGTCTGTCTCGTTGACTGTGATATTTACTGGCGATGAAGCGGGACTGGTGATCGTAACGGGAACTGCAAAAGTGATATAGAATGTAAGCATGAAATAATTTACTATTTATTAAAACAGGCACGCTTAACCTATCTAATATAAGAACACTTTCCTTTGTTCCTTTTTCCTGTAGTCATAACGAGGTGATTTCATTTTGTCCTTATTAGCCATTTTGTAAACGAAAAAAGACTGGGACCGAGTATGGGTAAACATGTCAAACAGTTTTAATACTGCACTATTTTATATATGTACATATTTCACTGATTTCAGTTACCGTGCATATATAAAGTTTGTCTGTCTGTCTGTCTATGTAACTTTATTCGAATTAAAGAACAAACCCCGGCACTACAAGAAAGATCACATCACAATTAATGTGTTGACTGAGTTAGGGGACGTTTGGATCAATATTAACGAGGTGAAGAACTTTCAAAAATCAGAAAAATAAGAGAGCGTATAGTATGACTTGGACGCGCTCCTAATGACAGGAATCGCTCAATACCTTCAAATCCAATCTCTAACACAAACTCCCCGGGGGGGGGGGGGGAAGGGGGTGACTCCCTATATTGAATTGACGGCGATGCTCGGCGCTCCTTTTAGGGGTAAAACTTCTCGTAACCATAGATACCTTTTAGGGGTCCTGTTCGCACGGGTTAGTTACGCAACCCGAGTCGTACCTCTGATAGACTTGGGTTCCCAACTAGCTAGGTCTAGCAGCCACCCTCAAGTTCAGCTCGATCGTGCGAGGTTAGTAACTGGATGGGTGACCTCGTGCTGTAGCCATTTCCGTTTTCTTCTTCTTTTTCGCCGTTTTTTTTTTTTTCGGATAGCGTATACCAACACCTTTAAAAAGGGAATTGGAAATCCTAAATTTCATTTAGTTAGGATAATTTAAATCATAATTCCTGGCATTGCGAGCAGCTGTGGGCAAATGACCCGGCAAATCAGGAAAGGAAACAAGAAACACAGGATAATTAGCTAGAATGCACAAAAAGTCAAAGTGCTGCTGAAATAATATCTAAGTGAACATAGTTTCATTCCTGTCATAGCTTTGTATACTTTCTCGAAGCCCTTTTCGAACAAGGAAACTAAAATCATTTCAAAATCTTGGCAATTTATATATAGCCGCCACCTTGGCGCTTGAATGAGGGTCTGAATGGGGGGGGTCTACATGTCAGTTGTCAGTTAACATTTTGCCCATTTGTCAGTTGTCAGTTAGCCCTAGTTAATCATTACTAGAGAAAAGTTACAATGTTTGACCCACAAAAACCAAATTTGTCAGTTGTCAGTTACTTTTCGGTTGTCAGTTGTCAGTAAAAAAATTGTCAGTTGTCAGTTGTCAGTTATTTTTAAGGCCGTTTGTCAGTAGACAGTTAACCCCATTCAGACCCTCTTGAATAGAGTGCGAGATCTGCAATTGCATATAGCGGAGCGAGATCAGTCACTGTGCCGTAGTCAGAAAACAATCGAGAGGTAAAGCAACAAAATAAGAGCTTCTCAATGATCTCTAAAAGAGGGGGCCATCCTGTACCGCTCGAAACGAGCCACAGCATTGGCTTTCCCAACAATACAAAACACCCTAACCTTTAGAACGTGCAGTACGAAAACAACAGAGCTACAGTATAATGGGTCTCGAGCCGTACAGAATTACTGGAAAGAGGAGAGGAGTATAAGAGGCTATGCACAGAAGCTTGTGTACTTGTGCTCTCAGATCTCGCACCAGTACGAACTTTATTGTTCGACCTGTTCCAAGCCACATGTTGTAGTCATGTCAGGGAAGACCAAAGGATTATTTCTGTAAAAAGCTGATTTGAAGAGTAGTGGATATTCTTCTTGTTCTCTGGTGGCGATTTATAGCGAATTTGACGAATTTTAACCTCCTTTTCCCGCTCCGACTGCTTTCCCCATCTTTCCCCATCTTAGATCAACCGTACAGATGACCCTCGAGTGTCCCGAGCGGTATCGAACCTGATTGGTTGACCCCGTGAACAAGAAATACAAATAAACACTTGCGAAACTTGACTCGGCGGCCAAAGGCCTGGCCCGAGTAATGGACCGGTACCAAAATGACGAGGATGCTCGGCGGTCATTTTGAAAATGAAGGTACGCATAAATTAAATGAGGTTTCAAAACCATGATGAGTTTGACCCCTAAAAGGTACGCATACATTAAAATTTATAAAGTGATTCTTTCGAGTACGTCGTAACACTGAACGGGTCAGTGCATCATGACAATTTAAAAACGTTTGTCGTTTTATAATTTTCAGTCTCCAACATTTTGGCAAAGCTGTCTTGTAACGGTATCTAGTGGCCCGAGTTCGGTTGGCAGTGTCAGCCTCTTGTTTTAAAAGTTGTACAATTATATTTGAATTCGATTTACACACTCGGTCCCAGTCGTTTATCGGTTTACGAAATGGCCAATAAGCGTATGATAAAGTAAAGGAGATCAAACATGTTGAGAACACTTATAATGCTCATACAAAAAATACTGAGAACGGAACAGGTACGTGGACAATCATGAATACGTATGTAAACAACGAAAATCTTGAACGCCGAGAAACTGTCGTTGTAGTCATTGTAGTCGTACAACTTCACTGTTGGACTTTAATCGAGATAATAAAGCAATAGGCCTTATGCATGATGATGTCACGTGATCACCACCAAGCCTCACTTTAGCACAACATTTCCTCTCAACACAAAAATGAGGCTTGGTGGTGATCACGAAAGCATGACATAACGCATAAATAAGGCCTATTAAAATTGATGTTTTGATTTGGTCCAGTTTGTTTCATGGGTTCTTGAACATTAAGAAACTTCCGCACTGTATACATCTCTAGCATTCAATTTAACAGAGAGGAGAAAACTCATAAACTGGTCCAACAAGATTAGAAATGATCGATAACTGTTGGACTAGAATGAAATAAGAAATTTCAATTTAGAAATGTTCGTTTCAGATTGAATCCTTGTTGTGTTGCTATTCAATGTAAAATACAATAAGGTCGCTAGTAAGCTCAGGAGAAAGAATCGAATAATAAATGAAACACGTCAGATAGAGTTTAAGATTTAGTATTAATTAACTGCAGCAAAGCTTTTTTTAAATAAATATAGCGATTTGAAGTTAAGTATAAAATGGAAATACGGATATCGTCAAAACATAATATTATACGATGGCTATACATTTTAGTTGAACGAGAATAAACTATTGGCTGTTGACGTGTAGAAACGCTTATAAATATAGCACTGTTTTGCTTATTAAACAGGATAAACAATCTCGTAATTAAAAAAACAATTGGTTGTCGTCACAAACGGATCAAAATATTACTTGCTTGTCAATTAGACAGCCACCTGGTTTTGAATGAAAAGTCTACGGATCAGTTTGTACAGACGTAAAATCGCTACATAGATTTACTTACTCTGACTGTGAAATTATCATGAAAGGCACATGTACAAGGCACGAAAAAATAGCATGACATGATATGGATCGGCCTACCTAGGACATCAAGGTTTGCTGAGTGAAAGCAAACACTCGGTTCGCGAAGAGAAAGCAAACATTATTTTCACGAAGTGGCAGTAAATATATGTTACAACATTAATATCTGTAGTACATGTATACCTACCGAGCACATCGACGTTTATCGATGATGCTACTGCTGTACTTGTTCCATCGGTTGTATCAAGAAGAACAATATAATATTCACCAGCGTCTTGTGTCTGAACATTCTTTATGATTAGTGTCACTGGGTTAGAGGAAGCAGTGCTGATATCAAATCGCGATCTATACTGTAAAACAACAAATTTAGTTTTATCCCCCAAAATTCAAGTGTCCGATTTGAGTTCCTATGCCTTGAAAAGCGATTCTGCTATCAATCGTATGGTTTGACGGATAGGTATAGTTCCAACTCAAGGCGAAGTTCGAAATCCCTTGAACGATACGAGTGGGATTTGCTGGCTTGGATGTGATAATAACAACAGCACCTGTGGATTGAGAAGTACAAGGAAATTATTACTAAACATCTAAATTGCTCCTCTCATCATACTTTTAAAGCGAAACTCATATATAAACCGGATATACCTGCTCCAGGAAAATATGACAACAGACGAAGAATCATACTCGTTAAAACAGCGACTTTGCCGTTTTTCGGCCGAAAATACATTGCTTTTGGTAACGTACGAATTCCGAAAGAGATTTAAATTCTTTGCGAGTATTTCAGTGAATCAGGAATGATTCCCAAATACTTTGACTAACTTTTCCGTCACAAAATCTAACATTGGATGCCTCACTCAAATGGAGGGAATTAGAATGTTTTCTGCTATTAGATCATTGCTTTGCCACCTTATTTTCCGGCTAACGCTCCAACAAACCTGATGATATCACGGCAGACTTGGCCCTAGTTGCGACCGCAATGGCTTTTGGGACCTGACGTTTTGCAAGTACTACTTCACTGTCAAAACTTTAAGGACGCTGACCAATTGCGCGAAGGCGATCATAGCTGCGGTGCTCTGAATAGAACATTTGCATGATGACGTCACATACTACAACTACCAGAACTCTTTGCGCGAATCCTTTTGTTCCTCTACTCTTGTCTTCGACATTTCCACGGTTCTGCGCGCATCAAATGTTCGGTCTTTATCACATGGAAATGAGGCATAATTTTACTGGCGGGCACTCGATACAAACATGGGAGAAAGTATGGGAACTGTGTTGAGCTGTGTGAATCCTCGGGTGGAATACGGTTATCCATGGCCTGAAAAGTACGAGTGATCATTACAAACCCTAAAGTAAAACCACAATGAGCCAATCACGAATTGAAGTAATTCGTGATTGGTTCTACTTGAACCAATCAGGAGGAGAAGTAAATGCAATCCGGCATGGATAACTAACCAATCAAATTCGAAAGCAATCACCTAATTACTTTGCGACACTCGGCTTCAAACCGCGGAATTCGGAAGGCTATCAAATGATGTTGGTTGCCAGTCGTTAAACTCAAGCCTGCCTTAAGGCCTGGGTCATGGTTAACATATGCTAATTATTGGTGCTAAATATGCGTTTTATTCGTTACTCGGTAATTTCTAATTACTACCAAATTCGGTATTAGGATGTAGCTAAACGTTTTGTTGCCATGGTAACCGAACTTAAGGGGGCACTATAAGAAAATACGCCTTTCTCATTCATAGCTTCAGGAGCCCATAACTAGGAGCGTCCATCCCGCATACTAGGCCTATATCACAGCGTTTTCACAAGTTAGGTTATTTTTAGAACGGTTTCCCGCTATTGTTGAGTTGCAATTATTCCTAAGAGAATCAAACTACAAATGCGTAGCAGCCATGTTGTTTGGTATAACAAAAGTAGCTAATGAGACATCTTTTGTTCCGTCACGGTACAACCATTAATTGGTGGGGAAACTAATCTAAAAATAGCCAACTTGTAAAAACGATGTGACAACTACATAGGACATATGGACGCTCCTGGTTATGGGCTCCTGACTGCTCTTTAGTGCCTCTTTTCCTCGCTCATGAAATTGTGAGACTTTAAATGCAACCGGCATCATACCCTTCTGATGGAATTCCGCGGTTTGACGCCGAGATCACCGGCGAGTTTATCCTGCAAACGCAACCCTTGTAGCGGCTTGTCGCGCCCAAAATCGTTTAAGAAGATCATCAAGACCTCTTAGTAAGGTTTTTAAGGATCCATCAAACACTACTTAATAATACATGAGGTAAGTAGCCAACCAGAGGTATCAATTTGTACCACGTGCAGTACTTTGAAACCCCGTCAAAGTACTCTCTACGGTACTTTGAAATCCTTTTCTAAGTCCAAGGACTTTGAATTATGAATATTCATAGTTCAAAGTCCTTGGACTTAGAAAATAATTTCAAAGTACTGTAGGCAAATTCCTTGAAGAAAGGGAGGTCTCACGATTAATCAAAGACTTCCCCAAGCGGTAAAAAATAGCAAGGTACAATACCCGTCTTGATGCATACAGACCGTCTCTCCAATGTGGGACCTTTTTTTTTTTTGCACACTGCCCCGACACTGCGCATATCCGTGACGCCAACTATAGTGCCAACCTATAGTGATTTCATCAAATTTTACGCCAGGTTGTACACACTACTCCCCACGGCTGTTTCGAGCGCGACATTAGGTTCCAGGACATCGCGCGGTCAAATAGTGTTGCTATGCAAGTTTTTGCAGGGTAAGTCCTTGACAACCAAAATGGCGGTAAACTTAGCGTTAGCACCTGCTTTATAAAAATTGCAAAAAAATACTTCCTTTTCGTCGAACTATTGAAAGTAATCAGCCCAATAGCGAAACGAATAATTTTTCTTTGGTTCGTCAATGTTTTTTATTGAAGTTGGTGCCAAACACGAACAACATAACCATTTGAACAAGGAGGTCAACTTGTATTAATAGTATATACAGTGTTAATAGAGGTTCCTTTTCCTCTCTTTTGTAATTATAGTTTTGCAAACTGGCAGGGAAAAGAAATATCTGCCCCCAGTCGCAACAATTTTGAACTAACCACCGTCCACGACCATGGATGAATAAATTATAAAAATATCTATATACACTGCTTGTGTAAAAGATTTGCACCCGCCAACATCAATCATTAGTTTGCATACTAATTACCATGGGATCACATTCTTCTCATTGGTCAACCTGTCCAAGCATTTAATGTTTTTGTGTCTCTTAGTAATGCAATGCATTTAGAAAACAATGTGATATTTAGAAAAAAAATGGGATATTGTTGGGATATTTAGGAATTTTGTTGAGGGTCTAGGCATTTTCAGCGTAGTTTTTGGTGATTGAAACTGGTTAGCTCAATTCAGTGGCAACAGTAATCTGGATCAGCGGTTTCCCACTTAATAATGTATCCCATGATGCTTAGTGCAGTCAGTACAGAGGTCAGACTCAGAGCAAAATGGCGGATCCACCAATGGTTGTAAGCTTATTTTGTGAAAAATGCGAGTACGATAATAAAAAAGGTTGTTATATTATAATATTTATTAAAACTGTATTAACATTATCTTTGTTAGTGGGAAATTTAGAAAATTTTGCCTGATATTTAGAAAATTTTGACTGATATTTAGAAAATTTTGCCTGATATTTAGAACTTTTTACGTGATATTCCGGAATGATATTTAGGCGATTTTACGTGATATTTGTATCCAGGCCTAGCCCTGTTTGTGATGCCCATGGTTTCAAATATTTTGTGATAATGGGGTCACTTCTGAATCTGTTCTGCCAGTGGTACAAGGTGCAGCCCTAGCAAGAACCCTGTCATGCATAATTTGTAGGCCTTCAACTTTATGTTATCATTGAAAAGATTAAATGGTTTACTTGCAGTGCAGAACTAAAAAGGGATAAATCCACATGTTTCACAGTATACGAAGTAAAACAAATACATTTAGTAAAACAATCTAGTACTTGTATTTCCAGGGCCATGCAAGAATATGTGCACCAAGTAACTTACACTTACTTAATGGACTATTATCATAGTTCGGCCATCTTGGATAAAACAATGGTTTTGGCCCCAGTAACCTCGCACTGGTGGATTTCAGAATGAGTTTACCGGACAAAAACAAAGGTTTTTAATCTCCTGGGACTCAACATTGCTGCCGCATGATAAAAGCCCATGCATGACTAGTGCAAGAACGGTAATAAAGTTTCATTTCCATAATGAGATACAATGTACATACATGTACCGGTATATCAGGACAAATAATAAAATATATGTGGATCTGGTTACCTGACCGAGCTTACATGTAGATTCCCCTGCTGACCCTATAAGTTTTTCCACCAAAATGTTAATTACCAGTATGCAAGCTTGACTTAGAGAATTACTATCATGTTTTTTTTCTTGAAATCTGCCAAAAAGTAAATCCAGTCAGTCCTACATTAATGTACTCTGAATTTCTAATGGGACCTGCAACAACCGTAGGGGCTGATCAAAGCCAGGATCTGGCTACCCACAGATCAAATTGAAATTAAGCATGTTGGTTTTTGTGGAAGGAGGAAAACCAGAGAAAAACTCTCAAAGCAAGGGTGAGATTCCAACAAACTCAACACAATTATTATGGTGCTGCATCTGGTGATCGAACCTGCCCTTGTAGAAATTCAGTACACTTTAAGTATATACTTCAATTGTAGTTAAAGTATACTTCAAATGTACTTTTGAGAAGTATACTTTAGGTAGGCCACTTTTGGTCACTTCAAAAAGTATACTTCAAGTATACTTTCTAGTGCTATACTTCAATTGTATATAAAGTATACTTCAAATGTACTTTTGAGAAGTATACTTTAAGTAGGCCACTTTTGGACACTTCAAAAAGTATACTTCAAGTATACTTTTTTTACTTCAAGTATACTTCAAGTATACTTTCTAGTGCTTTGTAAAATATGCTGCTTCAAGCAATATACTTATTCACATGAAGTATACTAGAAGCATACTTTTTGTGAAGTAACTAAAATTATGCACACCTGAATATAGTCAGTGCTTTTGAGATTCCATATGTTTGTCATAGATTTTCATTTTTTTTATCCCAGTTCAAAACATATGATAATTATGGTGTTATGTGGGGTACATGTGACAATTATATCAAAACAGAGAAATTAAAGACTAAGAACATACATAATAAAATAGGATTTATTAGATATAATTATTTTTTATTACTTGAATTGATCATTAAGCCTATGCTACAAGGTACATGGCCAGAAATGCCATTATTTTGCAGTATTATTTTTGCAGTCTGATTCACAAAATAATAGTCCAACTGAAACTGACCATAATTTGATTTGTAATAATATTGACTTCAACTTTTGTTTTTGGATGTTTCAATAACATTGCATGGACTCAGCTGGCATATAGTTTGTTGCCTTGCTCTCCTTGGAATCAGCATTCTTCAGTTTCATCTGTCTGCTTTATTGTTCTACAAAATACAAATGTATAGTATATAGATTACCAACCAGGCATGATCATGAGGTGAAGATATTCATAAATAGGAGCTGCTCTTTTTGGCCTGTTTGCAGATGCATCTACATGCACACAGAGTTATACTACTTATATTATTTACAAGCCGCAGTAGCAGTTCCCCACACATATTGTAAATTCCTCAAAATCAGCTAATTAGGGGTGTGGTTAATATAGCCGAGTACTTTCCCAAAAATAAACTAAAGAAAACAGTGAGGTGGTCAAAGTTAGGGGTGTGGCTTATAAGTGGTAAACTATGGTATAATGTGCAGTGATTCCAAGCCAAAGACAGGATTCATATTTCCAAAGATTAAGAAATGATTGAGACCACCTATGCTTTGGAAGAAACTGTACTTATAAATAAGCTACACATATCAGAATACTACATTTATACTTACAATAATGTATGGACCACATAATAAATATATACATGTACATGTACATTGTAGATGCATTATTACTGGTATATCAACTTGAGCAAGAAAAAGCAGCATCTCTTTCAATGGCACTAATATTCAACATTTTCTTGGCATACATGTCACTTGCATATTATGCACTTATCAATTGAAATTGGGTAGGTGGGAATATGGGGGATTTTGTGGTGATTATAACCAGTTTTTGTGGCCCCAGGGGGTCGAATATTTTACTTGATTTGTTTTAAAGTTCGTGGGAGGGGTGGGGATTTGACTGCATGGAGCCCAGTTCATTTGTGGTGGCTTTTGTCAGTTAAGTGTTTAGCCGTTGTTGTTTTTCTTTTTTTTTCCAAAAATGTCATATACCACTAGACCATCAAAGTTCCAGTGTGCTCCATGGCCAGCTGTACTCTTTGTGCTGGACATCAGATGAAGTATTAATTTAAAGTGCAATGATTGAATGTGACAATCCATGATGCAAAATAGAGTGGTTCCAGCCACTTTCAGTATGTTGGACTTACAGGAGGGAGAGCAGCCTCAGAGAAAGTGGTTCTGCCCTACCTGCAAGCAAACTTAAAGTTGAACAGTCTTTCAAATGGCCATCCACGCTAGCCTGCAAACAGGCCTGTTGCACTCACTGCTACATGTATGCAATCAACACCTGTCCAGTATTTTGTGTTATATTTCAGATACATGTATAGCTGCATATTCACCTTAGTTTTAGTGCTATAAAAATACATAAGACAAGAAAGAAACTTGTTCTAGGTGAGGATTTGGTCCTTTTCTTACATAAAATGGAGCATTTTTCAAATGAAATTCCCACCTACCAGGGTTTCAATAGATAAGTGAATTATATATACACCATAAAATAACTGGTTACTTTATGCTGTAATTCATCAATACAAAAAATAACATGGCTCAAATTGCATTTAAAAACTAAAACCATACATCAAACTTAAATCAGTTGCAAGACAATGGTGCAATTAGAGATAGACAATAATTATTATTTGACATACTGATTCAACACAATCATTCTGAGCAAAATTATGCTTGTTCCGCAATGCATGTTGGCAGTCTGTTAGATACTTAGAATACAAAAAAAGCAACTAAATAATTTGATTTGGTAAGTCAATACCATGGTAAACCAGTGAGCCTGGTTACAAAGCATGTTGAATAGTTGTGTCGAATGAGTATGTCAAATGATTGCAGCCCTATACATGCAATGACTAAACTGCAGAATACGTACAATGCCACTTAAAAAGATCACTTGAAAACTTCTCTAAATTCTCCATTATAGTTCAGGTGTATTTATAGCTGATTTTAGGTTTAAAATGGTTAGTTTTTTTCATTTGGGTGTTAGCTTTTTAGAAGGTGAAAATGAATTATTAATTAGCCAAGTGGTGTTGTATTCTGCAGTTACTAGTTGCTCCCTGATTCGAAAAGCTAAATAAACATGAAATGATTTAATTAACACACGAAAACTATCATTCTGACTATGTCTCTATCAATTCCAAGCCCGCCCATCCCCCCCCCCCGGGCAAGATGGGGCATTTGACAACCTATCTGTTCCTGGGGTGGGGCATTTGTTTTGCGTCAGCCCGAGCCCGGGGCATTTGTCAAAAAAATATCCCACCCCTCCCCTGTTTGATTTTGTTTTGCTCAACTGATCAACACGTGCTTGCTTCATCGATCAACATGGCGGCGGAAAAAGTCATCCGTGAACATGACGTTAGGAATTTCCCAGTTTCGGGGTGAAGTGTGCGGTTTGTTGGGAACTGGCTAGTGAATGTGGGATTTGGGGGCACTTACGAAAGTGTTTGAAGGTGAGTACTGCATTACTTTAATAAAGAAAAGCGGTGAAATGTGGCTTTGAAACGGCGAAGAAATTTGGCGCGTTCGCTATACTTGCCCCGGGGTGGGACATTTGCATAACTTAGCTGGCCCCACGGTGGGGCATTTGCAACGTTCTGATTCCAAAATGACAAAATCCCCACAAATGCCCGGGGGGGGGGCATGGGCGGGCTTGGAATTGATAGAGACACTAGTTTGTCATGGTGTTATTACTAACTGTATGTACATAACTGTAAGGACTGTCATTTATCCCTTTACTGCATGTATGTATGTAATTATATGTATATTGGCAGGCCTATGGATGTGTTTCTAAGTGGCAGTAAAAAATAATCAGATCGAGTGCAGATCAGATTTAAGGTACATGTAGAAATATTACGGCTCCGAAATACACACAAAATTATATATAAATTAAGTGCATATGTATATCACTACATACATGTAGTACATGGTACATCATGGTACATGTACCTAATCTAAGGCAAGTGATCGAGACTCATGATCAGAATGCTATAATAATTATTAGGCGATGAACGTGTACCACAAATTATGATGTACGCGCGCATTAATTTGCTTAAATACTCGGTGTTCAATTTCATTAGGAGCGCAGTTTCGTCGATTGAAAAAGTCGGGAAAGCACTCCTCTTTTCCTAAATGCCTGCTTATCCAGAAAGGAAAAGGTTTTGATGGCACGAGAATGAGAAGAACTATAGTCATCAAAAGGCTACGATCACGTCTGCTACGTATCGTGTCATCCGCCATCTTGTTTTGATGTGTTACTGCTGACTAACTGTTGAAACATGCAGGCGCATTTATACACAGGCTACCCACGGGTAAGGTGTTTGACTGGAAGAAAGAATCGCCTGAAAAAAACACAGACACAGCCCAATAACTGACAAACACACAGGTAAATTCTTATTTATTTTATTTCAATATTTACAGAATTATTACAATTTCTAAAAACTCTAAAAATTCCCAGTCAAGTCTTGCAAAATAAATGGTTAATCAAAAACCTTACGGTAGCCTGTGATTGATTATGACTATAAAATCAATATCGCGATCGTTCCACGTTCGTCCGTGGAAATTGTCAATACGAATATTGCCTATTAATACATTAACTTGCTGATATTTTGCTGTTAAAAAGTATACTTTAAGTATACTTCCCTTTCTGAATGAAACTGAAATATTTGAAAATAAATACTTTATTTATACTTTTCAAACTTGAAAATAAAAGAAGTATACTTCAAGTATACTTCGCTTTTTTGAAGTATAATTGAAGTATACTTCATTTGTACTTTCTATTTCAGTAGTATATATGAAGTATACTTCATTAGTACTTCTTGACTTGAAAGTACAAAAAAAGTATACTTTTACTACTAGTCAAAGTATACTTTAATGTACTGAATTTCTACAAGGGTGGGCCACAGAGGTGAAAGGCGAAGCACTTAACCACTGCACCACCCTGGCTACCTATCAACAATAACAGGAACCACATCTTTTTTATTTAGCCCAATGCAAGTTTATAATTTTATGTTTAGCCCAATTTATCTCAAATGCTTCTCTAAATTCCCTTTCCACCTCATTTCCTCAACACTTCTCTTCATAATAATTTACATTAAAAAGTCTTAGCTCAAATGCTTCTCTAAATTCCCAGAGCAACTACAGAATGCAGGGCCATTTTTGAAGCTCCATATATTTTTCTCATTGGCTCAGTGGCTCGGATGATCTCACAACAAATGTTTTATGGCTCAGTGGCTCGGCAGTCACTGTCTCTTTAAAGAATGAAGCATCCAATGTATCTTGGGGTCTATATCTTAGTAGTTCGGTGGCTCGGCAGTCACTGTCTCTTTAAAGAACAAAGCATCTCCATATGAATATTCAATGTCCAGTGGCTCTTTAGGACATATCGAGAAATGGCCCTGTATTCTGTAGTTTATATTTAATAGCCTAAACAATATCTTGCTAAGGGTTGGAAACACTTTAAAAATATTACCAAAAAACTTCATTTATGGGAAAATCAATTACGTTTTGGACTGACAAAGCCCCCTTTACTACATTATCTCAATCAAGGTCTTTATATATTAAATATTTTTTTTAAAGGGGCATTTTTAGAAGTTTTACAACCCCAACAAAAGGTTTTAAGTTTACTATTTTGACTCACTTCGATAATAATTTCTAATGAAAGTAATCATAATTATGTTTATTAGTCATACATGTATTTACATGGTACTTTCCAGACATCGGTTAGGTTGATCAGACGAGTTCCTGTTTCAAGACAGGCAAGTTTCTTAATTTTTCCACGACTCTCGTCCACAAATACATGCACTTTCTTACCAGATCATGATTTCTACAAAAAAATAGTTAGTTAAAAAATAAGAGAACTTTTGCAGAGACTAGACAATGGAGCACGTAGTTTCAACTCACCTAACTCTGGGAAAACCTCCGATCTTGGCTTAATTCACTCCAGTATTGAAGGTTTGCAGCACACCATCCAGACCGCCATCTTTGATGTCCACAACAAATTCTCAATCTTACCGTATAAAATCGCACTTTCTTCGTTAAAACTCCGAATATAAACATATTCAAAACAACTTCTGGACCTTTCTTAAGCTTACAGTGAATCCCTAGAATGGCAAACAATCAAAAACGACGAAAATTTTAGGAATCTATCAACACTACGAAATCGATTTTGTTTCTTCGAAGAGACATTTTCTGAAGCCTCGTTCTGATGACCATTGACCGTGCGCTTTAGCGCAAATGAGGGACTGCAACCTACAAGCCTGAAACATCGAAACTCTAAATGCATGAAGTTTTAAAATCATGGTATTTTGTTGTTTATCCCACAATCACCAAACAAGCATAAAATTATTAAGTAGTGTTTGATGTCGTTTCAAGGCCTCAATAGTATATTCATAATGAGATGCAAGAATGGCGGTCGGACGTATACTTTTGTTTGCTCCCAACTACTGACTGCTCCCAAACTCATTTACTGGAAGTTAGTTTGTAATTTGTAATTTCCACTACACTATAGTATTTCTCAAAAGTATACTGATCTAATCTGATGATATAATATATTATCAACTGCATAATGCCACCGAAATCTACAAAGGGGAAATCGACTGATGAGGTTCTCGGCGAGAGCGAGTTCGTCTCGCTATTCACCGTTAAGGCAATCATGTCAGCCCAGGAAAACTTATTCAAATCAATGATCGACTCATTAGTGAACTCTACGATTAACCGTGTCGATAACCCAGGCATGGACGTCGCAAACCTACGTGCCAGTCTAGAATACTCGCAAAAGGATATCGAGTCACATGGCGTAAATCTCGAAGCCAAAGATCAACTTCTGGCCAATATTTCGCAGGAGAAATTAAGAAATCGGTCTCGAAGTACAGCGAGAAGGCAACTTACCTTGAAAACCAGAGTCGCAGACGTTCCTACATTCAAAGCAGATGATCCAATGTTTTTTTAAATAATTACAGACCGATATCTATTCTACCTTGCTTGCTATTTCAGTGAGTCCATCCTTGTCTATATGATTAAAGTTGAATACGCTATTTTTTCTTGTTGTTTTCATTACTACTATATATTATATGTTAATAAATTGTATGTACATCTGTTTGTATTCACTATCATCAATCAAACCATCGTTAGAAAGCTTAGTAAGTATCTCAACAGCTTCATTAGAAAGCTCCTTACTGTTATTCCCCGCACTTTTGGATGCTATTATTAGTTCTAACCTTTCACATAGCTCGTTTGGGTTGTTATAATACTTTATTTTACCCTTATTGCACCCACCAGATTTCTTTCCTAAACCGACCTTACCACTTTTGGTTGTGTAAGGATATATTCCCGACAGCTCAATTAGTTTGTTAAAGATTGTTTGTGCATTATCAGAGTATACTCTTCGAGTATTGTATCGTTTAGTTAATAGTTCTATGAAGGAATGATCAATTTTGTGGCTTAGTACCTTTTTACCATTTTTGTGTGCTTCAAGCCTCATCTCAAGTAGTTTAGCTGGATCAATATACAAGTTTCCAAACATATAGTCAGATCCTATTTTTAGGCCAGTGCCGCTTGTTTTTTTAGTCTAAGATGATTTTGACGTCTCTATTTTGACTTTCTTTTCAAGTAATTTCACTGCATTTGAGTATATTTTTAATGCTTCTAATTGGTATCCTAGTTTACTTTTCATTCTTTTTGAAGAAGTATTTTTTTATCGCGTCATTTAGTATTGTTTCAATTATTTTAATATCTTTATTCGAACTTATTTTTCTAAGGTTGGGTCTAACCCTATATTAATCAGTCGGCTGCTAATCTGCTTCCCAAAATATAATTGGTTATCACCATCAACATCTCCTTCATCAATTGGTTTCTCACCACCAACAGCCTCCTCATTCGTATCAAAATGTGAAGGTATTTTACTGATCCATGATTCGATACCTTTAGTAGATCCTTGTGTTGAGATGGTTTCAGTTAATGTATCAATTGCTTCAGTGATATTCTCTTAATTGTCCTTTAGCTGTTCAATCATTTCGTCCTGTTTCTCATCAGCTGCTTTCTGTGCTTTTTCAACTGAAGCTGTTACAGGTTGGTATACATGTAACTTTTCACCAGCTTCTCGTAATGCTTGACCGCCTAACTTTTTATCAAGTAATTGTTGTTTTAATTTTTTCCTATTTTTCAAGAATGTTTCAATTAAATTTGCTCTTTCTCCTACTGATTTAATAGTTTTAAACGGTATAATATATATATATATATTAGTTATACAATGTTTTACTCTAACTTAGCGTAACGTTTTTAAATCATATATAAATCAAACAAAGACCATCAAAGTTTTTTCTATACATCTCAGGAATATGCTTAGAATTCTTATCCAAAACCATGAAATCATATGGTTCAATTGTAGCTTCTCGATATATGCTTTCGAATTGTTTTCTACTTATGTTCTTACAATTATCATCTGCTATATTTCTGATGTCCTTATTATCTAATCCACCAAAAAAGATAAAACATTTAGTATTACGTCGAATGTATTTTGGTACGTCATAATAGCTTTGACACAAGTAAATACAATTACAGTTCTTATTTCTGGATAGGGAGAAGTATTCCTTGACATTTTTCATGTTTTTATTATCTATCTTAATATCATCAAATACAATTACCTTATTGGTGTCATCATCTAGTTCTTCAACAGGGGTAATATCTTCACATAATTCAACATTACATATATCATCTTCTTCTACTTCTTCATTAATAATGTCATGAAATTCTTGTATCAGTTGATATTTATCTTGTTGAGGGTTTAATGTATATATTTTACAAGAGCCATAATTCATCCATTTTAATAGCATATTCGTTAACAGATTTGTCTTTCCTTGACCTGTACAACCAACTAACATATAATGGCAATCAGGTAATAGAAAGTGATGTTTTGGTTTCTTACTTCCTCTTTCAACATCATCAAAGTTGATTGTATCCATAGTTTATATAATATATGCATATAATATATGAGTTATACACGATTCGGAACGATTAATAAAAATGTGGGGGGAAATACGATAGACATAAATCAGTTCGTACCAATAAGATTAGTATCCTATATTGTGAAAGAAATATCAAATGTGTGGAGCCATAGTGATACAGACTGGATGGACATACCTGACTATGAGATACGAATAAATCCAAAAAATGCAACTAATATGATAAGATTATCATGCAACCTATAACCACCAATTATGAGGCACGAATAATTAGTATTTATGTTGAGACAAGAAAAGGTCATTCATAAAACTGGGCTGGTTCGATGACAATAGGATACTGTTTCAGAGTATCAGATTCCTATCTGGGTTATAAATAGGCAGGTCTCTCAGTAGAAGTCCTCTCCTAACTGCTAGCCGTCATAGCGTGAACATCTCAGCATTTCTAAAGTTTCTTTATCTCAATGTTTGTTCGGTTGTATGATGGTTGTCTGTTCCCACCTTTGTTGAATGACATTTATCTCTCAACACATCATTGAGATAAACGGATTAGTGATTATCGCGATACTTGAATAAATGGCCACGCTCGTGGCAAATTAATCCCAAGCTGGGTGGTGTCGCGTAGTTGATGTCTTCATTCACCAAACTGAGCTTGACGCTGGCATACAAAGCACATTTCACATATCGAGGCTGTGATTACACAGTAGCTTTTCTGGGCGCAACATAAATATTGGAAACAACGTAGGCGGAGGCAACGTTTGGTTTCGTTGGGTGGTAATTACAGTAATAAGTCCAACCAACACTTCCAAACAGTTATCGGTGTAAATAGTTTGTCAGATGCAACACTTGGAAATAGAAACAGAGCTTAAGTTTTGGTGCTCAACCACCAAGAGATCCAGAGACATTAGTTTGTATTTCAGATGTATCATTTCATAGAGCTTTTAGTACTGAGCTACACATGTATAGATTACAATGTAAAATAACAGATACTGGAACAATGACATTAAACAGACTTTATAACGACCCCTCTGATGCATGGAATGGCTATACGAAGTCAACAATTAGTGTTGAGGAAATTACAGGGTTGACTAAATCTACTCAATCTGGTGTTAATACGTATACATCAGAATAATGTATGTATATAATATAAATGAGTTTTTCAATATTTGGAACACTTTATGGTTATGATACAAAAGATGTCCAAGGTGCTAGAGGTCCTAAAGGTTATAGGGGTGCAATAGGCCCACGTGGTACGTCCAACAGGAAATCCAGGCTCTAGAGGTCTTAAGGGTGACAAAGGTGATGACGGTAGTATTGGGATACAAGGATCTAAAGGAAGTATGGGACCTCAAGGTGCGTTAGGGCCACGTGGTTTAACAGGACATCCAGGCTCTAGAGGTCCTAAGGGTGACAAAGGTGATATAGGTACGCAAGGACCAAAAGGTAATGATGGAACAGGTGTTACATATAATACCAAAACATTCAATTGTGGTAAATTTCTTATGAAACCTGGAAATTGGACAACGTCAAGTGATGTAAGTACATTCTTGATCGTTAAAGACGCATACACTTTGAATAATCTCACTCCTGAACATCAAGGATTTAGAATTATTGAGACATTCCCACCCAATTCAACAGAACAATTAACTATAACTCTACCAAAAAATTATAATCCAGACATAGGGTTAAAAGGTAATAGCGACTACACAGTTCGGGTCGAAGCTTATGCAAATATTGGAAACATAACACTAAACTCTTTATCCGTTGTACAGAATTTATCTTTCATATCAAACACATCAAAAAGTGGAAGAATACAATCTAGAAATACAGCCTTTCAAGAGCTAAGTATAACGACATCTGTCGATAACAAAGGTAAACTATCATTTACATTGAGCCATAATCAGTCAACCAATCAGATAATAACAGTCTATGTTGCAATTGTTGCAGGAGCATTATATGCAAACACGTTTGTGAATCCAGCTGTCTTTGATGATAACGAATACGTCATTGCAATTAGAATCAACGATTTAGTACCAATTAAACCTTCAATCCATGGCAACATCGTGGGGCAGAAGATATACATACAACGACCTGCAAATAGCACTGTGCGTGTAGCTCAATTCACTTTACGAACCACTAAAGCTATGGTTTTTGCGTTATATGGGTTATTTCACGTATCTAGTTCAAAGGCTTGTAACATTCTTAATATTATTGTTAAAGGTACGCCTCCGTTGGACAGAGTCATATTATATTCCGAATCTATTCCAGAGGTTGTTTCTTATTCCAATCAAACGTTTAAACCAATACAATTCATAAATTCCTCTAAGACATTTTGGAATAACATCGATAAAGCCTATGAAGTTAATATAACATTTACTACTAATAGCACAATCTGGTTCAACACTGGACCAGACAGACAATCCTATATTATTGCAAGGGGATATGACGGGTTGAACTGTCAATTTGACAGTAATGGAAATGCTTCACTTCCATAAAATTGTATAACCAAATAATATATAATCCAAACTACGTTATTCTTTAATAGTAAGAAAGGATCTGGTTCATCCGAAAACTTCACAACATACTTTAATCCTCCATTAGAGCTTGATACTACACGAAATTATCAAGTTTCTTTGATAAATGCATCTATGTGGTACTCTTGGTATAATATAACAAGTGTAAATAACCAATTTAGATATAATAATGGTACGTCCTGGAAGACATTAACATTATCACCTGGCGCATACAATATACCCGATTTGAATTCAGGTATAAAGCATATTATGAAGCAAAACGGAGATTGGGACAGATTCAGATTCAGATTCATTTATTTTGCACTATTTTTCCTTTTTTTTTAATAGAATTTACAAAATATGTAGGAAAAAGGAATGATAATATAAGCTATTAAATTTAATGAGCTAGGTTAGATGTGCGTAGTGGTCAAAGTAGCCGCTAGGCTTTCGAGTTGATCACTACCATAGGTATAATAGTCGAGAAAAAAAAAAAAGTGCTAACAGTAAGTACTATGTTAATATCACACCTAATTTCAATACGCTAAAGTCAATGATTGAGTTACAAAATGGTTATAAAGTGGATTTTACTATTAATAATAGTCTTAGGAAAATTCTTGGATTCACCTCTAAGATAATACAAGGAAATTGTTTTCATAATAGTGATAGTATTGTGCAAATAACAGACGTCGATACTATCCAAATACATTGTGATTTGGTAACAGATAGTTATATAAATGGTAGTACAAGTTCGGTTATATATTCATTCGTACCATCCGTGCCCCCTGGTTACCTTATAAATATACATCCCAACCAACGATTCAATATGAATATATCAAAAAGAGGATTAATCAACAGAATAACATTCTCACTTAGAGATCAAGCAGGAAATTTGATAAATATATGAATAATGAGAGAGTTACATATTATATTCATCTTAGTGAAATTGTATAACTATAATATATATACATATGCTATTAACAAGAGAGGGATATATCAAACGTAAAGTTATTGGTGGTAATCGTATTGGTAATGTTTTCAATAGAGCAAAAGGTACGCTTTCAACAGCTAGCAAAATAATAACAAGACCTCTGACAGCATTAAAAAATAAACTGCTAAAACCAGCCATTACAAAGGCTCTTCCATACGTTAAACAGAAGGCAGTTGATGTTGGCACTAAAGCCATATTACGAAAAGTAAAACGAGGTGTTAGAGATGTTTCATCGAACCCGAAAGTCCGAAAAGTCTTGAATGACCGTTCAAGAGCTATTTTATCAAATATTATTGCTGGAAGTGGTATGAAACGATTGTAGTAACTTTTATTTAATCATATAATATATATGACTGAAGTAATTAGCCCATACATTCAATTTGATGACACAAATGTAATTGATAATTCAACTACCGTAGAGTTCCGATAGTAGCGACCCTCGTTACTTTCGGAATTAGCAGCCTTTGGGGGTCGCTACTTTCGGGGGGTCGCTACTTTCGGGGGGTCGCTACTTTCGGGGGGTCGTTACTTTCGGGGAACAAAAATCGTTTACAAACGGTATCTCAGTGTCATTTAATTGGAAGAAACACGTTCATGTTAATCGACGAAAACTATATAGAGTTTTCAATTTCAATTTGAAGAAACGTTCCTGTTGTTAATACGAAATTATACCGGTTTAGTTCTTACATCGCTACATCAGTGAACTGATGTCAAGGACGAATGGTGGCATAAAGCTTCCCCTTGTTGTAAATGAAAGTGCCTTATCGTGAACAATTTGTGACACTGCACGAACATATTATTGTACATTAAAATGTTGACTATTGATTGACAAATTAAAGGTATATACAATTAAAAAAAACTTGGTCTCGCTTTCGGGAGGTCGCTACTTTCGGGGGGGTCGCTACTTTCGGGGGGTCGCTACTTTCGGGATTTACTAGCAGCCACAAAAAATTGACGTTACTTTCGGGGGGTCGCTACTTTCGGGGGGTCGTTACTATCGGAACTCTACGGTACTACATTTGAATATATTGAGTACCTTCCAAGAGACTCTAATGACATGAATAAAGATGGTCAGAGAATCATTGAAACAAGAGATGAAGATGTATATTTACTCCCCCACAAAGCTCTGCTTGAGGTTCGTGGTAATTAGCTACAAACAGGTAACAATGCTGATTATACTGCAACAGATGTTGTATCACTTGTGAATAATGCATGGTCTTTGTTTTCAAGCGCTCAATACCAGATTAATAAACAAATAGTTGAGAGTGTGAATGACTATCTACCAGAAGCAATCATAATCTTGAATACGGTTATGTTTAGTGATGATTATAGCCGTAGTACTGGCAGTAATATGTTATGGTTTAGAGATACATCAACGGGCACACCAACTCTTAAAAAAACATTAACCAGACCAGCTGCTGGAGCTGACGCAGCTGCTAATCTAACGAATCTCCAAGGAATTATTGATGTATATAATGTAAATCAAATAGCAAACCTTGGCTTCACTGCTCGACATGCTATCACAACAGCAGCTAAACAAGTATCTTTGCTTTTATAACGACTTTAGTTCTTAACCTTAATTAAGTTCCCATGTCATTTTCCTGCATTACATGACCATGAGAAAATATTTTATCGAGCCTTCCCTTTTTTGCTTTGTTTTATACATCGAGACTCGCTGTTTGTTTACCAGTTGGTTAATAATTGCGATTAATAAGCAACAAGCACGCACAAACATTTCGTGTAATAATAATAATATTTTATTCACATTTCACACTATTTTTACAATGTTTCAAGTATAATATATCTAGATTTTATAGAGATTACAATAAATGGATAAATAAACTAAATATATGGTACGTTTAAGGAAATGCCTAGTATCTATTAAAATAAACCGTGAGGTTTTCGAGTTAGACACTAGTCTTGTTCTGTAGTATTTCGTATGCAGACATCAACACGAACAGACAATTTTCACACTAATAATAATGAAAAATCACACTAGAACAATAACGGACAACCCATAATGACGGAACATAATGTGATATGAGTATTATTTCTAAGAAATTTAATCAGGAATTTGTTTTTGTAACAGGTACTATTTGACCTTTTTTGGTAAACTAAAGTTATTAAGATGTTTTATTTTAGATCAGTGGGTATTTGTCGCCAGAATTCAACTGCCATAGCACACGTCGGGCATAAAGTATGTCAAAATCGGCATCAGTGAGCGTGGAAAAATAATTAAAATTAAAACCATTTCTTTACTTATAGTCTCAATTTGAAGAAATGTTGGTGACTTGTTAACAAAATGAAACTACATATTTTAGGTGTTTTATGTTAGTATGATGACGTTGTTGTGACGTCATAAGTGATGCCTCCTTTTTTGGTAAAATTCCCCCTTTAATAGATGTTACAAACAGACTACACCATCAAAGGGCCTTCATGACACACATTCCTTTGGCGCAAATTTGAACGTTCTACGACTATTATAGCAAAAGTTATAGAGGAATGACTGTTGCTATGACGTCATATTTAGTGACGTCAGGTGTCATACCTAAATAAGGCTGCCTATTGTTAAAAAATCAAGACAAGAAAATAATGTGGGTTTTGAGTGCCAGACTAGCGCATTTCATCACTAAAACTCGAAAATCACTCAAAAAGTATAAAAAAGTATGACGTCATAATGACGTTGCTGAAAATATGACTTCAATTTTAAGCCGGTTATGGACAAAAAAAATCAAAATTCAAAAAACATACGATTTTAGCCACCAACGTGTTTTATGATTGGACAAAATGGCATGCAACAATATTTACAACTCTAAAAATTGAATGAAGCGATGTTTTTATAAATGCTTTTGTGGTGTTTATTTCCCGCCAAATTTTGGCGGGAAAAAGGACAAAATTCAAACTTTCATAACTTTTGATTTCCTTAACCAATCGACATCGGGTTTTCGATTCCTTCATTCTCATCACGAGTAGATTTTAACAATATACGACATTTCGTTTTTAGAGATAATGAACAGTTGCAAGAAACGTATTACAAATGGATAAATGACGTCATTGTGACGTCACGATGGTAGTAACATAGCTTAAAAAATCAGGTTATATTCCTTTTGCGATTCTACATCCTTCTACCAAAATTCAATCGTCTGCATTGAAAACGTTTTAAAATATAGAACTGATGCCGTTTTTATGGTCGTTTGTGCCCACCGTGGCAGATGTAGTTTGCCTGCCGATACTGGTCCTGAAACGTGCTTTATAGAAGTTACCTTTCGAAGCATATCTTGTATTGTATGTATGTGCTTCACTGGCATAGCGGAAATGATTGTTAAAAATACCCGGTAGTTGCTTTTTGTGCCACTTGTGGGAAAATTTTAGTAATTGTAAATTTATAAATATTATCAACTGTAAGGATATCTAATAAGTTTAGTAGTGGGAGAGCACTATCTGTATTTCTGCCATATAATGTGGCAAAGAACGTTAGGCGAACAATGTGGTTTTCTTTGACTTGATTTTTTGTTAAGTGAGATATATAGGCTCTGCCCCAGGAAATAATAACATATGAGATATAGGGATAGATTAAGTTGTAGAAAAGTTGTTGGAGCTGTTGGAGAGAAAGGTAGTGCCTTAGCTTAAAAAAACTTCCTGTATTTCTTGAAATTCGTGAACATATATATACGAAATATGGTGTTTCCATGAAATTGTGTCATCAATTAATACACCTAAATATTTAATGTGGTCTTTCTTATCTAAGGAGTAACTTTGTTAGTCTTTGTTAGTCAGTGTTATTTCAAATGTGTTGCTCATTTTCTTTTTAGGGGATTTAATAATCATCAAGTTAGTTCTTTTTAGATTAATTGAAAGCTTGTTTAGGTCACACCATGAAGTATTAATTATTGTTACATAGCCATAAGTTTTCCAGACACAACGCACGCTCTCATGGGCTGATTCAGGGTCACGTGGCAGTCATCAAAATCCAATGTTTCCCGCGCGGGCAACAATCGGCTGTTATTACGGCTGAGCCAAATACCATGAAACGGTCAGCGGTTTCACCCATCTTATCGGGTCATCGACTCGTTTGAGGCTGTTTCAGCTTTGAGTTTGTTTGAGTGAAATTTTCCATGAAATATCCTCGTTTTACTCTGCTTTGTCATTCCTATCCCCGCTTCATTCGATGCACTAGTAGCGACTGAAATATGCTGAGTGGCCTAAGGATGGAGTAACCGATTTCATAAGGCTGAATGCGAAGAGGAGTTATCGTGTGAGTTGTTGACTCTACGGACCCAAGAAGAAGCTTCTGAAGACAAGGCTCGTAAAAAAATTCCATCAAATAACACCAGTGGCCAAGGACAGACACCGCTTAACGTTTATTCTTGCTTTTTTTAGAAGATAATCGTTTGGGGCATCATCTTCTTTCTGATCTCCGTTCAACGTGACTCCATCTCTGTTCCATTTTGAAATGGTTGACCCGAAAGCCTCGTTTTCATGAGGGCTGATGGGTGAAACCTCTGACCATTTGGCTCAGCCGTAATAACAGCTATTCATTAATGTTGCCTGCCACGTGATCACATCGTGGCAGAAGATGGTGTGATGTGTCGCGCGCGCCACTGGCTAGCTAAAGGCGGGAAATATTTGTTTACCAAAATGTCTAGATCTTCATCAAAAGCTGACCATCTTTATCAAGCGCAAGAGAGAGAAATTGATAGCTAAGAAAGGATGCAAGAAAGACACAAAACGATGCTAAAAATGTCATAGCGACGCTGGCAGCGTTTTGAGTTGAAAAGCAGCTTCCCGAAGAGGAGACGACAAACCTCGCTTGTATAAAACTTATGTCTATATAACAAATCACGTAATGACTGTCCCTTCGGGAATCAGTGAGTTTTGTTTCCCCTCGATCCTCGATGTTCACCTCGACTCCGTCTCGGGAACATCGAGGATCTCGGGGAAACAAAACTCACTGATTCCCTCGGGGTCAGTCATTAAGAGTTTAATATGTAATGCTAATGAAGCTAGCAAAAACCGTATACGACAATTCTTGGGTTGCAATCATTCCTAAGGGAATACAATCACAAAAGCGTAGCGGTCACGTTAGTTGGTAGGAACAAAAGAAGCAAGTGGTTTCTTTTGTTCCTACCAACCAACATGGCCGCCAGTGCAACACACCAATTCTGTCGGTGATACGCTGGATCTAGAGGGGAGATCTGATCAGCCAAACACAGTATTAAATAAGCGAACAAGTCCAAGGACTACAGAAAAGCTGATCGATCAACGTATATATTGATGCGTTTACAATATTTCGGCTGGCCAAACCAGCCTTCTTCAGGTAGATAATATTTCATATCATGATATAATATTTAATGCATTCACTTTTGCGACAAACAGCTTCAGGCATCATACACCGTCTGTGAATGCTTTTATGGCTTTGTGGTTTGAGTGTCACGAAAGTCATACAACCATTCGATCTAGAGTAAGTAGTGTTTTTTTTTCAATAACAAACACGGATACGATATTCCAGGCTTTTAAGGGCCTTTTTTCCTTTGGTTTTCTTACGAGTGTTATAAACTATAAAGGCCGAGGCAAGCGAGCAAACATTGTTGCAGAAACATTTGTGAATTTCAATGTTGCTTCGGTGAGCAAACTGAAAACATTTGTAGCGAAAGTAAAATTTGCTTCGCCGTCATATGTCTTGCCCGCAGGCAAACGAGGAAACATTTGGAAAAAATTGAAATTCACAAATGTTTGCGCAACAACTGTTCCCTCGTTTGCCTCGGTCTTGACGTTCTGAATTCTGTATCGTTCAATTTTTTGTATTTTCAATGACGGCCTGACAATTTAGAAACAAAGTCATATATTTTTTAATTTGGCCGAGAGACTTACTTGAATCATAATACATGCCGTCTGCGTCACTTCTTGAATGCAATAGTTAGACCAACAAGCTTCCGTTGCTAGGTCATTTATATGCCTCAACAATCTCCTGCTGATATTAGCGCCAAGCAAGCCACATCAGTGTCACTTAATACGTACTGTCTTATCTCTACGACTCAGTGGTGCAAGTTTCTTTACATTTTATCTCACTTAGTAGCAAGGCAAACAGCAGAAAATAGTCGGTTTGAAAATTGACGAAAACTTGGCTGCAAAATAATGGCTACAATTCAAGGCAAACTTAAACTATAGTCTAGTAGTATTATCGTGAAGATAGCGTTGTTTTTTTCTTTCTTTTTCTCGGGAGAAAAGGTAAGCCTGATACTCATCAGGTTTTGATGCCCCAGGGTGCATTAGACGATAAATGATCGAATATGTATAACTATTACCAAACATTTCATTCTTAGTCTATTTATCTGTCCGAAGACGGTATTTCCACTCAAGGCTAGCTTGTTCTTCTTTATATATATTTTCTTCCTCAAACACACACTTATGCAAATATGGACTATACATTGACAGTTTGATAATAACCTGTTGGATTGTTGTAAACAATAATAAACGAACAAGGAGGAACAAGGAGGAACATTAGCATACGTTTTCGTTTTTAATTAATATATAGTTTAGTTTTCCGGTATTTGGAAATGTCAAAATTAAACACAAATGCACCAAGCACTGACAGAATGAAATCAGTGGTAATAAGGGGAGCATACACCAAACTGAATATGATCACCATCACTGTGTTACAGCTAATTCTCGCATTATATCGGTAACTTCGCAAAACTTCAAAGATCATGGGGCGGAGCTTAGCACTAATTCATATAACTTCAAGCAAACTGATTTATAAACCTGTATGGTCCCCCTTTTCGACTTCCGTTTTATCATCCTTATCCGAGAAGACTATAACACCCAAGCATTATAATAATAGTAATAAATAATAAAATTCAGTTAACTCCGATCCCGTTACCCTAAGGTGGTTTGTTAACGGGTCGAAACTAAACTGATGTATGCACCGAGTTATTAACTGTTCTTCATTGACCCACGTACGACCTCTCGTTCGTTAGACAGTGATTCATCTTAGTGATGCACTGAAGCAGTAAATCTACCTTGACGTATTCGTGGGAACGTTCTTACTCTAGAGAAGGTGATTAAAAATAATACAGTTTTATCGGCAGTGTAGCGTGGATCGGCGACAAGATAGCTACATAAGGTATATACATGTATGAATACATACATATAATATTGGCCTTGCAAAATGGAGAAAGATCAACAACTCTTTCTAAGATTTAAAAACACTGGAAATGTTATTTCTTCTACATGTTATAGCTCATTTCTCTCAATCTTTTTCAAGCCCCAAGGTATGAACTCTCGAGAACAATAAACAAGAATTCTTGAACACTGTCGTTATAAACAAAAACAGCAGGACCACACACGAGCTTGACCTAATAATAGCATTAACCAAAGTGAAAGTCACAAGGCTGAAATAAATATACTAATACAGTAGTCTCTCAGGCTGCTTGGTTCAGTTGTCAACCAAGCATGTTTGTTTTCATGTGCATCTTTGGGAAACTTACGGATTGCTAACGCAGACTTATTCATAATCGCATCAGAAATAAAGAAAACAGCCACACCTCTTAAATCTTTGATGTATTTTGAAAACTCTTGCGCGTGGGACATACTGTCGAGTGAGCGCCGTGCTCTCCACTAGACCAACGTTATACAGTCACGGTTGTTGAATCTTTATTTGAATACGGATACTCATCTGGCATATAATATAACAATCCTGGTTTCCACGAGAGCCGTATATACAAATATTATAATAGAAACTATAAATATAAAAGTTAGTTACAGGTTCATAAATAATAAAATAATCTCTCTTTAACAGGCCACAGAGATCAATATGATTGAGCTTTTTTTTTTAATATTTTATACTCTGCCTCTTTGAGTGATTTTGGTAGTAAGTTCCATATCTTAGCCCCATAGCTTTCCTTGAGTGCCTCAGTCTTTGGTCTGGGAATTAAGAGATCTGTTTTGGACTTTCGCAAATTATATGAAGTATGATTGGATACGTTGACGTCATAGCATTACGGGGAGACCTACATCACAAAGGATTCCAGAAATGTTTTGGGAAAAAAATCAATTTCGTGAATGCAAAGTATTCCCACAGTAGGTTTAAGCTCGAAAACGTTATTACTGCTTTTCATTTGCACAAGTTACTTGTAATCAACTGTTATTAACATTGTAGATAATCTCGAAGTGATCAGAGTTTCAATATCAGGTTAACCGCATTATCTGTAAATTCATCCATGTATATCAGATGTCATGTCTTATGTTGAATTATTGACTAAAGAATAATTAAACTTGATCAATTGAGACTAAACTTTAATTATATTCGATATCCGGTTTGTCTTTATATTTGCATGGCTAAATTTAACTGATCATTTTGAGAAGTCTGACATGGGATGGCATTGATGGAATAAACCCTGGTATAATCAACTAAAGTTGATTGAGGTATGCTAACCGATTGTGGGAAGCGAGTAGCAGCTGACGTTTCGAGCGATACTGGCCCTTCGTCAGAGCAAAAGAGAAGTGTTTATCTTCCCCGCCGACGCAGACCAATACTAGTTTTTACAGGAGCCAGTTACCCATCATGGGTGGAAATAGTTAGGAAATCGAAACATTTCAATCGGAAAAACATTGGACCAAAATGACTTTTCAATTCTTGACAATTAAAGCCGGTTGCTATGATACTACATAACCTTTTGGCTCAGAATCTTATAGAGGGAGAAATGTAACCAACGTTATTTTATTTTTGAAGCGTTCCGTCCTTAGATCATACAAGTTGGTTGCTCGATTGACATTAAACAGACGATGTGTTCGAAGTCGGTTATAGAAACGAAACTAGTGTTTTAACATGTTTGCTGGAACATTGAGTTGTCAGTTAAAATGTACAACATCACAACCAGTTAGAACTTCTCTCTCTCCCTTTCTTAGCTATTTAGCAAATTTACGATAGATTACCATGGTATGTCCTATTATTTACAACGTTTTGTGTCATCACATGGTCAACATTGTTGTGGATTTCACGAGGCTCTATTTCCAATGACAGTCAACCAATCAGAAAACGAGAAACTGGGTAGTTATTGTAAGCAAACAAGCAACAAGACATTTACATCTCAGACAACCAACTTAGTCATATTACATAACTTAGTACTACTCAATCATTCAGCTTTTCACAGTTTTTCACGCTAGACTCAATATTATTGTTTTATTATTTTACTGGCGAGTGCTCCCGTAAGTTCATAGGCTCTCTAGATATGTTTTGTGGTTTTCAGAGCAGGTGGGACAGAATTACACCTCTTTGAATGCTGAAAAACACGTATCAATAATTCACCACACTGGCTCTTTTGCATCACGACAAAAGTTCAGACTTTACTAGAAGAATAGTTCTCAAAACAAAGCACACAATACCAAAACTGAATCGGCAATAAAACATATGCTTTTACCCCATACTCTATACCAGTACATCGGCCCAGCAATAAAACATATACTATTACCCCATATCTATACCAGTACATAGCGTGAATGAGGTGTGTTCCAATGGGTTTCAACAGCAGAGTGATACATTAATATTCTGTAAACGTTTTGCAGAACGCTAATAAAGATTAGAATTGGTACTACTAAGATTTCGAGTTGTTGTTTCTATTAATAGTAATATTGGGCTTAAAATATTTCAATTAATTCGAAATTCTACTTGAATTGCCCTCAAAAGTCGTAAGTCTAGCTTAGTTCAATTTGAGGTGTACAACAGTATTAGAGGGAACACGGTATTTCTGACTAGCGATAACTCAGTACTTTCGTAATGTAGTTGTAAGTACACCCTTGGTAACTGAATTCGGACCAAAGACAAAGAAAGCCGAGACAAAATGTTATCATGGTTAAACATGTCAAGTAGGTTAGCGTGTACCACTGATTTGCATTTTAACGTTAGCTGGTGGTACCGGATACATGTCACATTAATAAACAGATTTCAAGGCCTCTTGGGGTAATATACTATAGGAAGATATATAATACTTAATGATAGCCAAACAACTGTACGTATAAGATAGCCGGAAGGGTGATATGTTAAAAGTTTTGTCAAGCATTACACATCATCAAAGGCAGACAAGTTAGCTTGTCGTAGGAGAAAAACGAGCTTTGCCGACTAGTTTCTCTTTAATTTTTAAAAGAAAGTGTAGTTTTCTTCTCAAATTGTATAAATATCAACTACAATATATATATGATACTACAAAGGAAGTGCATAATTAAGAGTTAAATGATTTAAACAAAAGGAAATACCTCATGTTTGTCTTAAATTCAAGAGACGGTACGTTTTTGGAATATATAGTCTGAAGTTGATTATACATACCCGTCACATTCGTTTACTAAAAGGTTTGTTCTTGGCATAAATCTCTACGTTTTGTATTTCAGCTCTGAAATATGTTTATTTATTTATTTCTAATTGCATTTATTGCTGAAATACTAAAATAATAAAATCACCATGACAATGTAAGAGATCCGCGGAGCGCAACGTTATTGTTTCTATTCTGTTTTGAGTTTTGAAATATTTAGTTTTGCCTGACGTTTACAAAGCCTGGTACTGGCTATCTATCTATAGTATATTTTGGATGCTTGGTTTATACTTAAGAAAATCGCTTGCCAACTAAAAACAAAAATAAATGAAAAATATGAGATATTGAATACTGATATGGTAATGATCACTGAGTCAGTTAGGCACCTAAGCAAGATACTCGAGCTTGTCGGTGAGATTGTAAAAAGTGAAGTTCTAAAACTTTCATTTGATAGTTTTAACCAATTCTTAGATAACTTTATTTTGATTAAAGATGTTGCCTAAAGGCTCCAATAAAGCAAGACCGAGTCATGACATCATCCCCTAAGGGGGCCTGGAATGTTTGTTTTCAGTGTTGGGAACATTTGCATTTTATTCAGCACATTTATAGTGGGATGGAACACAGTGCTTCCGCAAAGACCTATGCGAGTAACTGAGCGAATTGCTCGTTTAGTTTGTTTGATTAACGAAAAGGGTTAACTCTTTCTGTGTTCTTAGCGTATTAGTGATGTATTTGAGGCCCCATTACAGGAGTCTCGGCGTTTTCGCGAGTGTGATACTCGTTCTTCTGACTTATATTCCTGGAACAGGTACGTGCAGTGTTTTCAAATTCGTTGAAGAACAATTCATCGTTTGGCATCGCTATCGATCTTTTAAACGCTAAAACTATTTACAATTTAGCTGTTTTGTAATAGTTTTCTCGTACTTCTCAATCTACAGGTGCTGTTATTACTATCACATCCAAGCCAGAAAATCCCACCCGTATCGTTCAAGGGATTTCGAACTTCGCCTTGAGTTGGAACTATACCTATCCGTCAAACCACACGATTGATACCAGAATCGATTTTCAAGTCAAAGGAACTAAAATCGGACACTTGAACTTGGGGGATAAAACTCAATTAGTTATTACACTGTATAGATCGCGATTTGATATCAGCACTGCTTCCTCTAACCCAGTGACACTAATCATAAAGAATGTTCAGACACAAGACGCTGGTGAATATCATATTGTTGTTCTTGATACAACCGATGGAACAAGTACAGCAGTAGCATCATCGATAAACGTCGATGTGCTCGGTAGGTATACATGTACTACAGATATTAATGTTGTAACATATATTTACTGCCACTTCGTGAAAATAATGTTTGGTTTCTCTTCGCGAACCGAGTGTTTGCTTTCACTCAGCAAACCTCGTATTTATTCAGACTTTTCTTTAGTTATTCTTCCGTCAAAATTCAGCTCTGAATAGATTATGAGCAACAACTGTAATTCAAACTCGGCTTAAGAAATCTTAATGAATGATTTTTTTATAGTTTTAGGTAATTCAAAGCGTAGGTATTGATGCAAGTTAGTTTTTATTCTATTGAGCAAACTATAAAACATAGTTTTATAGCAATCGTTGCTAGTTATTAGCCTAACTAGCCCCAATCTTCTTACCAAAACCTCGTGTTCTCCATTCAAAAATATTTGTATCTTACGTTCCTTTCTTAGATTCGCTTTAAAGTTGGCATGGAGGATTTAAGAACAAATGGATTCTTTATTTATTATTATTTCTTTTCTCGTAGCCAGGCGCCTTAAACAATAAAAGAGTCGATGTAAACTTTATTAAACATCCTACTTCAGATCTGAGTCATTGGTAATTCAGGAACTAGACACGAGGCCTTAGCTTTCCTGAGTAGAACTCAATTGCAACCAACCATCAAATGGTTTCTATCCTAGAAGCAATATTACATAGTCCAGAAGTTCAACTTACTAATTATAGGAATAACAGTGCATTCCTAGCACGTTACAGCGTGACTGCCATACAGGTTCTGGAATAGTCTTCTTTCAGTCTTCTTTCAACACAAGACGTAAAAGAAACGTTCATCGCGCTGCCAACGTAGAAGCCGCGGTTGGTGGATTACGATACAATATTCACTAACACTGACTAAGCGGGAAGAGAAATCGAACTGCTTTTGATGTTAAGGATAATTATGAGCGCATCTAAGTGAATATTTACGTATGTAGTGTTGTTGTTCTATTTTAACACTTCAGTAATGTTATTGGTTATGTACTCGAGTCTTAAAACATCGCCAAGGACCTTTTCAAGAGCTTTCGCACCATTTCTCACAATCAAACATCAAACCGATATGCAAAAGCCAACTGCACGCGTGATTGAAGATTCTTCGCGTGATCAGGTTTAGAAACATTCAGTCGTTCAATAAACTCAAAACATTTCTAAGAATTTTATCACAATCTAAAGAGAATGATAATTTTAAAAAGACGGCTATTCCTTTGATATTTTTTGGGCATATCTGCATTAAAAGTAGAATTGAGAAGAACCGTATAAATATGTTATGCCTCGTACATTATACGATCCGAGTCTGAATGCGATAAAACCTATTAAGCCTGTATGGTTCATAAGGCTATTCCAGTACTCTCAAAAAGGCGAAAATATAGTACAAATTATGCAAAAATTTCACGTTCAACCATCTGGATCTTCATTTTAGAATAATATCACTAACATCACAGCGAACAGTTTAAAGCCTTCAAAATAATTTATACATCTTATGTTTAGTAGTTCAATAGATAGTTAGATACATAATGTAGACAAATAGACATGTTGACTTGTTAGTATAATTTCATCAGTGAATATAGAGATCCCTGTGCTCTGATTGGTCGAGAATTACGTCATACGTCGCTATATTCACCTGCAGAGCGCCTAGAGGTGAATATAACATACAAAGCATTTACCAAAATGGCCGCTCGTATATTTACCGATGTTTTTCACGAACAAATTAATAATATGAAAGAAAAAGCTTTTCCAAAAACCACCAAAGAAGCAACTAAATAAATATGGCTAAACTTGAAGGGTTTTTTTAATCGATAAGCCTTCACAAACAAAGTTTACTTACGAGTTTCGGGTTGAGTTTATCCGGTCCTAATGAATCACGCTTGGCACAAATGACCCTAAAATATATCACTTTGCTATATTTTCAAAAGTTTCCAACATAGAAGATTGAATTTTTGTGGGATGATGAAGACCGACGACCTAAACAAAATCCGATGATTTGATCTACCGTAGACATCTTGATGACGTCACAGTTACGTCATGTATCCATTTATAATAGGTTTCTCGATGTTTTCAATTGCCTTGAACATCAGTAAATTTTATATTTTCGATTTCCCATCATGTCGACAACAAAGAAACCGAAAACCCGAGTTCGATTGGTTAAGAGGGAGAAAAGTTATGAAATTTTGAATTTTGGCAATTTTCCCGCCACAATTTGGCGGGAAATATTCAATACAAAACCATTTACAAAATAACTTCTTCATTCATCTTTTAGAGTTTAAAATATTTGTTTACGACAATCTAGCAATCAAAAGAGTAAATCGGTACCCACAACCGTATGTTTTTAGAATTTTCAATTTTTGAGAGGAAATACTTTAAAATTCCCAGTGAAAAAGAGGAAACGTCATTATGACGTCATACATTTTTGAAAATGTCTTTTAAAAATAACTAATCAAGTATTTTTCGGGTTTTAAATAGGAACTGTACTTACTGTACACTGAATAGCCGCAATATGGTCTTTTTTATGTTTATTCAATTTAGAAAGCATGACTGATGTCAGACCCATGACGTCAGAAAATGTGACGTCACAGGAAACTTCAGTTCTTAATAACTCAGCAAATATTTATCGTAGAGACTTTAAAATTGCGGCAATCAAAAACACATATTTATGTTGTTGTGATAACATGCTTTATTTCAAACGTATAGGTAAAGCAGAATTTGACTTTAAAAGGAGTCGTTCGTTATGACGTCACACCAACGTCAATATACAAACGTGTTTGATCCTAAAGACGTTATTTCATTTTAATATTAACATACGAAAATTTCGTTAAATTTGACAGCTAATTAAACAAGATGTGCTGGTTTATATATTTTTGGCTCGCTTTTAGTGATCGATTTTGAGGTAACTTATGCCAGGCGTGAATCACAAACTTTCACAAGGAAATATACATGAGTAACATCTATTTAGAGCAATATAACACGAGACTTTTCCTACAAATTTGGGAACGGTTCGACTCGAAAAGAGTTATTTTCCTCGTGGTTTTGATAGAAAAACAACAAGTTCTATTTCATTCAGAGAGCCGGTTCTCTTATGCTCTTCTCTGGCCGTTTGTTTTCAAACCTTATCTCATACCGAAATCATTTGTCTCTTGATTTACCATTGTATTTGATTCTGTGATGGTTATAATCCGCAAAACTAGTTCGTACTGAGTTTCCAGCAAATTTGTCCTTTGAAATGAACTCATGAAAGCGGTTCCTTTCGATACATTTTCACTCGCCGTGGCAGATTTTCAGTTTTGCCCATTTCTATGCATTTTCGCCGCATTTCCTCTCTTTGTAACACGGTACGAGGTCTCAAAAGTTACTGTTTTTTCGGTATTTCTGTCTTTAGAAAATCCATTATTGTAGTCCATGCAAGTCTCATGTCAAGTCGGTTTGTGCAATGAACCGTATCGGCACGTGGTTATGCAAATATCTGTCACAAAACTCTCCTGTCACGCGCGCTTGTAAAACTTATTCAGACTATTATTGTCTAGTTTTAATTGCTCTGATATTCACTAATGAAATTATACTGAAACAATTATTCACTTCAGTCTCAGTGACTATTGGTGAATATTTACCTCCACTTCGTCTCGGTAAATATTCACCAATAGTCACTGAGACTGAAGTGAATCATTATTAAATAGATGGTATGGTTAATTATTTATATGTATAATGTTTTCAATGCCTTTTTAAAGTTTTACTACTGCTGGCTTTATTAGTAGAGTAGTTTTTATATGGGAATTGAGTTTTTGTTTTCCTCCTACTGCTACCCAGCCATTCCAATTTGTTATTTTCCCCCTTTTCTTGTAATGTAATTGTATGTACATTTATTATGAACTTTATATAAAGTTAACCAAGGAGAATACACACATATACTGCACCTTTATGTGGAATAGTGCCACATATCGACTTACAATCATGTGTATTCAGATTAAAAAACAAATTCCAGATGTCTATTTGGTCATACCAATTGAAAAAACTAATTTGGCATTATTCCACATAAAGGCACCCACAATATATATGTATAAATTTTATTTTTCTGGACAACCATTCCTGAATTGACTCATAGTGTATATAGATATGATATGATTTATTATAATATATATTATTCAATGCTTATTTTTACTTTTACAGATACAGAAAAACCTAGCAATACCAGTTTCAGCTATTTCGCGTAGTCATTAATTCACATATGCATCTACTAGTTTGCTTGAACTACTTGAATTAAAAGGGCAGGATTAATGGTGAACTGAATAGTTGAAGTCTCTAGAATAAGAATGTTGTTGTTGTATTTCTAGTGAGTACCATTTATGATCTCAAAACATGTGGGCAGTTAAGCGCGTGTGTCTCAGGTGCATGGCGCGCGCATGGCAAGTAAAGGTAACGGCTTTGACCACTCAGCTTAGGAGGTGTCCATGACAAGCCAGAGGAGGATCTCATTTACTGTTATTGTCGTTATGTTTTTTTATCTCGTTTATTTATTGATATGACCTCATCAAACGGATGCAACATTTCATGCAACATTGTTAGGTCGTGTACTTTGCATGATCAAACTGCATGGCCCGGATATTAACCACTATAGTTAAGTGGACTGGAAAAAACTAAGGGCTAAGGAAAACTAATTATTAAATTCAAGCTTTTTCTAGCTACACTTTAATTCAAGCTTTACTTTCATATTTCATTCGTTTTATTGTTTTAAAAGTAAAAATACATGGTGATCACTTGAGTAGCATTATATTTTATCTGGACTCAGCTGCAAGTGTTTCCCCAGTCCGTGATCGTTCTTCAAGCCACTGAAGTTGTAGTTTTACCTTCCATTTTGCTCTATACAGATACAAGAAGATACAAGAAGGCCTTCTTCGATCAAGTGTCAGTATGAGATAGATACAAATTTTGAACATGTAACTCGCTGACGTGCGGGCTGTTAGACATCGATTTAGGCATTTTAACGCTAATACAGGTAATAAGTTTGAACAAATAAATATCCAAAGAGCTCAAGAATTATCAACGCAATATTTTATCCTACGAACAGGAGTGTAAACTACCGGGAAACTACGCAGGATACTTTATAAGTCATGCTATCCACCGACATTACTAGCTGAGTAGTTGTGCTTTTCATCATTATATAAAGAACAAAAGTGGAAAATAATTACATTCATTTTGCGTGTGTTATTCTGGAGACTCTAACGGCTAAGAACAACTAAGAATCCGTTGCAGTCTTCACGCTGGAGCTCAAAACAACGCGCGCACATCCCGTGATCCCTGCCATGCGATTGGATTAAAGTTGACATTTTGCAAATTCCCGTATTTTGAATTTAATTATCTCGACAGGAAGGTTAAATACATGAATAATGCAAAAGTGATACGTGAAACGTGCTATTGTTGCTTTAGCGAACTTACATAAGCATTAATGACTTAAGTAGATGCATGGAGGGGGAACAACAAGAACTTGTTTCGGATATGTCTAAAACGATCTCCGGCGCACCCAGCTTACAGATGTTTATATATATATGTCACAAATTATACTGAATAGAAGAGGCTAGCAAGAGACAGCGAATCCTTACTTCAATTGAAGTTCACAACGGCCGTCGGCCGGGTACGAGCTAGCGGGAGCCTGGGTTTAAGAAAAGAATCACTTTCTTGAAATTGACTCATACTAAAATTATACATCACCAAAACTGATCTGAGAACTCATTTGCTCTCAGATCAGTTTTGGTGATGTATAATTTTAGTACGAGTCAATTTCAAGAAAGTGATTATTTTCTTATACTACAAATACTACAAATACCCTGAGTTTGGCACTAGAAGTATACAGTTGCAGTATACTTTAGCTCAGTACTAAAAGCACACTTAAAGAGAATAAAGATAGTCGCATTTCGTATGGGTCATGTTGTAACATGGTGCGCGTGGGGTGTGGGGCTGGTCATCATACTGGATGTGGCAATGTTCATGTTTTCTGTACATGTGGACTGAACTATCGAAACGGGAATACACGTTTATGAATTAAATAGTCTATACATATATGGTCTGTACTGTTTGTAGTATGTACGTGTTTATATGACAATCAGTTTTTCAGTTTTAAAATTTTCACAAATGTTACGAATATGGGTATGTAAATATGGGGCTGGCTATGTTTTTTTTCATAGTAATGTTTCTCACGTTTCTCACGTAACGTTTTATGTGTTAAAGTATGATTTGTTTTCTTTCCTGCACGACACTTTTTTTAATTACCAGTCACCTTTTTATTTTAGGTTGTAATAATTACTGTAGTTTAATTTCAACAAATTAGCAACATGATATGTTTTGCTTGCCGTTTGTAAACGGAACGTTAGATAAACTTGATGAGTTTTATAGAAAGATAAATTATAAGGCCCTGATCCTTCGCATTTACTGCCACTAGCTGCTCCACCGTTCTATTTCTTTATTTCAGACATTTACCAAAAGGAGAATGAAGAAGATAAATGTTCTTACCCAAGATCGAGGCGGACATGCATAGGCGTTAGTTATAGCTTCATACATCTTAGATCTCAATCACCTTTTTCTTTTTGCAGTTCCCGTTACGATCACCAGTCCCACTTCATCGCCAGTAAATACCACAGCCAACGAGACAGACACTGTTCAACTCGTATGTAATGCTACCGGTAACCCAACCCCTAACATAACATGGACGAAGAATGGACAACAGGTCGGTACAGGAAGCCCTTACGTGATCACGGGTGTCACGAGAGATCAAGCCGGGACTTATATATGTACAGCCAGTAACGGTGTACTGGAGAACAAGAGTGCTACTTTTCATCTAAATGTACAATGTAAGTAGGATTTATCCATATTTTTAAGAAAATCACGTCTGTGTTTAACACTACACATGATTGATTGTCTACTTTTCATCTGTGCAACTCAGTTATGCATTTATAAGTACTCAGGATCTTTAAAGCTCTCCTTTTTTTCAATAAAGAATTTAATTATATCGTTTTGAGGAGCAATGGGTTAGTGCACGGCACATTGAGCATGCAGTAGCTCGTATAGCTTTGAATTCCCTTGTTTGGGAGGTTTGTCACAGAAGTGGTAAAGCTGTGTACCGTCGGCCTCGTGGAAGAGCAGTCGGTTAGACTGAAGGACCTCAGTACCGACGTTAAATATAAAACTTTACTTTACTTTACCCTTCAAATACTAGTCAGGGGCGAATCTAGGAAATCCAGTAGAGGGAGGGGCGTAGCATGTGCTCTGAGATGCCATTTCCTGCATTCTGAGAACATTTGTGACCAACAATTTAAGACTTCAAATGACAAATTTTAAGAGTTTTTTAGACTCCTCCACCCGAAGAGAACAATAAATAAAACAAATATTTTATGTAATAGATAAACACTTGTCCTTATTTTTCAAACGTAGATCGTCCAGAGAGCACCGTGTTCCACCCTTCTCCTACAGTTGACATCAAAACAGTCTGCCGTGGGACTCAGCTTTCCTTCAACTGTACAGCAGTCGCTAAACCAGCCGCTGAGTACACCCTGTATCATGACGGTCAGATGTACAGCAGGAGTGTCAATGGTTTGTTCAGTGTTAATCTGAACGTCAAGGGTGACAACACCTTCACCTGTGTACCTAACAACACTGTGGGCATTGGACAGAACAGCAGCTATCATGTGTTTGTCAAAGGTGTGCAACTAATCGTAAATTATAGAGGCGTGTGTGACGTACTTGATGAAGCACTCTGTTTGGTTGAACCACTTTAATAAATTTAAAAATAATAGGAAAAAACGTTGGCAAGGTATTAAAACCCTTAATAACCTGATAATCAGTAAATCCCCCAGTTATTGTCTGCAAGAAGGAAATATGCTGATAACAAATCCTTTACAAATTGCAAATAAATTTAACATATACTTTAATAATCTTGCACTGAATTTAGTTTCAAAAATGAAACTTTCCAAAAAAATATCATAAAGATTACCTACGCACTTGTATTAATAATTCCTTTTTCATAAACCCTACTACTCCCAGTGAAGACAATCTTGATCTTAACAAGAGCCCTGGAATATATAATTTTCCTATAATTATAATTATAGTTAATTAAACTTCTGGAAGGAATTATGAATTATTATTTTCTTAATGGTTATTTTCCTGACAAATTCAAAATTCAAAAAATAACTCCACTGCACAAAAGTGGATCAAAATTAAATATTACTAACTTCTGACCAATATCTCTTCTTCCTATAGTCTCTAAGATATTTGAACAAACTATGTTGAAAAGACTGAAACATTTCTTAGAATCAAAGAAAATACATATTTGAACACAAGTATGGTTTCCAAAAATAGAAATCAACGGAGCTAGCTGTGCTTGACTTGTTGAATATATTTGTTGATGCTTTTGAAGACAAGTCGTACTCCGCAGTAGTTTTCCTAGACTTCGCAAAACTTTTGATCAGTACAGTAAATAATGATATATTAATAGGTAAATTACAAACTTATGGTGTGGGGGGTACTGCTTTGAGTTGGTTCAAATCCTATTTGCTAAACAGAAAACAAATGATCGCCATTATGACATACTATCAAGTGAACTTACAGTAAATAGTGGTGTCCCACAGTTCAGCTCTCGGACCAATGTTGTTCCATGATATTTTAAATTCTTCTAAAGTTCTTGATTTTTTTTATTTGCCGATGACACTAACTAGAGCATCATGGGTTAATTTACCCGACCTCAGAGAGAGAGGCCTGGGTACTAGTTTATCATTTCACGTTATTCTAGTTTAGTTCTCTCATCATTCTGTTACATGAATTGATTAGATTAAACACATGTCCTTGTGAAATGGATGGACTCCTATATATGATGAGAGAACTATCTACTAATCTTCTCTATTCAACCAAGGATGTGAATGAGTTAGAATGCACCATAAACAGAGAATTTACCCATATCCAAGAGTGGCCTTCCCTAAATATATCAAAATCAAATTTTATTATTTTTCATTCTCCAAAACATAAGATTCCATTTTCCCTACATATAATAGTAGGGAGTATAATAGTAATAGTATAATATAATAGCTTATAAGCACTTGACATGGAACAACATATTGCCTCATGCAATTAAGACTAAGCTATCAAAAACATTAGGGATTATTTACAGGCCAAATATTATGCATCACCTCCAGTTTTAAAGCAGATTTATTCTTCTTTCCTCTGGGGTAATGTTTATCCTACTCTGCTAAATCCAATAAAGATTTTACAAAAAGGCTATGCGTCCATATCCAACGAGTCCTGGAATAAACACACCCCACCATTACTTCACAAATAAAAAATATTAACACTGGATGATGTTTTCCAAGGAAATTCTAGCCTATTCTTGTATGATATTTACCACAAAACCTAAGTGAAGCATTCTTAAATATGTTTATGCTCCTCGGTAGTGTCCACCAACATAACACAAGAACGTCCAAGTCTAAGCATTTTTTATAAGTTACTCAACAACTGGTTATACGAAAATCATTAACATCAACGGAATTAAAATCTGGGATCAAATACCGGAAAGTACTAAAACTAAGAATAGCAATAGTTAAAAAATACATTATTTCTGTTCTCATTGAAAATTATAAATATGCATTATAAACATTCACATCATTAGCCTCTTCTTTATCATATTAAGCTCCTAGCTCTCATATTAGGATTAAAACAAGTATATACTCCAATAACGTACATGTATATTATGTATCCTTCTCATTTTTACACCTGTTTTTCATGACTTCTCATTAAAATATAAATTATATATTATGACTACCCTGTAAATAATATTTATTTCTAGTACACGAAACCGTAGCCATGGTGGAGCCTGACTAGGTAGCCCCATGCCGGGTTTTTTCAGGTTCTACCTTCTCAAGTATAAAATTAAATTTCTACTATCTACACGTCATACTATTGTATTTATCTTTTATTTTGTTGTGATGGAACCATATTTCATTTCAAAACTTCTCAGGTCTTTCATTCGTATTTTAAAATGCTTGACTGCTTTCAGCTGGGCTTCAAATTTCTAAGAATCCTTTCTTAATACAGAACCACCAGTCATTGTAACATCACCAGTTCCCACGACAGTTGCAGAAGGTAACACAATAACGCTCTTCTGTAACGCTTCGGGATTACCTAAACCCAATATCACATGGAGCAAGGTTGGTGGGAGTGCTATCTCTCATGGAGAGACGCTTGTAATCGATAACATCAACAGAACTCATGAAGGCACTTACCTATGTACGGCGAGTAATGGACCTGAGTGCAACAACACAAACGCTGATGCCGTCGTTACTGTTAACTGTAAGTACCATGAAAGCAGACATCGAATGATTGTAACTTTATCGCAACCATCCTATTGCATTATCGTAACTAGCATTGTGACTGGATTATACGAGTTTGTCTTCGTGTCTCTTTGATTCTAAGAACGGTACATTATTGTGATGTAGCAGGTTTATCATTATGTCAATACGAGAAAACAGAACGTCAGTTGAAATATTGGACTGGTTGAAATGTCCAACTTTACACGTGTCAACTTAAAGTTTGTACTTAACACTTGTTGATAATTTCTCATGTTCGTAGACAAACCAGAGAGGACCAGCTTGGTGACAAACAAACTCGTAGCATGTCTTGGAGATTCCGTCACTCTCACCTGTAGCACGAGTGCAAAGCCCGCAGCCCACAGCTACAATTTCTACCGCAATAACCACCGCATTAATAGCAGAAGTACCAATAGCTACACGTTTAGTTTATCCACAGTTGGCAGTAATGTGTATACTTGTGTACCTAACAATGCCGTGGGGATTGGTAGCAATGCTAGTGTTAACATAAACATTAAGTGTAAGTTTTATTGTATATCTCAGTAATGTGCACACTAGTACTTGTGTACCTAACAACACCGTAGAGATTGGCTGCAATGCTAGTGTTAGCATAAATGTTAAGTGTACGTATTTTTGTATACCTCAGTTACATGTTCATATGTCTCAGTTTTCAAACCTTGACTTTGGAGTTCATCAATTGCAATGGAAAGTCAATTAGAAAACGTAAAGTATTATAGAATGAATAAATTAATTGGTTTACGACGAGGCAAGATAAACGTGTTACGCTGGAAGATTCTCTATTCAAGTTTTATTGAGCTCAGTTGAATATAGGAACAGAGAAGTCAAAACTGAAACACAGACATTAGATAACTGATAATAATATATCAGTAATAAATATAAAAAGCTCATTCCTTAATTGCTTTCTTTATAGCTCCTCCCGTCATCACCGGCTTCTCTTCACCTCAAACTGTTGTTGAACGAACAAGCGGAGTGATGCTGAAGTGTAATGTGTCTGGTAGTGAGCCGTTAAACACAACAATAGAGAAGGTTGGTGGCCAACAGCTCACTAACGCCAACAGTTACACGTTTACTCAGATTACAAGAGACGATGAAGGTACTTACCGATGTACAGTTCACAATGGAGATCAGTGTCCTGCAAGGAATGAAACAACGACTATTACTGTTAATTGTGAGTACGCATATTTTAGTACAAATCAAAATTGCAAAGTAACGATGCTTAATGACTGTCAAAGGTAGATAGGTCTAATTTTAATCATATCCAATATATTCTAAAAAAAATCACGATGTTATTTACTTATACTTTGTGATTTTTATGTTATTATTAATCTACTGCAGTTTAAGGTTCAAATGTGTTTTCTTACAGTCATATTTCATCTTACTAATACGTGGTAAAAGATAATATATAGTAGTATCTTACATGGCCGCGCGGAGACGGTTTTTATATTCTCGTGGTCATCAATGCCGTAATAGTTGCAGAAGTGACCGAAGCGATCGACTGTGTTGCGCCAAATTCACCACGAGAAGGTAGAACCGTACCACCGTGAAATTACCGTGTTATGCGCGCGACATAAAAGACTTGGTGAATAATAAATTTAGACATGAATTGAGTAAGAAGTTTACAGTTATAGTTAGTAAGAGAAAAGTGAATTGATCAGTTTCAGTTCAGTTTTCTATATTTTATACTATTCAGTTAATTATAATACAGTTGGTTCAGGTATGAATAAAAGATGGGATAACTAGTTATCTTAGAACATAATAATATAGATGAAGGCGTACAGTGGTTAAAGGAGCTTAAGCATTCGAGTTAACCACTGCCACAGGGAAATAAAGGCTTAAGACTAGGTCAGGTTTACATGAGTATAGGCCAGCGACTAGGTCAGGATTATGTGTAGAATACAATATATAATTTCTTCATACTTCATATCAGTCATTTCAAGTCGTTTACTCTCTATATTCACTGTAGTACTCTTTTTTATCCATATCAACTATAAAATTGCTATAAAATCTCATTAACATCACATTTTGTCCATTTTACTTTTACGTCATACCTTTGCATCAACTAATTTACCTAGCCTGTACACAGACCTCCGTAATCCCTTCAAAGGAAGGAAAAGGAGGTCTGTACTACGGATGAGTTAATCGTGTTCTAGGTCACGTGAGTAGTTACAGGAATGTTGTAACCAGTCGTTGATTGGCTGGTACCTCATAGCGGGTGCTGATTAGCTCAGCGGTTATGTTGACCTTAGTTCTGGCTACGTGGGAAAATCCGAGCTCGATTTACTCTGGTTTGGAATTGTATTAAGACGAATTGCTATGTCATTTTGTGTCCTGTGCTCGCGCGCGGTTAATAACCTCGAGTTCACGTGGTTCTCAAACTCTCGAATTCATCCAATCTTCCACTTCCTCGAGGAAAGAAAGATCTCCAAATCCCTTCCTTTGAAGGGATTACGGAGGTCTGTGTATAGGCTATCGAAGAAGGGAATTAATTTTATTTCCCACGCTTCCCATGCGTCCTCCCTCTTCGTCTCTTGCATTGCCGTTAACAATAGGAAATGAACAATCTTAAATCTACAATGTGTACCGTCTAGTATTTCTCGGCCAATGGAAATCGATGCCGGAACACGATTAACGACAGTGTAGCACAGACGTCCCTTCCCGAGTTTTGAGGGGAGACGGACGGCTGAACACAGGCTATAATTTACCCTGATCATCTTATATTTTAAATTCATCAGCGATTTCACGTTTTGTACATTTTACTTTTTATACATCATACTTTTGCAAAAAAATAATATAAGTAACATCTAATGTAATCAGTAATCGTAAACTTAAGGAATAGGAAAAAGCAATATTGAAGATCGATTCATTCGGGAAAGTGCTTTTCTTGAAAAGTCATTTACTGGTCCTGACATTAAAAATAACTCACTACCTCTCACGAACAACTTCTTTCGGCACAACAACACATAACGCCTTTCATATATACCCTACTTCTATTTAAGGGAGGTTCACTAGCACTCACTACCACATCTTACATAACTCCATTCACATGTCCATACACATACATTGTACGTCAAATTATCGTTCTTACTTCACGTTTACTTACTTAAGAGCGACTGCCTGTAAATATCGAGAATCGCGGGACAACGGTGAAATTTCGGAATCCTTCATATTTTGCCAGAACATACCTTTGGGTGAACTGTTTTAGGAAATCATATCAAAAAGTTCCAGCGCTTTTTTAATTTGGCGATTTTTACAAAAGATTGAAAATACGGCCCCAGAGCGGTTTTCGGCTTGTCGAAACGACCGAATCGTCACGCAACAACAAAGAGCTAGGGAAGTCTTATAAAAACTCCAATGCAATCATACTTCACACACGTATTAAAACAACTCTTTGACCTCAACATCCAGCAAGAATATATTCCGATAGTGTAATTTATTCTTTTTTCTCCGCCTTTTTAAACATGCATATTTTGGATGCCAAAACATAAGACAAAATAATGGCCAAGTTTGACAGCCCTAAGCGACTCCTGGTATATGATTTTTTTAAATAAAAACTACACGGCATGAAAGCTTGGTTATTCTAGTTTAATCTAGCAAAGTGCCAACTTTGGAATCCAAACGCTTCCCCTCGGCAAAATAAAACGACCATGTACTGTAAGAGAGACGATTTAACCTCTAATTTTACAGTGCTTATCATAAACACCCATTCAAAAAATAAACAAACGTCCAAAATCACTTTTCAACTTCTCTTAGCTGGTCTTTTAAAGCTCTGAAAGTGAAATGTTACCTTTGTACCTTTTTATCAGTCGAGATTTTGAGCCTAAGAGCCGTTAATTGAATGGTAGCTATATATAGATTCCCGTGCGAATCCGATCAAACATTGAAACAACAACAGCGTTGTTCCAGTCATCGAATTGGCCGAAATTCACCAGGCTGTGCTCATTAAATGCCTACACTTACATCGGAAGTACATTCTAAACGACAAATATATCATATTCTGCAGTTATTTCTGAAGCCAAACGAAGACATTTTCAGTCTCAAAGATCTGACCTGTCACCTATCAGTAACGCTAGCGAAGCGCCGGCTCAACGAATACAACTCTAGTTTACAAGTCATGTTATGAGAACTAAAATAAATTCCTGCACCTTCTTTATAAGCCAATAGAAAGCTTAATTCAGATACATGGAGATAAACTACTGACTCAACTCTGCATGATAACGATTTCCTCTAAACCTGTCTAAAATAGCCCGGTAAGTATCATGATCATGATACCAAAGAACTGAGCTGAAAATATGCTACTCACCGACAAGAAGGCCCATTTCCACCACTTTTATTTATCCACCCGGACTATCCAATTTGGTACTCAGTATTAGAAAAGAAGTTAACTGCCCGAGGGTCCTAAACTTGATCAATTTTTTTTCAAAATGGTGAACATAATTAAATGTGATACTACTGGAATGTAACGCAACTCGTGCATCCCCGTTACCCGCATAAATTAAATACTTTCTGTGTTTCATGTTTCAATTCTAGCCGAAGCAAAAAAAAATACAACTACAACAAATATTTCAAATTAGGCCATCCCAATAGAATGTTTCATTTCCCATCGTCCGACCGACCGAAATTTTTTTGGGAAAAGTAAAAAAATTAATAAAAAGCTTGACACCGACCCAATTTTTTGGATAAGTAAAAAAAAGGATTGAAGCCGGATGTTTTTTTAACTACACCTCTTTTCCGTGCTCGAGATCTCTACGTATTAGTTTCTTGCCTTTCTCATGCAAATAGGCCCTTTGCGGGACCTGGTCACGTGACCTTTTTAGCCTGTCAATAATAAAAATGGCGCAAGAACAACATGAATGCCAGAAATGGAAAGAGCAAGCCAAAATTAGAAAAATTACAAGTTTTAGGTTCATAGTTTAAAACTGAAGAAATGGCAATTTTTTGAAAAACTCTCGGTTTGTAAGGATATCTTTGCTGACTGGCAAGCCGTGCCTAAATTAAGCTAAATTAAAGTTTTCAAAACAATGCCATTCCTTCAGTTTTAAAGATATGAACCTAAAACTTGGGCTTTTGGCTAATTTTGGCTTGCTCTTTTGGCTAATTTTGGCTTGCTCTTTCCATTTCTGGCATTCATGTTGTTCTAGCGCCAACTTGTTTTTGATTGACAGACTAAGAAGGTCACGTGACCAGGTCCTGCAAAGGGCCTATTGTCAATCCACAACTTGTCCTATCCACTACGCTACAAGCAACGAGAAAAAAGAAACAATGAGAAGATTTGTGAACAGTAATTTTAGTTATTTCGTACAACTGATAACGGACAAAACCTCGCCAGTGAAAAAAATATGCATTTTATTGGCTTCAGCTCGGGTTATCGGTTTGTAAAAGGGGTATCGGCCTCGATCGAGGGGTATGGCTGATTTATTCACCTAGGGTTCCGCTTGAGGGCAGCACTCGAGGTGAATAATCTCATAACCCCGAGTGAAAGGCAGATAAATGCTAATTCCTCACAATGGCGAGGTTCATTTCGTTGCACGAAATATTTTTGCATAAAATTCCCGTTCATAGAATACGAAGTCCAAGGACTATGGTAAAGCTGACACAATAGAGCTTATCACAAATTTTTTTCTCTCGGTTCTTTCAACCAATGAAGCTTATGGTGTAGTGGATGGGATAGCAGACTAGTATTAAACCAAGAGATCCGCTCAGGACACATGCCGTGTTTTCCATGTTCCATTACATAATTATTTACTTCTCCGTAAGTAAAGAGTAAGTAGAACTTAGTATGAAAGAAAGTGAGGGGAATAAGTTGGGGGGAATATGTCCAGGAGAATATGTCCAGGGGAATATGTTGCGAGATTCCCTCTGCCTTTGGAACTGGGCGGGGGTTTCGCGATATATTCCCCCGAAACTGGTACAAAGAAAAACGAGCCACGTGAAAAATAAGCGGAGCTGATTCACCCCGGGTGTCGCCCTTGCTTGGGCGAAACCCTCGGTGAATAAATCCCATACCTCCTCGCTCCAGATCGATAACCCTTATATAATCCCCTGAACCAAGAGAGGATGAGGTAGCGAATCCCCATGCCCCATGATAACTATTTGAAATCTATTTTTAGTTTCACAACACGTGATTTGAGTTATTTTTATATCGATTTGGAAGGCTACCCTCGTTAGTTGTTACCCATTGTATGTATCCTCTGGGTCCTCAGATCATCGTTATAGAACTAAAACATGCACTCCTTAGCACAAATCGGGTGTATTTCCTAAAATAACCAAGCTGTGTCCTGTTAATGTCAAATATATTTCAACAACTACCATTGGCATGAGACTCATGTATAATTACCATTGGCATGAGACCCATGTATGAGAGATTCGTTCCCCCTGGACCTCGACGTATTCCCCTCGCACTTTCCTAGTACTGGGAGTAGCTACATCCGACGCCCAGCTGAGGACCGAGTTTCTAGGCGGGCCGGGGAAAATTTTGAATTTCTGGTTCTCGGATGCGTATTTCCCCGCACTTGCTGGCACAATCGAATGCATAGTAGATGCGATAATATGTGCATACGATTTGAACAGTTGGGGGGTATGGCTAGTAGGGGGAGCTAGTAGGGGGTCGTCGGAGCATTTGGATATGGAACCAAAGTATAATATCTGACCCCCCTCCCTACCAAACATAATACGGCACAGTGGTGAAACCTTGACGTCCATCAGCTATGTCCCGCTATTTCTTTCATTTTGAGGGCATAACAGAGCCACCATGGGACTTGGGCCTATCTAGCTTCCTCCGCAGGCAACTCCTAATTAAAAAAAGATGTGAAACCGGCGAGCTTCCTGTTGTATAAGAGAGACGAGCAAGGGTCTGAGGTGAAACAAATGTCCCCTCGCGGCTTCGCCGCTCGGATTGGCTTCCGGCGAAGCCTGAAACATATAGGAGTTGCCTGCGGAGGAGGCTAGGGACTATCTGTGTGCATGAATTTTTTCCAGCAATTCTGCCCGGCGCAAATTTCTTTTCCTAGGCCATGCTTATAATACTAGTAATGGGCTCCTGTTATAATGCATTGTTAGTGGTTTTCAAGGGGGCTTCAATACTTTTTTTTTACTTATCCAAAAAATTGGGTCGGTATGGAGCTTTGAATTATTTTTTTTACTTTTCCAAAAAAACTTGGGTCGGTCGAGCGATGGGAAATGAAACATTCTATTGGGATGGCCTAAACAGAAAACTAATTTGAAATATTTGTTGTGGTTTAAATTATTTTTCCTTCGGCTAGAATTCATACATGAAAAATTACGATAATAGGATCCGAAGTTCACGTTATTCTCCACACAGAAAGTATTTAATTTATGCGGGTAACGGGGATGCACGAGTTGCGTTACATTCCAGTAGTGTCACATTTCATCAGTTATGTTCACCTTGATCACTCACTACAAAGTTGTTGCATATCGTTTAGCCTGGCGTTTAGGACCCTCACCACAATGGATAGTCCGGGTGGATAAATAAAAGTGGTGGAAATGGGCCTTCTTGTCGGTGAGTAGTATATTTTCAGCTCAGTTGTTTATCATCATCATTATATTTACCGGGCTATTTTAGACAGGTTTAGGGGAATCGTTATCATGCAGAGTTGAGTCAGTAGTAGTATCTCCATGTATCTGAATTAAGCTTTCTATTGGCTTATAAAGAAGGTGCAGGAATTTATTTTAGTTCTCATAACATGACTTGTAAACTAGAGTTGTATTCGTTGAGCCGGCGCTTCGCTAGCGTTACTGATAGGTGACAGGTCAGATCTTTGAGACTGAAAATGTCTTCGTTTGGCTTCAGAAATAACTGCAGAATATGATATATTTGTCGTTTAGAATGTACTTCCGATGTAAGTGTAGGCATTTAATGAGCACAGCCTGGTGAATTTCGGCCAATTCGATGACTGGAACAACGCTGTTGTTGTTTCAATGTTTGATCGGATTCGCACGGGAATCTATATATAGCTACCATTCAATTAACGGCTCTTAGGCTCAAAATCTCGACTGATAAAAAGGTACAAAGGTAACATTTCACTTTCAGAGCTTTAAAAGACCAGCTAAGAGAAGTTGAAAAGTGATTTTGGACGTTTGTTTATTTTTTGAATGGGTGTTTATGATAAGCACTGTAAAATTAGAGGTTAAATCGTCTCTCTTACAGTACATGGTCGTTTTATTTTGCCGAGGGGAAGCGTTTGGATTCCAAAGTTGGCACTTTGCTAGATTAAACTAGAATAACCAAGCTTTCATGCCGTGTAGTTTTTATTTAAAAAAATCATATACCAGGAGTCGCTTAGGGCTGTCAAACTTGGCCATTATTTTGTCTTATGTTTTGGCATCCAAAATATGCATGTTTAAAAAGGCGGAGAAAAAAGAATAAATTACACTATCGGAATATATTCTTGCTGGATGTTGAGGTCAAAGAGTTGTTTTAATACGTGTGTGAAGTATGATTGCATTGGAGTTTTTATAAGACTTCCCTAGCTCTTTGTTGTTGCGTGATGATTCGGTCGTTTCGACAAGCCAAAAACCGCTCTGGGGCCGTATTTTCAATCTTTTGTAAAAATCGCCAAATTAAAAAAGCGCTGGAACTTTTTGATATGATTTCCTAAAATAGTTCACCCAAGGGTATGTTCTGGCAAAATATGAAGGATTCCGAAATTTCACCGTTGTCCCGCGATTCTCGATATTTACAGGCAGTCGCTCTTAACACTTGAATGTACTGTATGATTTCTTTCCAGCTAAATCTGACACCTCCTCCCATCAATAAAGGACACGCTTAACATTCACGATTCCTGTTGTGGGGTAAAGAGCACAAAAAATAGACAACAAAGCACCAAACTCTCTCCAACATTTTTTAGTAAACAGTAACAACAAAACAGAAGAAAACAAAATAAAGTACAAATATGCACAAAAATCAATAAACTTTGTCAAAACAAAAATAACTTAGAGAAAAACATTGTAGTATGTTTTATATTTGAATGAAAACGTTTTAAACTACAGAATTAATTGTGAAAAAATAATAATAAAGTGATATTTAGAGAAGATCTTCAACATTGCTTCTCCTCTAATAATAACAGCGGATTGAACGTTGGTCTTTAATACACCGGAAAACATTTGTTAACAGAAATGTAATTTATCATAATTGGCGAAATTGGCTTCACAAAATAAAACCCTGAGAAAGACAAGCAATGTAGAAAGAAACAATGCGATGCAAACGAACACAGAAAAATATATCACAGGTTCACAATATCTACTAAAAGTATGGACAGACATGTACTTCCAATAAATGTTTTTTATGTTTAAAAGGTAGCCATTCTTTGCACAGATGACGGAGAAGACAGGGTACAAGCAAGAATTCCAGCTTTCTCGGAAGCCTTATTAAAATTATCGCATGCCAAGAAAACAAAAACCAAGTGTGATCGATAAAATCTGCATGAGAGACTGAAACCTCATGCGACCGTAAAGTTTCAGAATTGTTCGCTCTTATCCATCAATGGTTTTATGTCCTCATACTTATCACACACATCGATCATTCATACCGCTTTTCATTTAAGCTCATATGAACACTTTTTGGTACGCCTTTTGAAGTTGTTCGTCAAGAAATGCGGTTGTCAGTACACTTTACCTTTCTACGGTACATCGAACGGTTTGATCACGCTCTCCTTTGGAAATTAATCTTTTACAGACTCCAGTGAAATGTTTGAATCGATCTTCGGTTATGCCAGTCCCAAAAATGCACTTTTAAAAATCCAGCTAATTTTCAATTCTTTGAGCGTCAATCTTTATGTACATCGTGTTTGAAACAGACGTCACTATTTTAAAGATATGTTTACATGGACAAAGTGTACGCTCTTTACGAGTCTGGATTTAAAAAATGGTTGTCTTGAGATCTGCATGCAGTGGAAATAAAGCAGTCGCGCATTTTTTCTTGGTTTCATCGACGCTGTGCGATGTTTTTGCCATGTGTAAGGTACGTTTTTTATTTATTTAATGCACTTTTTATGTTGTGTAGATCTTCTTCATATGATGTAAAATCAACAATCAGTTCAAATATCTTGATATATTTTTGATTTGATTTGATTTAGCACCAAAACTCTCTGGATAAACAATATAATTACAAACGCAGCTATTTCAAAAAGGTAGTCTCGTGCATTGTGCATGTTGCATTGTTCCTGGTGCATTGTTCCTTGTGCATGGTGTATTTTGCATGGTGCATGGTGCATCAGTTATGCAATATGAGAAAGTAACTAGTTCCCAACACTTTTTCTGCATTTGCTGGACCCGGTCTTTAATTGAATGTGTATTGTACATGATAACCTTTGTTGAAATAGCTATATAAAAATAAGGGATGAAGTAAGAAAATAGACATGGTTTGATGAAAGCCGTACGCAAATGGCATAGTTATTCACACTTCGTACGTTCTATCACAGACAATCCAGAAAGCCTCTCACTCACTACCGATAAGAGTAACAACACCTTTCTCCGTGGCGACAACGTAACGCTGTCCTGCAGCTCACAGGCCAAACCACCACGATGCAACGTCACATTTTCTCATAATGACGTCATCATAGCATCCCATCACAACAGGACATGCGCAGACGGGCAGGTGACCACTCATCTCATTACCAACATTCAGGGCTGCAATGCAGACAATTATTCCTGTGAAGTTGTTAATATTGCACAGCCAAGTCGGCAAACAATAACGTTGACAGTCAATGGTAAGCAATATTTAAGTATACTGCATGACAGAGTACACGAGCCATCTTGATGTAATAACCTTCACAGTTAAAGTTACGTTTGCCACCAAGCGACATATCGAATTAACCCAAGTTAAACTAGTAGTAATAGCCAAGGTTAAGAGAAAAATAACGTGTTTCTATCAAATACAGCTTATAAAAGAGTTAGTTCTCGGAAAAGAATAATTCACCTTTACACTGATCAATCGTCCAACATTCTTTGATATAATTTAACGGCTGTCAATTGCTTATATCCGAATTCGGATGCTTTATTGCACATATGGAGTCTCTATGGGCATTTACAATGGCGAGCCATTAGGCGAGTAAATCCCATACAGATCGGGCGCGAATACTAGCTTGTCTTACTTGTGAAATAAAATTATATAATATGTAATAATGTTTAATAAATTAGAATTAAGTGCTATAGTTTAAATCACGGTCATGCTCAGTGTACACAAAAACAGGTCCCATACTTGTGAGACGGCCTCTATGCATCAATACACGAGTTTTACCTTCACATTTCACCCGCCCGCGCGGGATAGTCGAGCCCTCTATTGAACACTAGCATAGTGTTGGTTGGTACAAAACTGATTAATTAAACAACATTGTTGTACACCGGTAACACTGCTGTTTTATTAATCAGGTCTGTACTAAGGTATAAAGAGGCGGCCATCACGTGGTACCATTCAGCGCACACGATTGGCTAGTGCACTTATGAATTATGAATGAATGTTACAATCACTGTTTCTAAGAACAGGCTTATTGATATCTACATTCGGTTCTACTTTACTAATTATAAACATTTAGACCTGGATTCCTCTGTGATGTTTCTGTTGAATATGATATGTCAGTCTTATATTTGGATGGAGATTCAAAGCCGTTGTAGCTCGGTAAACTACGTAATTAATATATTTTAGAACCTAAGAAGAAGAATTTGAAAGCATCAGTATAACTTCTGTGTGATTTGCTTTTTAGTTCCACCGACGATAAGCGTAACGCCATCTACAAACACGGGCAACATCTTATCAGAAAACATCACTTTAGTTGAAGGAAGGTTCCTAAAGATTAACTGTAGCGCTAGCGGGTGTCCTGCACCAGTCATCACATGGACAAGGCAAGGATCATCCAACGTGTTGGGAAACACCACTGGACATCAGTTAACACGCGAGTTTCAAAGTTTGCGAAAAAATGACACGGGCCGATACGAGTGCAAAGTCGATAATGGGGTAGCTGGAAGTCCCAAGTCGAAGTTCATCAATTTAAATGTCATCTGTAAGTGTTCATTTGATACCTACAGTCTGTAAATGTTTTATACACACCGTTTATTGTTTATAAAAGAAATATAAAGGTATGATGAACATTGTATGCATTATCTTCAATTCGATACAAAAAAACACATTCAATTATACTGTAGCGGTTTCAATCTAACGAGCCGTTTTGATTGGCTAAAAAAACATGTTTTACCAGAGTATATATTGTTTTGAACTGTTTGTTGAAGGCAATAAAAAAGCTGAAACCTTTGACTCGAAATTGAGATATAAGAATCAATAGGCCCTTTGCAGCTAACAGTCACGTGCTGATATAATACTTCATTAACGAATGAATTGAGCTCATGATCCCCATGGGAAAGGCGTTGCCATGAATACTGGAGAGCAAGCTATCTTTTAAAACGCAGTTTTGGAAAGATCGGCAATTGATTGGAGGTGGAAAATAGCATTTGCAAACAGGTTTTTCTACTGAATAGCAATACCGATCTCGTACAAGGCCTTTGAATAAATGAAGTCAGTTATTTTTTGCTCTCCAGTTTATTCGTTGTCAGATGCTCGATAGACTTGCTGAACAAAAAGGTCAAGCAAAGGCTAAGGCCCGCTTCAAATGTTAGCTCAGTGGTTAAGCTCCGGACTGTTGAGCGGGAGGTCGCGGGTTCAAAGCCCGGCCGAACGAACACTCAGGGTCTTAAAATAACTGAGGAGAAAGTACTGCCTTTGTGAAACAACTGCAAATGGTTAGACCTTCACGTCTTCTCGGATAAGGACGTAAAATCGTAGGACTCCCGTCGGCCTCAAGTTTATCAGTCTCAACAACATGTCACGAGTTACCGACGTTAAATAAAGTTGCTTTACTTTACTTTAAACGTCGAACTTTCCATGCGCTGAACCTAATTATATCAAAAGAAGCCGCCTAATTATATTTTGTTTCAATTGCGTAAAACGTTCGACGTTTGCATCGGGCCTAAATCACTTAACGTAATCGTTTCATTGAGCTTACGGATGGATATCTTGACCGAACTGTTGACAGCTCCGATGCGAAAAGAAGGTCAAATGTACAGCACCTCAAGTGACCACAAATTTGATGGACTTACTGTCCAAATAAATACGTGTCTAAGCTATGGAACTTTCATATGTGTTATTATATATGTCTGCGTATATAGTACCAAGCAATTTTACTGAGATAGCCCTTTTATTTTCCAGCTCCTGCTTCGATAACCTTTTCAACCAGCAACAAAACTGTGATCGAAGGATCCCATTTGGTCCTCGAGTGCAACGTGTCCGGCAGCAGTCCACTGAATCTGACCTGGACTAAAGATGGTGAACCTGCAAGAATTGTCTCCACATCACGTACTTATACATTGAATCCAACTGCACGAGGAGACGAGGGAACGTACACATGTAAAGTACACAATGGAGATGAATGTCCACTCACAAGTGCACAAGTGCACGAGTCTCAGTTACTGTTAACTGTAAGTTGACGTTAAAGTGGGAACTTAAGATATCTAAATAGAAAAAATATAATCTAATACTATATTTCGGCGAAATATATACATGCGTGTGAAATATTTTTTTATTATTTCAGTAGTTTCTTACATTACAATCTTACAATCACACTTAATAATTCATGAATAAATAAAACAATATTAGCTTTAAGAAATGTTTTCAATTGATATAATATATATATATATAAGAACCATCATGACACATATATGTATCATGGAAGACATTAAGATAATACGTCATCAAGGATAAATGTTTTTATTTATATGCATGTAATCAAAATCATTAGTCAGAAAATTATTTTGTAAAAGATAAAAAATAGGTGCGGTAGTAAAGCTTGGTACAAGGGGTAGTGTACCATGTATGTTGTTGTGACTGTCAGCTGTACTGTAACTATAACGTAAATATAATGTAAATATAGTATTACTGTAATGTAATGTTCACCTTAAAATGTATGCATACGCAATCTTCGATTTTTGTATCCATAAAGATTATCTCTTCATGTGTCCCGCATGCTCGGTCCTTGGCCCGATCTTGTATGTGCTCTATACGGCGCCTCTAGGGGACATCATGAGATGTAATGGAGTGTCATGCCATCTAGTACACCGACGACACACAGATTTACTTCACTTTTAATTCCTCTGTTGCTGGCGATCTTGAGCATGCCCAAGTGGAAGTTTGTGTACACGATATTGATAACTGGATGATATATAGCAATCTAAAACTTAATGATGACAAGACTGAGATACTTGTTTTCCAGACATCGTCCCACCCCATCATTGGATACTATTCAAGTGGCTAGTGTGCCAGGCCTTGTCATTTGACGAGGAACATTGGGGTTGTATTTGACACCATACTCTTACGTTGGACAAACAAATTACCCAAATTCGTAAATCCTCTTTTTATTCTATTAGAAATATTTCTCGCATTAGAAAGTTTCTACGTTTTGACACTACTAAGATTCTTGTACATACCTTTCTCACATCAAAACAATTGATAACTCATGACATGTATTGCGCAACACATAACTTCCTAACGATAATCATAGAAATATTACAATCATTAAATCATTAATTAACTAACGTTCGGTATCTAGCGCATAGTTAAGGGAATGAAAACCAGCCTATCCTATGTAGTTTCGTCCAACTAGAACAAAATGTTGATGTATTACTCGCGCAAATGAAGTTCAGGGGGGGGGGGGGGGGGTTAAGGCGGTTTTTCTCGCTTTTTGCTTGGCCGAGCGGGGCCTGGGCAGCTGTTTAACGTTAATTCTGTCTTTCGGTATTGAACTTGAAAACTTAGGAACCGATCATTTTTTTCATGAATGACATTCCCGTTTCCAGGGGGGTGGGGTACGGAATATTTGTAATTCGTGGTTTAATGTTTGCAGGAGCCATTACCATTGGTAATGGACTCCTGATGTTTGGTATGTTGCACATAGCTAGGGAAAATAAAAGTAAGCCTATCTGATGTAATTTCACCCAGAGAGATTATTCTTATTTTATGTAACGCTCGCGCAAATGTAGCTCAGGGGGGATTAAGGCGTTTTTAAATTTTCTTTTGTCCGTCATTTCCCCCCCTGAAATTTGATCTCAACCAAATTAAGAAGACCCCCTACAGTTTTCTATGTGTAACATTTTGGTGAAAACTCCATGTTTCTACGACGTAGTTTTCTACCCGTAAAAATCCATCTCCCTTTTCGTTTTGACCGCAAAGCATCCTGGGACAGTTTCATTTTCTATTTCCCAGTCCAGAACTGGATTCAATAGAGTTGCAGCGTTAAAATCGTAGTTTTGGTACTAAGCACGACGAACACAACATGTTGTTTGCAAATTTGGGGTAAGATCTGCGAACCTTGCAAAACTGAGGGGGGAGGGTGGAAAATAATATGCCTTTCCTGTTAATAATGGTACCCTCCCCATTTAGAAATGGGTTGAATGTGCTTTGTGTTAGATTTTTACGTTGTATATCAGCTTTGCTGTAGTCTTCGGACTTTTCATTCGTTATTGTTTATATTTTTGGCTGCATAGGTCCTCACTTCGGATCCAACGTATTTTAACAGGATTTTTGTCCACGGTATTTGCTTATTAGTTTTCTGAATGAAGTTGCAGCTAAAAAATCATAGTATAATGGTACCTTCCCCATTTAGAAGTGGGTTGAATTAAGTTGCAGCTTAAAAATCATAGTTTTAGTACTAAACACGACGAACACAACATATTGGTTGCAAATTTGGGGTAAGAAATGCGAACCTTGCAAAACTGAGGGGGGAGGGGTGGAAAATCCTATGCATTTCCTGTTAATAACGGTAACCTCCCGATTTAAAAGTGGGTTAAAAGAAGTTGCAGGTTAAAAATCATAGTTTTCGTACTAAACACGACGAATGCAACATATCGTTTGCGAATTTTGGGTAAGATCTGCGAACCTTGCAAAATTGAGGGGCATATGCAGTTCCTGTTAATAGTAGTACCCTTCCCCATTAGATAGGGATTGAATAAAGTTGTAGCATCAATATCATGGTCTTTGTAGTAAACATGACTAATACAACATATCCTCTTCGAATTTTGTGTAAGATCTGCGAATCTTAAAAAAGGGGTGGGAACCATTGTATGATTATCGTTAGCGGTACCCACTTGTAATATTAATAATAATAATGTCTTTATTAAATCGATAAAATACATATCAATTTTACATACTAGTTTCAGAATATTAAAAATTACAAGTATAAAGTACATTTACAAATAATTAAACATAAGTCTATTTATAAACACACTTAAAACGTTCGGTAGTTACTTTAGATGTACAAAAGCTATAGGCTTTCTGAGATTATGATTTGAAAATTTGTATTTAGGTAGAATGGACTGCAGTGGGTGTTTAATAGTGCATTTAGTCTTTTTGTAAACGCGGAGGTCAAGTTTCTTTAAAGTGCCTAAAATACTAACAGGATCACACAAATAGCGCCTTTTATGGCAGCGGTCCAAAAAGCACTGAATAGTGGTGAGCTCTGGTATAGAGGCACCATACACAGATAAAGCGTAACATATTTTAGGCATAACTATTTATCTAAAAAGATAGTCAACTTCTGTCGCGCTATAGTTCTCTTTTCTGAGGCTACATATTACGTATAGGCATTTATTGGCACTAGTTAGCAATTCTTTAACATGAGCGTCAAATCGGTTGTTTGATTGGAATGTCACCCCTAGCATGTTTAACTGATTGCATTGCGGAATATTCTGCATCTCGCTGTACATACACATCATTAACACCTCTTTTCCTGAATATGATCTTCTTACATTTTGTCGGATTACAAGACATGTCATTATGCCTAGACCATTCCAGGAAAGCATTAAAATACATCTGTGAGTCATCTGAAATAGAGTTGTTTTCCTCCCATATAGGTGATGTGATTGTGGAGTCGTCCGCGTATCAATCAATCAATCAATCAATCAACTTTATTTCAAGAGGGTAACACTAAATAGTACAACGCACTAATAAACTCGTGGCCCTCGCAGCACAACACATGTAAGACATATTACGAGAAGGACATATAATAAGACTATACTAAGTTAAGCTAAAATTACATATTTACAAGATATATAAATGTATACTTTAAGGAGGATCGACATTACCAAGTTAACTAAGGATAAATTGTGTATCTAAAAAAGTAGTGAACTGTTGGAAGCTTTTTTGAAAGGTGCGAAAATGCTTTTAAAAGGGCAGACTTAAGAATATTGACAGAGGAGGAGAGTCTTAGGTTTACTGGTAATTTGTTCCAACATTTAGTAGCTGTGACAGAGAAAGAACGGCCAGCTTCTTTTTCTCTGGTGTAGCGTGGAGGTAATACGGTCAGGTGCGCATAACGCGTTCTCCTTGTGTGCTGCTCACTGTTGAGCTTAAGCAAATCGTTGATATATTCTGGGGCTTCATTGACACAAGTAGACATTTTTTTATATCTGCCTCCACATAAAAAGGAAGAAAGCCTAATTTATTAAATAATTCAATAGAGCTGTGGCGAGGCTTGGCATCTAGAATTACCCTAGCGCTACGTTTTTGTAACCTCAAGACTCTGTTGATGTTGTCCTTACTGCAGCTTGTCCAAGTGATTGAACAGTATAATATGAGCGGCTTTATCATAGTGTTATAAAAAAGAATGCGCTCTGCTCTAGGTAGATAGTTCTTAATCTTATTTAAAATTCCGATGCGTTTTGATACTTTCTTGACCATAGTGTCGACATGTGTGTCAAAACTTAAGTCACTGTCTATATTTAATTATAACATAATTTGTGCCCGTGCTGTCAATTATAACAAGGTCGTTCAAAAAAATGCTGAAAAGATACGGCCCGCTGACGCTACCTTGAACCGTGCCTCTATTAATAGACTTCCATTCACTGGTTTTATTATTGGAAATGAAGATGCGCTGTTTACGTCCCTTGAGAAAATTCAAATACCAATTTATTACGTAAGGATTTAAAGGTAACCGTTTTAGTTTACTTGCCAGTATTTTGTGTCTTACCATACCGAAAGCTTTGGAAAAATCCATAGTAAAAACCCTAACCGCCCTACATTATTGACCCCTGCTCAATGTGTGAAATCGGTCCTAAAAATTACAGAGAAATGTATGGAGATCCTAAACATTTTCCTTATTTCTCATGAAATATGAATTATACGGTACAATCGTAAAAATGTGCGATCAAGGCATTATTTTCAGTTTTGATATTTTCAAAGCCAATTGTAAACTTTCATGCTTCTTCTCTATGATTTTAGGGGAAGCATAACAATTCTCATTTATTACAATGAACACTTAAACGATTTCCAGTAAAAACATGCAGATAGCAGTTTATAAAATACATCTGCAGCAAATCTACAACCTTAGCAGTGCGAACATAAACAAAACCAACCGTATTCTTCACTACTGATGTCCCAAAGTCTATTTAATTTTCGATGATGCCTTTTCCTTCTTGAATATTCGGCTTTTCGACAAGAAACCTCCGAGGCCATGTTTGCACGCTAAAACCCGTAGTGTTACTCGTCTTAGAGTGTTATATATCTGACTACGAGCGACCAAATCCAAAAGACGTGGTACCGTTGGAAAGCTTGACTTTCCTTTAGAAACTGCAGTGTGTTTGTTTGAACGACCAGCAGTTATTCAAGCTAATTTGTCCTTTTGGAAAGTAGGTCCTAAACGGTTACGGCCCCAGTGTACCACTTCATCTATATCTAACACGCACACGCCATTAGGACTCGTGTCTCGAATTTTTGGCGATGTGTAATTCTTTATTATATATATATGGCCTTCCGAAACATTTAATCCAGCGCCTGCAAATGTTTCTGCAGCTAGCTAGGCTCGTCACTTTGTCACGCAAATCAGATCATATCACACCGCTTTTAATCCAATAATATTGCATTGGTTGCCGGTTGAGCAACACTTTGAATTTTTAAAGACCTTGCTATATACTTATAAAGTAGTCGATAACACCTAGCTATCTAAGGGAGCTATTAGAGCCCTATGTTCCACAGCGCCGTCTAAGGTGAGGTACTAAGTTGTTGCTGAGGGTACCAACCTACAATTGAAATCATATAGTTAGGGAAGGTACATTTTTTTATTGGGGGGGGGGGGGGGGGAGGGCTGGGGAATTTGCAACAATTTCGTTCAAAAAAGTCGTGGCCCTCTCCTTTTCATCAGTAGGTAAATTCATGACCCTCCATTCAAGACATCAAGAAAACATGTCACCCCCCCCCCCCCCCCCCCCCCCCCCATAAAAAAAACCTCGTTATTTTATGAACCAGTGTGGAAATATTTACCTCCCTCCTTTAGGGCCGCCACGTGGGCTACTACGCAAAAACTCTGAATAGGCGGAATAGAAAATATTTGAATAGAATATAATTCAGGTGTCATTCCTGCAGAAATACACTGCAGCTGGATGTCATGAATGTGGCCGGATACTTTCACTGTTTTTCTATCTGTTTGAAGCAGCTTAAGAGCTGGCAAATTTAACAGCCGAACTTTAAAAAAGACAACGACATCTCGCGGAAAAAAGGTTCACCCTCCCTGGCTTTCAAAATAAAAAGGCTTGGCATTCCCAAAAAGTTCCAATTTTTTTCTGATTACTCTCCCCTCTGTAGCCCCAGCCCTCCCCCCAATAAAAACGTACCTTCTCTTATCGTGCGTTTTCTGTGTGTGCTCCTCAGCTCTGGAACTCACTGCCCTTTGAGGTCAACTGCAGTACTTCAGTCACTAGTATAAGAAGAACCTCAAGGCCTACTTGTTTAGGAAAGCTCCTTCTCAAACTCATTAATAATTCATGAGATAGTCATCCAATGGAGAAACTGTATTTGGTTACATGCATGGGTCTTGATACCGGGTGAAACCCTTGTGTTTGATCATGTTTCCAACCCTAGTGATCAATATTTCTTAATCATCATATTCATGAACCACTAACTAATTACATACTGATAAACTACAAGTAAGGAGCGAAGAAGTAAAGAAATAAAGAATGACATAGAAAGAAAAAGTCTGCCTCCACTGGAGTTCGAACCTCGACCCTTCCGACTGCTTGTACTAACTCTTGTCCACTACTCTACTAGTACGCTAGTTGAAATCACTGCCATCAAAAAAGAATCATAAGCCATCTATTGAATAATTAGATACAACAGTCAAATGGTAAACAATACTTGCTAATGAAGTTTGAAAAGAAACGTATGTAAATTGTCGGTTTTGCATTCACATGAGAAGACATGTCAAACACTCATTGTTCGTCTTTCATCAGGGGGTTCCAAATATTTCGAAAACAATAAAACCCTCGAGGCTACGCCTCTCGGGTTTCATTTGTTTTCTCAATATTTGGAACCCCTGATGAAAGACTCCAATTCGTGTTTGACATAGCTCTTACTAAACGTATTTTGATAGGCAATGGTTTTGAACTCTTATTATTACCAAATTGTAATTTTAATGGTCATTAGTAGTCGTTGTATTTTTAATATTACTATTAGTCATTCTATCATGACTATTCTAGTATTTAGTATTAGGTATTCTACAATTATTATTTTAGTCTATATTTTTGGTATTACTGTTTAGTTAAATTCTATACTGTAAAGCGCTTTCGGGCATTTATGGAAAAGCGCTCTGAAAATAAAGCATCATTATTACTCGGGCTGCTTGTGGCAGCACCGAGTCTTAAAATGCAAGTCGTTATTTTTATTTTATTTTTTATTCCGTGTAGCACGCGGTCTGCGCATGCGTTAAAGGTCAAATTCACACCAATCAGATTGCATTGTGCTGGTCACGCAACAATCGCCAGGTTAATTTATTTACATAATTAAATACAGTAAATCAAGATGGTGGACGCGGACGACGGCGCGAGGAATTTTCTCTCAAATTTGGAGTCCCATCTCTCAAATGTAAGCAGTTTAATGTTTTATTTAAGTTCACTCGTGCGAAAACCTTCCAACAGGCTCAGGATATTTCAACTGGCGCTCTTGTTTGAGGCCGTACGTTTCGTAGGTAATAAACACTCAGCACAGAATATGATGATCAAAGCAGTTATTCAACTCTCACGGTAAACAAGACTCCTCTCACGGCCGAGGTTTTGGTTCGAGAAATTAAAGGCTTCCAACAGTTCCCTTTATAGTTCTGTAATATAATGATCAGACTGCAGTTTTGGGAAGGAGGGTAAAAGCTTTTAAATAGAGATAAACAAAACGGGCATTTCAGTTAATAATCTTTAGTCCAACAAATACCGATATGGACGCGATCAAAGAGCCGCAGGGTAGAAAGAACAGTAGAGAAATATAGTGATAGCTCCATAATAGGTGGACAGGATACAACTTATAATATGGGACAAATATAAACATACATTTGAGACACTCATCTATTAGTACTCTGAACCTGCAGAACAGCAGACTAAATTAGTACTTTTTTCGAAAAAAAAAAAAAGAATCAATGCCTTCAGCTGCTTCAGTAAGATTCCCCGGTAAGATTCCTAGTCATATCAGTAATGGTGACTACCAAGCATTGTTGCTGGGGGAGATGTAAGAGTGACTCTAGATGTGAAAAACCTTCATAAATCCGGCGCTCAAAGAGATATGTCTCGGAGAATGAAGCATCGATCGGTATGGACACCGCTAGTAGAGGTTTCTCATCTTTTCTCGGCCTTTTTGATCACTCACAGGAGGAGCTTTTCTGTTCCAAAACCTTTACAGCAAATTCAGTGAGAAATGTCAGCATTGGATAAATGTTTGTACAAGAGACCTTAAAAGCACAGAACAACGAGACTAGGTCTGGCAATGAAACGTAAGTGCATGGCTATAAATTACTGAAACCCTGACTATGTATCCACCAGTAAACAATGAGAAGGAACTACTGTTCAACCATTAAGTATTTATCAGTGGATTCTAAATAAATTTTGGAAGCAAAGCCTCGTCTACAGTACATCTACAATGCTTTGATTTATTTTCTGAGCACAAATGAAGTTAATTTCTTTCGGAGCTGCAGGTATTAAATTTGAAAACTCGATAAATGCAAACAATAATATAATGGTTTGAAAGAGCACACCAACATAAGCAAGATTGCCGAATTTTAGGATGCTATCAGTTCATAGTTTTAATGTATATGCTCTTCCAGCCATAACAGCTTTGTTCTCCGATGAGTTTTATTGAATAAGATGATTGCACTCGGCACGCGGCTACATTCTTTTGTTTTTGCCTTAATTAATACAGGAAAACCTGACCTTTGTAACTTTTCAATGTTTAGGTGAAGTCTTACAACGATATTGCATGGGAAAAGATGAGTTTGGGATACAGTTTAAATAGGACTTGACAGTCTATATATATAGTATAAAGCATGTCTCGTTGGTTGGCCAGCGAAGACTCGCTTGACAAGATCGACGTTTGTCGCTTTGTTTCAATCCTCTGTATTTCAGCCAAAGTTTAAGCTGTTCGACAGTATAATCATCAGGTTCTCTTTCAAAATATGGTCCAGGAAAGCAGTCATTTCTGGTAGAATAGACAGAGGACGAACTGAAGCGCTAGTCAATTCTATAAGCGTGCGTAACATGAACATGAATAAGTAGAGGTCAACTTTTTTTAATTTACATACACGAGAAAAACAAAAATATTAAATTACATATATATACTAGGGGAGCAGATAATGAATGTCACCGCGCTACCAGCCACTCCTAAAGACTGCTAAATTCAGTTAATAATTCTTCCCTTCGGTTATTACTAGAGGATTTCAAATGAAAGTGTAATTTCATCTTCAATCTCATGTGGCCCAAGTGAAAGCCCAGATGGGCTCTTGTTATTATTATATTTGATTTGTAAAAATTAATGATAAACAGCATGCATCACGAGGAATAGTACTTCAGCTTGGGTATTGATATAAATAAATGCTTGTTTTCCTTAGATTTGTAGCTATTAAAAATAATAGTTCCGATAAAACAATCCTTTCAAGAAAAGTTAAAAATATTAACCCACATCCTTTAAATTGACAGGCATATTTACATGGCAAAGATGACTTTAAGTTAATATCTTAAAAAGACAAAAGATAATCAAATGTTTCCATGTTTGTACCCTATATTAATCCGATGACCTAACATATAAAAAGATCGCTCAAATGTTAAACACGAACTTCCGGTATAAATAGGAAGTTTCGGTATAAATAGGAAGTTCCGGTATAAACAGGTTAGCCCCTCCTCTTTTAACGCCTTTGAAGCTCGGAATTTGAAATTCAAATTGCTGAACAGTGAAGAAAACAAGCGAGCATATCAATCTCTCCTTTAAAATGCTAGATTTTTAAGGTTTAAAAGTAAACAAGCCGTATAAAAGTGACCAGAGCAAAGATAGTTAGTTGTCCATTAATGACTGCCAATGGTATTTTATGACTGTTTGCGAACTCTGTGGCCCTTACTGTGAAGTTAAACATTTTTGTGTTTTATTTGAATTTCGCGAGATAAGCAAACAGTAGGGAGCACTCAAGCGGAGCATCACGCAGATGTTCACTCCACAAAGGCTGATGATTGGCAACTGAATGGTGACAAACCCCTCGCTACTCAGGGCTTCCATTTTTATACCGAGCTCCGTATTGAAAGGAAACATCATTTAAATATTGTACGTTTTCGTTTGGATAATTAAATAAGAACAATAATTATCAAATGTCGTAAAAAGAAAAGAAAAACATTTGTGTTTTCTAATGCTGACGCTGCTTCATAAAAATCCAATGACTTTGGAAGAATTCTCACGTTCTACGGACTCAAACAAGAAGAAAATTACTTCATGTAAAACATCAAATGCGTCGTTAACATATATACATGAAGGACAGCAGATCGCTCATTATGTTTTAATCTGCTGAATGTCCGACATACAAACATGGAATGGTTTTCTAGATTTTCTAGATTCAATCGAAAAACATTTGTTATTGAACTGAGCTTTGGATGAGAGCAGACTGAAAAGATGAATCTCAAGTTTCTTGCCCTTGCTTTTCTTGCATGGATGAGATACCAGTATCCAAAGGCGGGTATCTCCGTGCCTTCATGTGTTCATTTTCCTACTATTTATCACTTCTACTTCAATTCTCACTCTACCAATTACCTTATCGAAGCACTATTCCTCGTGGTTGTATATCATAATATAACGCTTTCGGATGATTGCATGGCGCTCCTAATACTACGGAGCCAATACTAATTACGAATACTAACGATTAATATCAACTATACCAATAAACTAACTAGCGGCCTCTCAAACATTATCGAAGTTAAATGTGGGCATTTAACGTTAAATGTAAAAAAGAACTTGATTAATGTTTGAGCTAATCTTATCTTCCCGAAGGTCCTTTACTAATAATTGCTAACATATTCGTCGTCTTATCTCTTTCACTACAGATAAACCGGGCAGCACACAGCTTTCAATAAACAAGAGCAGCGGAATTTTTCTGCAAGGCGAGGCCGTCAAGTTGACATGTAACTCTTCAGCTAAGCCATCGCAGTGTCACGTTGTCTTCTATAAGAATAACGCGCTTATTGATAACTATACAAGCAGCACGTGTTCAGCGACTCACGTGATATCAAGTATCCAGGGATGTGATGGTGAAAGTTTCTCGTGTCAGACTTCGAACGAAATCGGGATTGGAAGAATGGTGTACAAAAATGTTACAGTTTTGGGTAAGTAATGTTTTGCACTATGCAAAACAATGTACAGTGTATCTTTCATGACCAACAAATGAACTAAATATTTGTGTACATTTGTCCTCAGTGCCACCCTCGGTAAACATAAACCCACCTACCAACATCACTTTAGTTGACAGAGAAATCTTGAATGTGAACTGCACTGCAAACGGGTGTCCAACACCAAACATCACGTGGAGAAAGCAAGGAGTATCTACCGTGTTGGCAAGAGTCACTGGACGTGAGCTGGTGCTCTCGATCGCCACATTAACAAAGAACGATACCGGACTGTACGTGTGTACTGTGGAGAATGGTGTGGCTGGTAGTCCTGTGACCAGCTCCATTTACATCAACGTCAAATGTAAGCTCCAGTCTTCCTATCTACAGTATATTAATTCACCTTATAATCTAATATTGAGTCACTTCATTCAAAACAGAGGTCTCTTCAATTGTTAAAAGAAGCTGAAGGAAATGGAGGTTACTGAAGTTGGTTTCACACTGGACTCACTCCTCCATCTTACGTTTTCTTCTACCTTTTACTGAGTAAAAGTTATGCAGTCAACTCTCTTTTAAGCGACCACCCTTGGTGAACGGACAAAGTGGTCGCTTACGGGAGGTGGTCGCTTACGGGAAAAAGCAACACAGGTAGCCCAAGTGATTGCTAAACGGATCAGACTTCTAGCACAGCTCTAGCGCGCTGTCACCATAACAACATAGCTATTAAGCACGGGAGTTCTGGCTCAAGTTTTTCCAATCTTTTTTTAGTTTCTTATCTGTCAGCGCCATTAAAAATTGTACTTTGTGGTATCTGAGTAATGATTTTCTAAAAAATCCAGTACAATATACTTTGGTGGTCGCTTATCGGAAACAAAAAACAATAGAAAATGTCAAGTGTTGAAACTAAAAAGTGGTGGCTTTAAGAATTTTTGCGTTGGTCGCTTGCGAGAGAGTTTTTACAACAGAATTTGACTGAGAAAAAAAACGGTTCTTTGGAAAAGTGGTCGCTTACGGGAGGTGGTCGCTTACGGGAGGTGGTCGCTTACGGGAGGTGATCGCTTACGGGAAGTGGTCGCAGGAGAGAGTTGACTGTAGTACTTTTCTTTTCCTCTACTTGTTTGCCTATCGGAGGTGTTCAACATTATTTCCATTATTTTGCGCCTTAATCACTCTTTTGCCAACGTTTCTTGCAATATCATGTTGTCCTCTCCCCTATCTCTCTTGTCTACTCCTACGTCCAAGAAAACAAACACACTTTTTGTCTTCCCTCTTCACGAAATAAGTATAAATGATATGTGCTCTGTTTGTTGTGCATTACGAAGACAAGCAGACAATGTTTGGACATATATGGCTATGCGCGAAGGTCCATAGCCGCTATTAAACTTTACTGATGAAAATTAATCTTCAAATATTTACAATATTTGCTTCAAAGCTTTTGCCCAGTAAAGGTGAGGGGAGAACACCGTGACACGTGTTCACTAGTTGAAAATCCAAAGTAACAAAGTGTCACATGACAGCCACATAGAGCCAGTAGAGGGGGTCAGTTGTAATGGTCCCCTCACCATACCAAAAGCCACGTGAAAGTATGAGTAATATAACAGCTCCATGTATTTTAAATTATATGCATTATAACAGGCAAACAATAGCCATCGGAGAGAAGACAACAATCTATTCGCTAGCAAAGATTACATTCTTCCTCATTTAAGAAATATCTAAAGTATAATTATTAAATTTATTTGCATGTTAGTCCTGTGACCAGCTCCATTTACATCGACGTCAAATGTAAACTCGACAATCTTTATATTTTCGCACATTTATTCTGTCCAAATCATCTTACCTTCTACTATTTAGTCACTTGATTGCATAGAGAGATCTTTCCTCATTTGTTAAAACTGCTAAGGCAAATGGAGGCTTACTGAAGTATGATTTTACGGTTCTGTTTTTTTTGGCCAATGCTCTTGATTTCAGGTCTCCTTATAACACTCTGGTTTACAGACGGTTATTCGGGCACAACATATCTTTATAAACCTCTTTTAATTTATAGGCTTACAAATGTTTATACGTTCTGTTCCAGACAAACCATATAAAACACATCTCACTACTTCAGTCACCAATACATGTGTGAACGACTCCGCTACCCTGAAATGTACAACGGATGCCAACCCTCCTGTACAAGAATACCTTCTCTACCTTGTCAACCATCTCGTACTGAAAAGCGTGTCGGGAATATTCAACATCAAAGTTCCACAAGCAGGCGAGAATACGTACACGTGTGTACCCAACAATACGGTGGGGACTGGGCAGAATTACAGCGTGAAGATTACTACCAAAGGTAAACATTATTGTTGCGCAGCAGGCATAACTTATTTGGAGTGTCAGCTTCGACTTATGCTTTCCAACTTGAAGGGGCTGTGTCACGGTAATAGACTTTACATTGGCGTTCCAGGTCGGGAACAGCTATTTACACCGATTTTGATATGAACTAACGAACCTCTCCACCATGTGGGATGCTTAAAATCAAAGTAAATATTAGCGATTACTCGATACATGCGCAGTACCATGACATAGCCCCTTTAATTAGTAAATGTTTGACCCCATGCAATATTAAAAATGGAAGCTCTTCTATTAGAAACGACAGGGTCAAACGGTAAGCTGGAGTGTAATACGACAAAACGCGTGCACTGGGTGATATAATTCAGGTTTACGTCGGCTTATGAAAGACACATTATTCTCTTTTTATGAAAGGTCCAAAACATTTTTCACAGCAGCAAAAAAAAGTTATATATGTATAAAGTATTTATAATCAAGTCTGTAAGCGGAGCTCCAAGTATTGTATTATTATATTGTTCACTTTCAATAACTAAGTCTTTCTATTTTGCCAAGAATGCTTCCATTTTCAATTATTGTTGAACTCCAAGCTACGTAAAATTCTGAAAGCTATCAAAAAAGAAAACTCGACGTGAACATTATAGATATTTCAGTCTGCACGACCTTTTATATACACTCCTCGATGTTAAGTTGAAATGATTGAGCAACTGTTATTAAAAAGGAATACGGAAGAAAAAGAAATATAATAAACAGTAGAAAACATGAGAAAAAGAAGAACAAAAATTTCGCATGATAGTCAAACCCGGATCCCGGATCCCGGTTCCTGAATGTCGGCTCCCGAATGTCGCGGGATCCCGGCTCCTGAATATGGGATCCCTGATCTCGAATGTCGAATCCCGGATCCCCGATTTCTAATTCCAGATCCCCGATTTCGAAACCCGGATCCCCGATTTCAAATCCCAGATCCCCGATTTCGAATCCCTGGTCCCCGATTTCCAACCCCTGATCCCCGAATCCCAGGTCCCGAATGTCGAATCGCGGGTCTCGAATGTCGAATCGCGGGTCTCGAATGTCAAAACGCGAATCTCAAATCCAGGATCTCGAATCCCGGATTTCGAATGTCGAATCGGGTGGGGCACGAGCAGCGAAACGGGTGAGGCACGAGTAGCGAACGGGTTGGAGCACGAGTAGCGAACGGGTGGGGCACGAGTAGCGAACGGGTGGGGCACGAGCAGCGAACGGGTGAGGCACGAGCAGCGAACGGGTGGGGCACGAGCAGCGAACGGGTGGGACACGGTTAAGCACGCGCTTTGTGAATTATGTTTTACTTGCATGGGTTATCTTTTGGTTTCTTTTTTTCCTTTCCATTTTTTCTCTAATTGATTTTCTATAGATATATGAACATTAAAACGATAAAACGTAGAATGATCTTCAGTGAGATGATTTTGTGAAGTCAACGTAATTGTTTTTACCTTTTGGCTACATAAAACGTAATTCCATAGCGCATGATGTCACTTTGCTGAACCGATTGCTGTTCTTTCAGCTGGCGCTGCGATAGTCTTCTCAACCACCAACAAAACTGTGATCGAAGGATCCCATTTGGTCCTCGAGTGCAACGTGTCTGGCAGCAGTCCACTGAACCTGACCTGGACTAAAGATGGTGAACCTGCAAGCATTCTATCCACATCTCGTACTTATACATTGAATTCAACTGCAAGAGGAGACGAGGGAACGTACACATGTAAAGTACACAATGGAGATGAATGTCCACTCACAAGTGCAACAGTCTCAGTTATTGTAAATTGTAAGTTGACTTAATTTATGTATATTACCTTTGTCGTAAAAAGTATGGATTTGGTTATTGATATGATGATAACAATAATATGGATACTAACAAACAATTATAACATACTCAACAAAATAGCTGGATTCTGATTCAATAACGAGTGCACCAAAAGGTTATAGAGTGCAATGCGCGCACTTTTGTTTGCTGAGTATATTATAAACAAACAATTACATGAACTGTTCATAACATGTTGTACGTGATGTATGGGCACTGAGTGATATTTTGAAAGTTCTCCAATTGCCTAAAGGCTCGTGGAATTATCAGAACTTTCAAAATATCACTCAGTGCCCATACATCACGTATAGCAGGAGCCGTTCATGCTATTTCCTCTACATCCTGCAATTAAACATTCCACGTGAGATGCTTGCACTTGTAAAGCAATTAATCAACACATTTTAGAATAACATTCAAGAGGTTAGAACTTACACTGGTCGCAAGCTAGATAATCTACGGTTATTAGAGTGCTTCGTCAAATTGATGAGGCGCTAACTCGTAAACTAATCATGATGAACTGATGACTAACTTGTAAATTATTATTTGATTTCTTTCTGTTGTGCCAGATTTGCCCGAAAACACCCTGCTGTACACCAATAAATCTGACAACACATTCGAACAAGGAAACGCTGTAATGCTGACATGCACATCGACGGCGAAGCCATCACAATGCAATGTTACCTTCTATAAGAATAACGTACCTATCGCCAACTACACGAGTAGCACTTGTACCGCAAATCACGTGATTACAGGCATACGAGGGTGTGACAAGGAGACATTTTCTTGCCAAGTTTCGAATGAGGTGGGAACTGGGCCTAGGGTTTCCAGCAATGTTACTATTAAAGGTACGTATTTGAATTTAATTGTAACCAGAAAATAACACGTGCCGGAATTCAATACAATACAAAAAATCACACGGTCCAAACTACTTCAGTGCTTGGAAAACACAGAGTAATATATCAGCTCTGCAATACAATACAATACAACAAATAACACGGTCCAAACTATTTCAGTGCTTGGAAAACACAGAGTAATATATCAGCTCTGCAATACAATACAATACAACAAATAACACGGTCCAAACTATTTCAGTGCTTGGAAAACACAGAGTAATATATCAGCTCTACAATATAATACAATACAATACGACAAATAACACGGTTCAAAAACATATCAGCTCTACAATGGGTATTATTGACTATATTGATGTGAAAACAATTCGTAGCCGACTGTTATCACATCAGTTTAGTCAATAGTAGCGAAGGAGAAGCTCTCACGTTTAAAATAGCGAGGCTAAAACGACAATTTCCTCTCATTATATAATTACCATAGTTAGTCAACTAAACCAAATTATGCAGACCCACCACAATCATCCAAATTAGTGGTCACGTGACCCCTTCACTCACTGTTTTACACCATAATATTTCAATGGTAAACACATCAAGTTATGTCAGTATGTACATTTTGGTAAAGATTGGAACTAATGGCACAACAGAGATAATCAATTTTAACCGTACTTGAGTGATACATGTATGTATTACAAAATGTAACAATACCAGACGTTTGCTTTGCTATGATTTCAATTCACCGTCATCATCATCATCGATTATAATTATGATTATAATCCAAACATTAACTAAAAGCCTACGGCTCCAAACGGTGAGAGAGTTTTTGGACATCAGTGACTTCAAAGGAAGATTCTATTGCAGTGCAGCTTTAATTGCAAACAACATCAATACCAAATTTTACAAATTGTTGTTTTGCAGTTCCTCCTACCGTGAGCGTGTCTCCAGCAGTTGAAAGCATCACTTTAACAGAAGGCAGCTTATTAACGCTAAACTGTACTGGAACGGGTTGTCCTTCACCAAACATAACCTGGACAAAACAAGGAGTATCAGACCAACACAGTGTCCAGGGATCAATGTTATCAAAACAGTTTGGTAGCTTACAAAAGAGTGACAGCGGGATGTACATGTGTTCTGGAGACAACGGCGTCACTGGAAGTCCTGTCTTGAAAGCAATCCATCTGAACGTGACGTGTAAGAATGCAATACAGTGTTATTTAACCCTGCAATAGCCCACTTTCGGTATGAGCTTCACTTGTTACGCGGAAAGGTTTCAATATGAGGCTCTGGGATAAATTAAATTTATTCTTTTCTCGGAGAAAAGAATAAATTTAATTTACCCCGAAGCCTCATATTGAACCCTCTCTGCATGACAAGTGAAGCTCGTATAGAAAGTGGGCTATTGAACCTTTACCAAACTGGCTAAGCTTCTTAAGGCAGAGAAAAGGCCTTTGAGACAACTTGATTAATAGTTAAGTTGTTGCTGTTGTAGAACGGACATACCTTTCATGTGCTGTCTACAAGCTTGTCATACCTTTATCTAGCTGGTTACATTTTGCTTTGATGTTAACATTTGTTTCATGTTTCAATTCTAGATAAGCCACAAAGTACAAACTTAACGACATCAACAATAAATAGCTGTTTGAACGACTCTGTGACTTTAACGTGCAAGGCGGATGCTAATCCTCCTCCACATAGCTATCTTCTTTACCTCGACAAACAGTTAGTAAAGATGAACAGTAATGGCATCTTCACATTCAACATCCAACAAACAGGCCTGTACACGTGTGTACCCAATAATACGGTTGGAACTGGGATGAATGCTAGTGTGTATATCAGTACTAAAGGTAAGCTAAGTGAATGTCATGTGATACTAGAAGAACGTCCGACATAAAGCTATTCTTTAAAAATGCAGAAAATCAGATGAGACTCGGTTCGTGTCACAATATTGATCACGTGATAACGTAATAATATAAGGTAAGTGGTGAGCGGACAGAACCTATTCTCGAGCATTCGAAAATAGAATAAATTTCTCATTAGCGAAATCAAACAAACGATATTATTAATCTCTCGGAGACTGAACGCTTCGTAGCGATTCGAACCTTATTGTTTCACTTCTTTCCTTTTAATATTATACAAAAAAACACAGAATATTTTCGACAAAGGCGAGATTCCTGAAAACGTTTCGGACCGAAAACCTTCACACTTAGTCCCAAAACAACTGTATCCTGTAAGTCTGTTCAATCCTGAATTTGTTGTGGCTTCTGCTTCCCAGAGCCAAGTTTGAAGAAGGTTTCGCGGAACCTATTATCGGGCGCCACAAAACCTAAATGATACGTGAAGTAGGCGCGAAAATTAGACGCTCTTTGGAACGGTTGAGCTGCTGTTAAACGGTAGAACCAAGATTTAACAGCTGTTACATCAATCAGTTATGGGTATCCGATAATAGGCTTAGCTGTCCGACAATACGTTTGAAGACCGTAACATTTTCAGTCCGGAATAAAGGAAGAAAGATTCATAAAGGTTTTGTCTAGAGTCTTAGAGCCACAAACGTGTAAGATAAACTGTGCGATAATAGAATCACTTACCGTGTACACATCAAAAGTAAACAAGAAGTCGAACATTGGAAGCAACGTTTTTCGTGTATTGACTCTTTGGGCTGAACGTAACATGTACCTAAGTACCGATTCTTCCATAATAATAATAATGAAATGAATTATGCATGCGTTTTTATTTCAGAGTACACGAATGGCTGATGCTTTTCTGCATCCATTTAATAACTTTTTTTTTTTCAGCTGCTCCTGTAATATTTTACATGACCGAAAACCAAGTTGTAACTGAAGGTTTAAAAGTCACTTTGATATGTAACGTCTCTGGTAGTGAGCCACTTAATGTGACGTGGATTAACGTCAATGGTGTTCTCCTGTCTGCTGGAACTACCCTGCATCTAAACACGATTGCTCGAGAGCAAGAAGGCACGTACAACTGCAGCGTGAACAATGGAAATGAATGTCAAGTCAAGTCCGCTTCAACTGCCGTTACGGTCCATTGTGAGTACTTGCATGGCTTTCTCGAACCGGCCCGGAATGGAGCAAGATGTTTGTTTCAAGAAGCAAACAATTATAGCACACGCTCTACTGCCAGTTGTAAACATATCCTTAAAGTGAGAGAGCGCGTTTTGTTATTAAACAAGCTTTTGCTTTGTGTCCCTCGTTTACGGAGCAGCTCTATGTATCATTCACTGCTGAAATGTAGCAGTTGGATTTTGAACTCTGGATGGGTAAATGTATATCAAGAAGAGTATCACGTTGTATTCGCCGCACACCATTGATTTCCTGTCTATGGTTGAAAGTTCGCATTTCTGTTCGGCCAGAACAAAATTATTTTTAGTGATTTTAATATAAACTGACGACCTTAGCACACGTGTGGGATGGTTGAAATCATACAAAATATGCAAAAATGACTAACCAATTCTGCGTGATCTTCAACGAAAATACTGTATATCCTGTCAATCAAGCATTATGGGAGGGGAATGTAACTGTTTCAGTTGTAGCCACTCAATATATATCAATCGAACATTGATTCCAGACATGCGCAACACCATGACACAACTACTTTAGCATTTATACTACAAAAAAATGATTAAATTAAAATCTAAAATATCTAAAATATAAATATGATGATATAATAAACGAATATATATTTGAATCTTAAATACGGAACAACAAACTGGAAATAAATAAGTCAAAATGTTTTGGCAATAATGTTTTGACTTATTTATCTCCAGTTTGTTGTTCTATGTCAAAATCCTCTGGAATCTATCAAAGTGGAAGGATGCCTTGTGAATATTGAATCTTAAAGATTCTATGCCGACCTTTATGCTTTGCGAGGATGCAGCTATGTTGCATACCTTCTGGGAATACTAAAAACAATACAATATATAATATATTGTATCTATACCTAGTCGATTTATACTTTCATAGATTAAGGTACGGATACACCCTAAAACATTTCCTGAAATTGCGAGCAATATCACACGGTATAATGTGTTGCGTGCAATGTTACAAGAGTATTTACACGGTGCCAAGTTAAAAGAGTAGTTATACCGTATAATGTGTTGCGCGCCATGTTAAAAGAGTATTTACACGGTGCCAAGTTAAAAGAGTAGTTATACCGTATAATGTGTTGCGCGCCATGTTAAAAGAGTATTTACACTGTGTCAAGTTAAAAGAGTAGTTATACCGTATAATGTATTGCGCGCAGAGTATTTACACGGTGCAATTTGTTACAAGAGTATTTATACGGTATAATGTGATGCGCGCAATGTTAAATGGTATTTACACGGTATAATTTCTTGCGCGCAATATTACAAGAGTATTTATACGGTATAATGTGTTGCGCGCGATGTTACAAGACTATTTACACTGTGTCAAGTTAAAAGAGTAGTTATACCGTATAATGTATTGCGCGCAGAGTATTTACACGGTGCAATTTGTTGCGCGCGATGTTACAAGAGTATTTACACGGTATAATGTGTCGCGCTCAATGTTAAAAGAGTAGTTATACCATAGAATGTGTTGCGCGCAATGTTAAAAGAGTATTTTTACGGTGCAATTTGTTGCGCGCAATGTTACAAGAGTATTTATACGGTATAATAATTTGCGCGCAATGTTAAAAGAGTATTTATATGGTGAAATTTGTTGCGCGCAATGTTACAAGAGTATTTATATGGTATAATGTGTTGCGCGCAATGTTACAAGAGTATTTATACGATATAATGTGTCGCGCGCAATGTTACGAGAATATTTACACGGTATAATGTGTTGCGCGCAATGTTACAAGAGTATTTACACGGTATAATGTGTCGTGCACAATGTTACAAGAGTATTTACACGGTATAATGTGTTGCGCGCAATGTTACAAGAGTATTTACACGGTATAATTTGATACGCACAATGTTGCAAGGGTATTTACATGGTATAATGTATTGCGCGTACTTTTATAAGAGTATTTACACGGCATAGTGTGTCGCGCGCAATGTTATAAGAGTATTTACACGGTATAGTTTCTTGCGCGCAATGTTACAAGAGTATTTATACGGTATAATTTGTTGCGCACAATGTTAAAAGGGTATGTACACGGTATAGTTTCTTGCGCGCAATGTTACAAGAGTATTTACACGGTACAATATGTTGCGCGCAATATTATAGAAGTAGAACTCGGTCCTACGTTTGCAACATTACTGGCGATACTGCGCATGTCATTGTAGCATGTGTCTACCTTTAATGTAGTACATTATTACCTATGTTTATAATGTAAGTATCAATGAAATAACAGTGTTTATTTCTTTGTATAAGATGATATCTTCACCAATGGTGTTGCCTTTTTAGTAAGGAATGAAAGTTGATTTTTTCATCGATAATTAGATATTATACCGAACATTACATGGCCGTTTGGAGATTCAAATTGTATCTTCGCTTCGCTCACACTTGATCAACACTCAAAGATAAAATTCGTATCTCCGCGTGCCCAAGTAATTTCATATATTTATCACAGTTACGCAATAACGCAAACATACAGACAAACGGACTCACATGCATATATATATATATATATATATATATATATACAGAGCTAACAACGTGCTTACGTTTCAGTAGATAGGTATTGTAAGTTGGTCTAAAGATATCAGTATTTGCACAGTTGGAAAAATGTGATGCTTGGTTTACTCATTCGGTGTTTGATTTTCTTTTGTTTTAGACAAACCAGAAAATACATCTTTTTCATCTAGTGCGGCAGAAGCATGTCTCAACGATTCCGTGACTCTAAGTTGTTCTTCGCATGCAAAGCCCGATATCATCGGTTATCATTTCTACCGCAACAATCAGCTAATTGATATCAGGAACTCTGGTAGCTACATGTTTAGGCTATCATCAACAGGGACGAATGTGTACACATGTGTACCGAACAACACTGTGGGAACTGGACAGAACAGTAGTGTCAGTATTGTAGTTAAAGGTAGGACACCAAACGTGCTGATACGTAACAGGTAATTATTGACTGGGTGGGAGGGCCGGACGGGAATATATTTGGCTCGAGGTCATGACGAACGGACCGAGCGCAGCATACAATATGACCGAGAGCCAAGTATTTTTCTGTTCAGCCCCACCTAACTCAGTCAATACGTTTTTATAATATGACCACTTTCAATTGGCAAAACAACAAGCACGAATTCGAGCAGAGTCGGACGGCTTTTTCCGGCCAATTCACGACACACACATACGGCCCCCATCACGTGGCTTTGTAAATGGTTCGGAAAGGAAAGCTCGCGCGGGGCCGTATGGGTAATATGATAAATTAAAATAACACTTGAACCGCAGCATTAAAGGCCGTTATGCTTTGGCAGGACGTAGCTAATGTTACATACTTTCTGGGAATACTAAAAACAATACTAAATTATATCGCTATTGGTTTTACGCTTTCAAGCTCTGAATTTCATATCATAGCTCTGGCTATGATAATAGTATTCTGTATAATGTCTCATTTCTTAATAATTGTGCTGTGTCTTTCCAGTTAAACTGACATATTTTCTATATTGTCCCTCAATCTGGCTTACTTCGGTTGCTCTGGTCTTGCCTTTAAAACTTATCATGATGAATCAGGAAGAAAAACCTAACATTTATTTGCTGTATAGCTATGGTAGTCTCTCCATAAAAGACTTTACCATTGATCGGAAGAAACAGCTAGATTTTCTGACAGCCAATAGAACTTTACTAGTTCATTCATCTGTTGATATATCAGGAATTGTATTGCTACATTCCACACTGTCTTCTAGTCTTTATCGTCAGTACTACAACTCTTCATATAAACAAAATAAACGTGATACTCTCAAATGTACGTTTCAAAGTTGCAGCTCCCAAGTCGGTTGAATTCCTTGATGTATTTCTCTATGCTTCCTAAGCAGAAAATAACTGATATTCTTCTCATGTCTCTTCTATTGATTATTTTCTTCGTAACTTAAAATGTTGAGTTTACTGTTTCACAGGAGAGTAATATTTCACTACTTCACAATTTTGTGTTCAAAGAAATGCTCAACGAGAAGATTCCCCGACTTTCATATCTAATTTTTAGAGATAAACCTACACGTTCTTAAAGTGCATATGAGCCCAATTGTTTTATCATTAAAATCGATTCTACGTCAAGTAAATAATTAAATTGTAAAATATTTCTTGATTTGAGTGATATGCTAATTATGTGACGACGTGTGAGGACTCATTTATTATACAAAAATGTGCTGGCAGAAATATACATATTTTTCTAAACACCATGTAATATTTGGGGCTTATAACAGTGATTTTAACAACTATTTTGTATAAATCAGAAATAGTTTCATTCACAAGGAGAAAAAAGTGACCTTTTGTTGGCCTCACATGTCATCACATAATTAGCATATTGGAAATAGAAACCTCTATAACTCATAGACGCCACACTCGAATTATAAAAAAAATTAAAAGTTCAACTATTTACTTGATGGAGAATCGATTTTAATGATAAAAAAGATTGGGCTCATATGCACTTTAACCGTAAACATAATACTTCTTATTAAACGAGTGCGAGGTCCGTACCGTAAGTTATGGACCCGGTCCGTACCGTAAGTTATGGACGTTTCCCCCCTGCTTTATAGCCGTAACACAAAGCGCGCGGCCATAAAAAGGGAAACAACGAGAATCCACAACTAACGGTACCGAGCAACTGAGTGTTTACAACACTGGTAAAAAGTATTCAAAATCAGCTTTGCTTCAATTTTGTGTCCGTACAGGAAGTTATGGACTGGCCAATCATAGCTCGCGAAGTTAATTAGTCATTTAATAAATCGAGTTATTGTATTAGAAAGTAGCGGCTTTGGTTGCTGAAGCTAATAAAAGGTTACATTCCTTCACATTCATTACACATTCTCCAACAAACATCACAGCAAATGAAGAATCTACAGCCATCTTGACATGTAATGCGACTGGCACACCACCGCTTAACGTGACTTGGTCAAAGATAGGCAGCAACTTTTACAGCGAAGGGTTTAGTCTTACGATTAATCGAGTCAAACGTCAAGATGAAGGCACCTACCAATGCGAGGTACACAGTGGTATTCACTGTGTGAGGAAGAGCGCGAAGGCATCGATAACTGTTTACTGTGAGTATTTGATAATGACACTAAGGAGAGGAAACACATACAACAAGAGTTCAAACTAATATTATACCAAGAGACTATGAGGTAAGAGAACGAATTACCGTGATAATTATTTCAAATCCGTTATTAATTTCGCAACACGTGATGTAAGTTATTTCATTCTGGTACACTCGATAGTTAACCATTGTTTATATCCCCTGTTTCCTCATGGACAATTGAATCACTTGACGCCAATCAGATATCTTTCTTAAAATAACAAGGTTGTGGCTTGTTAATCTAAAAATGAATTTCAAGAAATAATCATTGGAACAGGCCCAAGCGTGGAGGATTCGTTCTCTTTCATCATTCTCTCTTGATTATACATATTACAGACCATATAAATGTTCGAAATTAAATTATTTTATGTACAGGTAACAATTATAGACACAAAAGGAAAAATATTGAATATGTTAATTACTATTCCTTCTTCATACTTTTCCATGCCAGCGTTCTTCGTGTCTGTTTGTCTGTCTGTCTGTTTGTCTGTTTGTTGGTCTGTTTGCCTCTGTTTGTCTGTCTCTCAGTCTGTTTGTCTTATAGACCAGTTTGCAGTTGTACAAATCCTTCGTTTATTGGGCGGGCAGGTAGATGTTAAACAATAAGTGGCCCGAAACAAAGGATTTGTACATTGCTGATGAAAGTGGCTTATTGTCATGAGTACTGCATAAGGTATACATTATATCAAACTGAAGACAATGGAGCCACAAAGGCGGACTAAACAAACCTTTGGAAACAAATTACACTAAAACAAAGTTTAACATTCTTCCCAAACTCAAACACCAATATCCCATTTACAATTGGCCACTTTGGTAACGAAAAAAGGACTGGGTCGAGTTTGTAATTTCAATTCAATCCATACAAACGTCTCTTATTTTGCGATTCTTGAAAGCTCACCACAGGGTAAACATCGAACGAAACCAAACTCATCAAACTTATTAATTTCGGTATGGTCTTTCTTGTGATGGAGTTCATTTTTTTATTAAATTATAATGAAATTGACATTACAAACTCGACCCAGGCCTTTTTTCGTTTCTAAAGTGGCCAATTACAAGAGTAGGTGACTCATCGCATTGTACATTAGCATCTACTAATACTTAAGAAATAGAAAACATTTCCCGTGTTTCTATAGAGTTATAGAAACACGAGTGGGAGTTTGGGAGAACGAGAAATGGCAGTGGGAACACGAGCCCGAAGGGCGAGTGTTTCCACAGCTATTTCGAGTTCTTCCAAACTTCCACAAGTGTTTCTATAACTCTATAGAAACAAGGGGAAAATGTTTTCTATTTCCTTTATAAAATAAACGAATAAAAGCACGGAAACGCTCGCTTAATTTGGTAACCAAAACGTAAATTCTCACAACTAGCCCAAGCGCGCGCTCAACTGTCTATGTTTCTATAGAGTTATAGAAACACGGCTTACAGCCAATCAGAGCGCGCGTACTATCGAAACTATTTTATAAATTCGATTAACGAATGAAGCACTCGATATCTTAGAAGGACATGTTGTTTTGATGTACCTACTGTACATCACTCTTTTTTAAAATAATCTTTATTGTCTTAATTTTAATCATACTTACACATACTTCACAATAGAAAAAACACATACAAAAAATACATTACAAAAACTAATAAAACTACTATTAGCGCTGTCTATATATGTATATACATTGTTAGCTATACTAACAATAGTATATACATATATGTGAAAAGTAATCACTTATTTACAGAAATTTATTCCACTTAATATAATGAAACGATAGTTTAAACTTCTCTCTAATAATTAATAATTCTTGTTGTTGGATTAGTTTAACTCGCTCTAAAAAGATTGTAAGTACAGGATTCGTATTCGAACACCGGCACCGGTAAATAAAATATTTACCAATAAGTATTAAATGGTGAATAATAAAATAATATCAAATTTAGAAAGAGAGGTAACAGCAAAACTGCGATTCTGCAGCCATGCTAAAACATTGCCAAAATATCGTAGCATTCATACAGGAGGTGATTTACAGATTCTTCTTTATTACCGCAAAACGAACAAAGTGGCGTATCAACTATCCCCATCTTAAAAGTGATTGGTTGGTATAAAGTATACGATTTAAGAGTTTGAATTGAAATTATCTAGTTTTAGTATCAATTGCAACTTTGAAAGGAAGAGTGTAAATATCTTCCCAATTCAAAACGTTCTCCGAAAATTCTACTACAAACTTATTCTGGGCTGTAGGGGTAATTTGGTTCTTCTTTGTCGCCATAATTTTATAAATGGTCCTAGAACTTACGGAAATCAAATCACTAAGTGAATCATTACTTTGGATTAGGATCTCTGCTAATGGTTAATCTACTTTTAAGAATGCCGCCCTCTTTAAAACCCTCCTCCATTCCTGAGGTAAACTATTGATAATACCATAATTAAAAAACGATTCGTTTACCGAAACATTGGAATTATTGAAATACTGAATATTATAAAAAACAACCATCTCCGTTGAACAAATCCTGTATTCTTAAAATACACTTATCGATTAATTTCCTATTAAATACCTATTTCCTTCCAATTTTGATAAATTGAGTATTCCAAATAATTTCGTCTCGGATTTCTTCTGATGTAGATGGTGCATTATCATTTAGATTCGACCAAGTCGGAATAATCGAGACTATGTCAGGAACTTTCAAACCATCATGTGTATTACTTGACGTTTAACTTTATCTTTTTTACCATTCCATATAAAATCAAATATAAATGTATTAATTTCCTGGATTGAGCCTTATCATAAGCAATCATCGCGGCTCGATATAATAACTTAGGAATTTCAAACTTTTCAAAAACTTGAATCTTTCCTATCATTGTCAATCCTCTCCATTTCGAAAAGGAAAGCAAACTTTAAGTTTTGATAGACTTTAAAGTTTCTATATGGTTAAGATTTTTACGTACCTTTTCGTCATATGTAAAATATACCCGCAGCATTTTTATAACACTATTCAGCTTCTTGAGGTGCAGTTCTCCTGAATGTACTTAGGGAGAATAAAGGCGAATTTAGGAGAACTGTACAGCACTCATAATGATAATGCAGTTAACGTCCACGATTGATAAATTCATATTTGCCACAGCGGTTATTGTTAAAGTGCCTATCACCCTTTGGCAATTTTGATAGCTTATGAACCTACGAAACGTTTTGAGTACTTTCGTGAAGAAAGTTTTGGTTTAAAGTGAATACTTTATGTTCTACGCTTGTTTGAAATCGTGTAAATGTGACCTTTCCTGACCCATGACCGCGTAAGTAAAAGCCTGGGTCGAAACCTGGGTAGACGTCATCTTGACGTCATATAATTAATTCGGCTTTGCAATCATGTGAAGAAATACTCAACGTGTTGACTAAAATAACTTTTTTCTTTACTAACAACTCAAAAACTGTGTATATTTTCTATGTATCGATGTTGTTGTGATAAAAAGGCGCCATGGAGAATAATGCATTAATGAGATGACGTCTACCCAGGTTTCGACCCAGGCTTTTACTTACGCGGTCATGGGTCAGGAAAGGTCACATTTACACGATTTCAAACAAGCGTAGAACATAAAGTATTCACTTTAAACCAAAAATTTCTTCACAGAAGTACTCAAAACGTTTCGGAGGTTCATAGGCTATCAAAATTGCAAAAGGGTGATAAGCACTTTAATGAAAACAAGATATGAGTATCAAAACTATATGAGAAGATCAGAAAAAATGATCCTATACGAAATGTAAGCCAAGTGAAATTATTCACCCAATCATACAGGACATGTCTTTATCGACACAGTTAGCCATGTCAGTAATGTTCTAAAACAGAATAAAAATCTGAATTAGTTTACTCTTTAGTGTACATTTTTTAGTTTTATATAAAACTCAATAACGTTGAATAACATTTCGCAGCATTAACACGTATTTTCGCATTGCATCATTTTATGTTATTTACACAACACTTTTATTTGAGACATTTAATAACTAATGTCATATGTGAAGTAATTACACCAGACGTATCCACCTGGACGTAGCACTTGTTGCTGTCTATACTTCACTGGGATATATCACCAGAAGTCATGGATTTCTGATATCACTTGTAGCTGTCTATACTTCACCTGGAGGCGCACGTTTCATGCATGTTCTTTTGCAATAAGTGCATGGTCTGCTTCAGAGTTTCACACGTTGCACGATCAGTTACAAGCTGGATCACCATACTCATGCTGTCGTATTCTTTCCAGTCACTTTCATTTCTCAAGTTCACGAAGGTGGGTTTTTCTTTATTTTTAATCATAAACACAATTGATAAATGAACAATACTATTGTTTAATTATGATTCCGTTAGATGTATTCGTGGTGTCATGCCATGGACCAGTAAAATGTTTATTATTTCTTTGTTGCAGACTTACCCGAGAATACAACATTAACTGCTGACATTATAGGAGATCGCGCGCTGAGAGACAGTTATATTACATTCACGTGTCGTGCCACGGCAAACCCGCCAGTGACAGAATACATACTGTATCGTGATACGATCGTCATTAACTCCAGTAATACGGGAACCTTTGCTGTTCTCGCTTTGAAGTATGCAGTAGGAATGTATAGATGTCAGCCAAAAAATCCCCTTGGATTTGGAGCAAATGCGACATTTTACGTCAGCCAAGTTGTTGGTAAGTTTATTTGAATTATTTTACACACCAGGGCCGTAGCGCCCTTAGAGGCCGGGGGGGCTCGTGCCCCCGCAAATGTTTTCCAAAAACAAACAAACAAGGTACCTGGCCCCCTCGGAAACCCAGGGGTTAGGTTGCGAAATGACTTTGTGCCCCCCCAGTTTTTCAGGGCATGCTACGGCCCTGCACACTGATTATCAACTCTGCCAATGAAACAGCACTCTCTTTCGTAACTGTAAGAAAATAGCACCATCATGGGTAGGAAAGACTTGAATTTCTTCTCCACTGTTCGTGCAGAATTAGGGCCGATTTCAGTTAACTTGACCAGTGTCTCTTTGATTACACAATCATATTTACGATTTGAAAACAAGGACAGCATACACCAAATTCACAAATGTGTATTTCTGTTTTAATAGTTTATACGCATATTGATCCTTAATGAAAGAGCATATGGATATTTTGGTACGGTTCGTAGAATAGTAGCAAAATGCTGTTCACACGGTTATTATTCTTTGAGCCATCCTATTGGCTGTCACACAATACATTGTTGTATCTGAAGCGTTGATTGGGTAACGCAAGCTTTATAAAGGTTACGCAAGGGTTTTCGATAATCTAGGCAACGCTGCTGCAAAGTCAACCTAGCGATCAATTTTAATTCATCATTATGTATTAATTAATGACAAGGTCCCAGTTACATAGTTTCTAGTAGTTAGTGGTTCAGTTAAGTTAATCAGTAGAAGTTCTTCTCCTCCAGAACTGCCTGCGTTGCATAGGGGAGGTCCAGGTTTCCTCTGAAATCAGGGGTTTTTCCTGGCTGGCACCAGGCTAATTGCTTTATAGCACATTTGTCCATCTGTGACAGTTAAATAAAGTTGTGTGGCCAAGCAGCATCTAGCATGTGCAGCAGCCAGCCAAGCCTAATAAATTGTGTTGTAGTCAATTTATCGTTTTGGAATGATTATAGTGTGAACTGGACATTAGTGATCTTGTGGAATTTGAGTAATGTTGATTAAAAAGAAGTGAAGTTACAATCAGTCATTGAGATTAACGAAATTTATATAAGGAAAACATTGGAGGCCTCAGTAGCCTCGCTTTCATGTTTGTTTCTGTATTTGAAATACCTATAGCTCAAAAGCAATTCTCCACATCTTCCTAAAATAGCACTGAACACAATTCCTAGTTTCAATATGATATTTCTGTGGTAGAATTAGTTTCCCTCTACATGCTGATATAGGAAAATCACATGTCTGACGAGGTAATTCCACGTTAAATTGCACGAGAAAACCGATATCACCCGAGTCGCTTCGACGAGGGCGATAGATTTCGATTTTTCTAGTGCAATTTAACGTGGAATTACCGAGTCAGGCATGTGATTTTCCTTGAATCGCATAGTCCGATGAATTACTTGAAGATTTAGTACTTTTGTTGATATTTTGCTAAGTTATAAATAGCGCGCGTAGTCTACAGTAGTGATTCCACTCTGAATCACCACTCCGTCTCAGCCAATCAGCGTCTGATTTCGCAAATGCACCGTGCGATTCAGCTTTGGCTATGCGATTCTCTTCCAAATTATGCACCTTAGGAGGCGGCGATTATACTTATTTAAAGTACCATGGAGACAGAAGGAAGTCACGCATAAACCCTCATGTCTCATAGTGACCTCAATTACGTGTGTAGTTTTCTCTTTTATACAATGCGACACTGAGTAAAACTCCATGTTATCCATCATACCTTATTTAGCATCCTCTGGGTATAGTGTTCGCTCCACAAAACATCACTGTTGTTGAAGATTATAGCCTTACTCTTTTCTGTAACGCCACTGGGTTACCCGAGTAAAACATGGAGTAAAACATGTTATCCATCATACCTTATTTAGCATCCTCTGGTTCAACAGATCCACTGGGTATAGTGTTCGCTCCACAAAACATCACTGTTGTTGAAGATTATAGCCTTACTCTTTTCTGTAACGCCACTGGGTTACCCGAGTAAAACATGGAGTAAAACATGTTATCCATCATACCTTATTTAGCATCCTCTGGTTATAGTGTTCGCTCCACAAAACATCACTGTTGTTGAAGATTATAGCCTTACTCTTTTCTGTAACGCCACTGGGTTACCCGAGTAAAACATGGAGTAAAACATGTTATCCATCATACCTTATTTAGCATCCTCTGGTTCAACAGATCCACTGGGCATAGCGTTCGCTCCACAAAACATCACTCTTGTTGAAGATTATAGCCTTACTCTTTTCTGTAACGCCACTGGGTTACCCGATCCTTCCATTCGCTGGACGAAGGTTGGCGATCCAAGTAAAGAGTTCCCATCTAACAGCATCCTCAACATCAGTAGAGTGAGCAGGCACGACGAGGGGCTCTATCAGTGTAATGCAAGTAACTCCATGGGATGGGAGGTGAAGGTGGCGAGCGTTGTGGTTCAGTGTAAGTACTCTCTTTTTGCCTTATTATTTGTGTATCCGCAACGGTTATAGAAACCAGCATCGTAAACGAATCGTAAACGAAACAATAAGGAATTATTTGAAACAAATTAAGCTTTTCACACAACTAAATGTTCCACTTACCGGAGGTTTGGCAGTTTGCAAACACGAGATCTTTGTCAACATGTGTGATATACTAACAGTCAGGGAATGTTGGACTGGGTGTGTCATGTTGTGGTCGTAAAAGTCTGATCAAAGTCATATTGAAAATCGCTAATGCGAAAGAATCATACCGGAAGAGCAGGGGTTGCGCAAGTGATAATCGAGTCTCACCTCTATGGCTCGATCGCAGCGCCATAACTATAACATAATAGTTTGTGGCCTTTACCTCGCCTTTGCTCTGAGGGATTTTCTCCGGGTTCTACGGTTCTTCACCCTCCACAAAATAGAACCTAAATTCCGACTAGACCTTAGAATTCGTCATTATGAATTAATATGTAGCTCGACGTAAACTAGACAAACCGTTTATCTTTCTGCCATGCACTTTAGGAGTTATGTAAAATTAAGCAGGCGTATATCTATAAATCTCACATTTTGATTTTGCCATTGTTTCATTTATAGATAAACCGTCAATAGTGATTGCACCTAGAAACAGCACCGTCATCGAGGGGGGTACCCTGCGTCTCTATTGTAACGCTTCATCTAAACCCAGGCCAGTCATTACTTGGAAAAAAAACGATGACCCAAGTTTGGCGTTTCCATCTGGCAGTATACTGACTGTCGATACTACAATTAAACAACATGACGGAGCGTATCAGTGTAATGCCAGCAACAATATCGGGACAGTCACCAGGACAGTAAATTGTTAGTTCCTTAATCTCTATTGAAAAATACTGTGTCATAGTTGGACCTTGATCTTGAATGCTCTTACAAAATAGAAGCCATCTTCATGAAACTAGTAAGGCAGCAAAGAGTATTCTAACTAAGTGCAATCAGCCACATTTCACATAGGATCCCTGTAGGCCTGTTATATCAAAAGTACTGAGTATGTAAAGGCATGAAAGAGAAAGATATAACATACTATGTGAAAATGTGGTTCACCGGCGAGGACTCGAATCTCGGTCTCCCGCGTTCAAGGCGGACGTGATAACCACTACACCATCAGATAACCTATGGATTGTAGCGGGTGGAATTGCCATACAATTCTGAACTATATCTGAGATCACAAGGTCGCTCACTACGCACGACGGATCTCATTACACTTAGGATCGACTAACGATCCGAATATTCTAAATATGTATGAAACTAGTAAGACATCTCTTCATGTTAGTGTAAAAGATGAAGAAAATCTTAATAATCGATTCAATGATTAATTGATGATGACAGTGATGATGATGACGACGATGATGATAATGAAACTCACTTAGTAATTCAATTTCTCACAAATACGTCTAGTTTATTCTGGGCGTGGAAAGTAAAGGAAGAAAAGTTATTTATGGATACGAACCCCCGAATAGTTTCAGAAATCATATATGTGCAAAAGAGTTATAAATAATTGAAACACTCGTATTCGCTTACTTGCAGAAATTTTAATGGTGATGGAAGGCAAAGGAGAATTCAACTGTAGCTCTTGAAAAAAAGATAAATTTATTCAAGCATGTAATCGTTTATAAAGCATTTAACGATTATCGGTTATAAGGTATAATCTTAAGCCGGTCAAATGGATCAGCTTTCATTCTCCTTAATATAACAAAATTAAACAAATATTTTTGTGGTGCAACATTCTAAGGATCAGACAGTATTCCTGCATTAATGAATTTAAGTTCTCGTGTGATTTTAAACTGTGAAGTTAATATAGTACACACGCCTATTTCTATTTCCTTGACTAATGCAATTCTGTTTTCTATAGTTCCTCCTGCCATTCAAGCACGACCTCAGAGTCTGACGTCACAAAGAGACAGAACTGTTACATTTTACTGCAACGCCTCGGGAAATCCTAACCCGAGTATAACCTGGAAAAAACGCGACGATCCAACCAAGAGTTACCCCGCTCACGAAATGTTATCCTTAATTGTGAGAAGCGGACACGAAGAAGGAGTTTATATCTGTATAGCAAATAATGGGATTGCTCCTAATGCAATTGCCAACGCTACGTTAACGGTAGAAGTCTGTGAGTACGGCCTCGAGAATTCAGACAGCCTGAGTAACCGTTCACCAGCCTTATCAGTCAACAGTCTTACAATAAATAACTTTAAAATATTTGAGTTGATTTTTGCTTGAATTATGACTCGATTAAATTAAACGTTTTGTTTACATTGTGGTTCTTCCTTTTTAGGCACCAATACTACATGTTAACTTGAGGCCTTCATCATAACGAACAATACATTCATACAGTAGTTCGGACTGTGAAATACTCGATAGTAAATCAAGCATTCATGAAAATACAAGTTTAGTTACGACTGGACATGAGCATTAGACAAAATGTTATGCACTGATAAAAAATAGTTCTCAAACTAGATAACTGAAAGTCCTTAATCAACATCATGACTTATTTATTTATCTAACATATACTGCAGTAGATGAAGTTATTTATTGTTTATTTTCATCAATGGACGTAGTTAATAATGTACCATATCATTATAATGTTTTCAAGGGAAAAAAGATGCACACACACACCCAAAGGTTACGATGTAGCTAAACAAATAATTGTACATTACAGAAGTTCATAATTATAACACTAACCCCCCTCCCAACACACACACAAAGTACGAAAAGAAAAATGTTACTACAGTAATAACCTCTTTTAAAGAAAAATAACAAAAATATATACAAAATATACACAATCTATAGATAGATAGATATTTTACAATCCTTTCAGTTTAATACAAATTAATACTGATATCAAGAAGCGCCCTAACAATGTAACAATAATAAGAGAAACCTTATCAATATTGGACACCGAATAAGGATTTCGAATTGGTCATACATATTTTTATTAAATTTAATATGTTTTCTTCTTCCATTTTTTACATATGATAGACATATTTAGGCATATTCCTCCAACTTTATATTCATAGTGATTTGTTTGTCAACAGATGGACCAGAAATGTTGACAGAACTTCCGAACAAGACAGTCAATATGAACGATCGCCTCGAGTTATTCTGCAACGTTTCTGGACACCCAACGCCAACCGTCTATTGGACTAAGCCGAGTGGAGCCATTGAAACAGGGCAAACATTGGTGATTAACCACGTAACTGGAAATGACCAGGGGACATACATTTGTACTGCTTCCAATGGAGTAGGTCCTAACGTCAGCTCTTCCTCAATAGTTCAAGTCAAGTGTAAGTACCATGAATGACACATACATAATGCCTTTAGCGGGTTTGCTGAGTGAAATAGTATTCTTGCTTGCTTGCGATTAGGTTTGGTTATCTCCAGATATTTTTTTTTTAATCATATATACAAATCACTAGAGTCCGCAGTCTGCATACTTTGTTGTTTAATGCCGAGAGCCGTTAACGATGATTTTCCTTCACTAGGTGCTGTTCCCTTTACTAGATGCTGTAAGACTTTGTGAAGAATAAAAGTAGATGTAGATTTGATAGCCGGCCGAGTTGCGTCATTTGGTTCTTGGACTCTTTGAGAGAGCGGTTTTCGATTGAGTGTCGAAAGTAATAAGTGATTGCTTTGGTTCTGCGTTTGCTTAGCTTTCCTATTGGCTGTGGAAAATGTTTTGTAATTATCAGCCAATGAAGTTCTAAACTAAAACCAAACATTGCTTGGTCCGTCACGCAATCGTTTTAGCGAGAGATTGCACTTGCTTTTGATTGGTTCAAGTGAAACCATACAATCACGAATTCCTTCAGTTCGTGGTTAACTCTTTGTGTTTTTACTTGCTATGTAATTACCGTGAGTTTTACGACACTCAATCAAACACTACCCTAATATAATACGCTCAGTTAACGTTAAATGGAACTATTTCGTTAAACATTCTTCGCCTTATTTGCAAAAGAAAATATCAACACGATATATTAGCTAGCTTGTATACTATAGAGCTCTTCTTCAGCGTATGCTCTTTAACAATATGTTTTACAAACTCAGCTGTTTATAAATGATTAAATAGCTTGTAGCCTATATGACCAATTTCTCATATAGAACACCTCCAAACTATCACTGTTTTTGTTTACTGAAGTCGAAATTTATTGACGTAGAATTAAAATAATTTATATACCCAGTACTTGATATAAACAGTTGAACATTTTAGTATAATATAGTTCATTAAAAGAAGTTTCAGAATCCTTTCATTTTTGTCATCAGCACATTGCGAACCAAACTACTGCCTCAGTGGTGGCACGTGTATAAGTGAGGGAACCAGCGTCAGATGCGAATGTGTTCCAGGTGTCAAAGGAACAACATGTCAAGATGAAGGTGAGAACATTCTGAAACTTGTACTACTTCGATAGAAACGGTTAACTGATTTAAAGAAATAGACTGCACGCTTGAGATTTGTATGTCATGCTCAAATCTAATATTTTGTACACTCAAAAGCAATCACGTGAAAGCTAAACAGGTTACCTGTCTCGTCCATGGGTGGTCCTTCGTGTAGGCAACACATAAATTACTATCAAAATACAATAGAATTAATACAATACAAAACAAAAAGAACGAAATACACTATACAATAGAACGAAATACACAATACAATAGAACACAATACACAATACAATAGAGTTAACACAATACAAAACAATAGAACGAAATACACAATACAATAGAACACAATACACAATACAATTTGGCTGTAATTCATGTCTGCCTACATGAAGGGAGAACCCGTCCATGAGTCACCTGAGCGGTTTATTTTGATTTCAGTTAAACGGACTCGCACGCATTTAGAGACCATACTTTAAAACGAACTATCTTTCTTGGCCAACTTTCGAGGGAAATTCGCTTTCGCTATTGAATACCATCGATTATGCTGTTCGAACAGTTGCTACTACAGAACGAACGCTGTAGATCCAAACAACACGGACGCGAATTCTGTAAATTATTAATAAAATTAATACATTTCTTAAACTATAATATATATTTTTGGGAAATTTTGATAAAAAGCGTTAAAATTAGAGTTTGGCGCTATCATTTGCGTCACGGACATGCGCAGCGTGTACAAAAACAAGTCCCACATCGACGAGACGGTCTACATGCATCAAAACAGGAGTTTTATCGTGACGTTTCATCCTTGGGGAGGGGAGGTTAGTGAGTCCGTATCAGTGATATAGACCTGATGTTTCATTAATCAGTGTCTGTATCGGTGATATAGACCTGTTGTTTCATTAATCAGTGTCTGTATCAGTATATAGACCTGTTGTTTCATTAATCAGTGTCTGTATCAGTGATATATACCGGATATTTTACTAATCAGTGTCTGTATCAGTATATAGACCTGATGTTTCATTAATCAGTGTCTGTATCAGTATATAGACCTGTTTCATTAATCAGTGTCTGTATCAGTGATATAGACCTGTTGTTTTACTAATCAGTGTCTGTATCAGTATATAGACCTGATGTTTCATTAATCAGTGTCTGTATCAGTGATATAGACCTGTTGTTTTACTAATCAGTGTCTGTATCAGTAATATAGACCTGTTGTTTCGTTAATCAGTATCTGTATCAGTGATATAGATCTGATGTTTCATTAATCAGTGTCTGTATCAGTGATATAGACCTGATGTTTCATTAATCAGTGTCTATATCAGTGATATAGACCTGCTGTTATAGTAATCAGTGTCTGTATCAGAGATACAGACCTGATGGTTTATTAATTAGTTATGTATCCAACAAGAACTAGTGTCTGTCGAAGTATGGACTGAATATCTAATGAGGTCTGTACTGGGATTTACCATCACGTGGTATCATTCAGAGCACTGGATTGGCTAGTACCCTTATGAATTATTAATGAGGTTTAGAAATCATTATACTTGTTTCTCCCATAATATTGTTTTTGTCGCAGATCCACTGGAACCTGTATACGTCATAGAAATAACAGTGACTAGTATAATCTGGACAAATGATCTGGAGGACCCGAGCAGTGTTTTTTACAAGGAAGTAGAAACGCTGGTGATTTTCGAGGTAAATTCAATGTAAACGCAAACAGTCTCCAATATTAGAATTCATAAAAACAATTCTTAAAATGTACATATCAAAGGTTGGCTGCAGGCTCATGGATGGTTTAGCGTTGACTGCGAGCAACCCGTTCTTTTCCCTCAAGTGAAGTACAAGTGAAACGAGCAACATTTTGACGCGTTCAAGCGGAGCTTATTGTAACCAAATCATAAACAGTTGATTTTTAGGTATGTCCCTTTTCCCGGCAAAAAATTGTTTACGGAAAAGTTAAGTTTGTGTTCAAATTCTCCTGTGATGACATATTGCGTTACCGTAGGTGTAATTTATACTGTAGTATGAAATTTACATTTTCCTCTGGTTGTTACACTACAGACTTTTCGACGTGATTTTACAAACAAATTATTTCTCCATTTTTTTCTCTTGATTCTTCTTCGTGCGAACCGGGTGTAGTGAATTTATGTTTATACCTAAATGTGCAATTTCTAACTATGTGTTTTGCTAAATTACGTTTGCTAAGTTACGTCGATGCCAGCAAGGATAACACTGGATATAAATAGACTTGGTAAAAAAGTACACTGACTATCGCAAAAAATCGACAAACAAATGCAGATCGATATAAACACGCAATGATTTCAACCTCACCGTACCTTCATGACCTGACAAGACACTGTTCAGTTTCACTTTCCCTTTCAGCGTTGCTCTTGACTTGAAGTTGAGTTTGGCTTTGTTAAGACTTCTTATTCGATCAGTTGTATGGTATTGTGGCTTGCAACCAAATCCACAGAGATTCCAATAACAAAGCCGTGGCCGAAGAGAAGTTAACGAGAAATCTTTTTGTCCTCCTAGAAAAACACAAGATCTTGCCATTTCTATCGAAGGAACCTTTGGTTTCAGCAGCACGCTAAATGTGGATTAGCCGGGCCCTGGCTTTGATCAGCCCCTTCAGGTCTTCGTGTCGTATATAAAATATCTGGCCATCTGGGTAAAAAACGCGGTCCTTCGGCTCCGACAAGAGCGCCAGTTGAAATATCCAGAGCCTGTTGGAAGGCTTTCGCACGAGTGAAGTTAAATAAAACATTAAACTTCTTACATGTACATTTGAGAGATCGAGATGGGACTCCAAATTTGAGAGAATTCCCTCGCGGGCCCGCCATCTTGATTTTACTGTATTAAATTATGTAAATTAATTAACCTGGCGAGAGCCGTGATACTTTCACCACATTGGGACAGGAGTGGGACCTCTCACCGGACTTGATGAAGAAGCTAGAAGCCTTGACATGCCACCTCTATGTTCTCAAATCAACTACCACGGCAGTCAATGATCTAAGGTATCAGCTATTATGTGCCAAGAAGGGAGAAATTGAAAGCCACCAACTCCCGCCGTGTAGGGATTGCTTAGTTAATTAAGCATTGTCAGAGAGCCAACTATCAGGCTGCAATATGGAGGCGATGTCTACGTCAGGACCCACAGGTGCTAAGCCCTGTTGGCAGAGGTTGGAAAGTTGAGAGAGAAGAAGGCACAGATCAGCTAGTAGTTGAATGGATGGACAGCAAGCCAGCTCCAGAAGCCATCCTAAACCTTTTGTCTTGGAACTGTGCAAGAAAGTGTTCATCTTCGAAATGCGTTTGTGTGGCTAATCGGCGGAGGTGCATAGATATGTGCAGGCTCCCGAACTGTGAAAAACCAGCCATCGGCTGAAGAGGAGAAGGACAGCAGCGTGGAGGACGAGGACGATCTGGACAGTGATGAGGAATATTAGGCAACGTTGTAGTTTTTTTGTCAACCAAAGTGTAAAATGCGTGTTTTACAGTAGTAGTAGTATATGAATTGTTGCTTCTGGCCCGATTACAACAAAATACAACGAACACACTGTTGCATTTGTTGCATTTTATAACATCTCACCCTTCGGGTTCGTTATCATAAAATGCAACAAATGCAACAGTGTGTTCGTTGTATTTTGTTGTAATCGGGCCAGACAGCAACAATTTATCTTCTACTATAATTCATTTATTGTATTTATAATTATATATTAAAGGAATATAATCATAAGGTATTATATCAGGGCTAAGCATATATTAACATTCGTTCGAACATTTGGTTTATAGCGAATTTATTATATTCTAACGCCCTAACCAACATGCCTGATATGGGCCATATATGGCCCTTGTATGGGTTTTGTATGGGCCCATTCAAGTTCCATATATGGGTATGTGATGGGTTGTGCATGGGATTTGTATGGGCCATATGAATCCCATATATGGGTTACATGCTTTCTAAATGGCAATATTTTCAAACCCATATATGGTCCATATCTGGTCCATACATTGCCCATATAAAAGTATATGGGAAAAGTATGGATTTGTCTAAAATCCAGATGGTTCCCATATATGGCCATATGGTTTTCATATATGGGAAGTATATGGGTAAGATTAATTATTTAGAATATTTAGGGATGGGTAATACATGGGTTGTGAATGGGAATACTATGGGTAGCATATGGGATAAGTGTGGGAGTGATATGGTGAATATATGGGAGAAGCCATTCTCCCAGACTTTTTCCATATAAAAACCACACTTGTCATACGTTTCCCATACAGAATCCATAGGTTTCCCATATAAATGCCATATGAAACCTGTACCATTTACATAGTATACCCATACAATTTCCATTCTATTCCCATTCCTTGCAAATTAACCCATATAATTACCATATCTTACCCATACCTTTGCCATGATACCCATGCCTTTACCGTATAACCACCCATGTCATTACCATATATCCTCCATACAATGCCCATGTCATTACCATACAATGCCCATGTCATTACCATACAATGCCCATGTCATTACCATACAGTTCCCATGTCATTACCATACACTTCTCATACCCACATCTGATTACCATTCAGTATCCATACAATACCCATGTCACTACCATACAGTACCCATGTCACTACCATACAGTATCCATGTCATTACCATACAGTATCCATGTCATTACCATACACTTCCCATGTCATTACCATACACTTCCCATGTCATTACCATACAGTACCCATGTCATTACCATACAGTACCCATGTCATTACCATACAGTTCCCATGTCATTGCCATACACTTCCCATGTCATTACCATACAATTCCCATGTCGTTACCATACAGTATCCATGTCATTACCATACACTTCCCATGTCATTACCATACACTTCCCATGTCATTACCATACACTTCCCATTCATTACCATACACTTCCCATGTCATTGCCATACACTTCCCATGTCATTGCCATACACTTCCCATGTCTTGCCATACACTTCCCATGTCATTACCATACAATTCCCATGTCATTACCATACAGTTCCCATACCCACATCATTACCATACATTATCCATACAATACCCATGTCAGTACCATGCATTATCCATACAATACCCATGTCATGATGCAGTAACATACAAAAATGTACCCATGATATCCATAAATTGTTTTGATTCCCACCCCCAGTAAACTCTAGCAGCTGTGCAATGTACCTAATCCTTTGCTGTACAAGTACATGCAGTTGCCATGTCTTAATTCATATAAATATTAGAACTCTCAACCATAATTCAATGAACAATGTCTTTATTTTCATTGATGCCATGGTATAAACACATACATGTAGATGTCTAACATGTATTACACAGAAGAAAATTATTATAAATTTATGAGTGCATCAAACTACTTATATATTTAAAGTTTGTGACATACATGTACATGTACAGTACGTTTTATATTTTCAACAGCAAATATACAAAGTACTGTTGTTCTAAACACTGTTACAATCTTGTACCTGAAGCATTATTTTCGTTGGTATTTAATACACTGCATGTGCCATTTTCCGTGATTATAAGCATGCAGGCAGTTACTTTAAAATGTGTTTAATGTATGAATCAAGCCGCTTGTACTAGATAATAAGTTATTATGACTTGTTAATATTGATTTGAAGAAGATCTAACATGTCTATAATGTATATGTATATAAATCGAATCTACTGTATGTTGGAAAGAACCATATACATGTAGCTTTATTATGCTTAAATTAACAGACTTGATGATCTTGCATGCTTTCTATGATAAGTGTGATAATGTAGTTGACTCAGGGCTAATTCCCTCACTAACTTCATATATACATGTATCTGCAGCCATTATAGTTCGCGCGCGTCACCAGGAAATTCTCTCAAATTCTGATTGGATATTGATCAAATGATGGGCAGGCACTATTATACAAATATAGTGTGTCCATCAAGGAACCTTTATAGTGCATCTGTCGAGGAACTATCGGCTATTAGTGTATACACGTACCACACCAGTGAATAGTGCTCTTTGCACGCTCTGATTGGCTAATCAAACAGTGAATAAGATTTCATATTCAGCTCCGAGCGAAGCAGTGATCACCTTACAGAAGTTTTTGTCCAATTGACTGAAAATAATATAACTATTTGGTGCTGACTATATATTCACTAATGTGTGGTATATACTTATTACTAAAACAAGTGGCTCACTTTGGTGAATAATTGTTTTAAAAATAGTTTCCCGTGGAAATTTCATGTTCTGAAACCAACTATAAGTCTGAGGACGCAGTTCAAGGGCTTATAAAATTATGCTAGTTTTAAGAACATCAAATTTCCAAGGGAAACTATCAGCCAATAGTTCGGAGACAGACACACTATTTGTCATTATTGTTCATTACAAAATTCTCTTCCGCCCTCAGGGTGATACAATCTGTTATATTTCACCACAACATTTTGGTGCACACTCATTGTCTAAAACCGATCACTAGACGTGATAGTTGTCGTCCATGGATGCAAACTATAAGGCGTTATAGTTCACCAGAAAATTTTGGCATGCACTCACTATAAGCTAAAAGTGATCATGTGACGTCATAGTTATCATCCGTGGATGCGAACTATCAGTGCCCGCTGAGAGCGGAAGACAATTTTGTGATGAACATGCAATAACGACAAACAGATTGGGTTTGTCTTGGAACTATCGGCTGATAGTTTCCTTTGGAAATTTGATGTTCTTAAAACTAGCATATAAGCCCTCGACAATTTTGTGATGAACAATAACGACAAATAGTGCCTCATAGCTTAATTAATATAAAAAATTAACATGCAAGGCTTTGATCAGGTCTTAACTCACTAATTCAATTTGTCAATTTGACTATTAAATTGAAGATCACCTTTGTGTAGTTTTATTTGGTTAGAACTTCTTATAAACTAAAATGGTTCGTGCTTCCAGTAAACTTTCTCGACCTGAAAGAAAATGAAAATCTAAAAGTTACTGTATGTTTAATTATCCACCTTCAGGAAGGTTTAATGCTACTGAAATATGTCAATATGAGGGAAATGAAGAATGGTGCAGCAAACAATAATATTACTGCATGGTCCAGTAACAACCATGCAGCAGTAATGTGTACCAGTTTACTGGCTCCTAATATAATGAAAACCCTACCTAATTAGTACAACCGTTTATATGCTGCCTTTTTAACAGAGAAGTTTCAGTCTTACAGCCAAATGAATCTGACCACTGGCAGTGTAACCTAGCACCCCTAATTTTGGGCTTAAGTCAGTGCGGGCAGAAGAACTGACTCAGATCTCGCATGGTAACTACATGTAGTTAGAAAGTAGCAAGGGAGAAAACTAAATTCAAGTGTATAATTGAGTAAGAAATAACCAGGTCCCGTTTTGACAAATTAGATTGTTTTTGCTACCAACAATTCTTTCCTTTTCAGAGAGGGGTGCTAGCCAATGTTTTAATGAAATGATTCATTTCAAAACACTAAAATAGGAGTACAAGATTTTTCAACAAATGGCTCGATGTTCACCGCACGATACATGGAACGGAAGTAATTTCGTTGAGATGACTGACAACCTTGAACAATTGATTAGTGACATCAGTAGTGAGAAGTGACAAAAGCAAAATTGTATTTACTGTATTTTCAGAAGCCAAATTCCAATTATTGTACTACTGTGTATAGACTGATCATCTGTGCCTCTGCTAGTGGAATCTAAGAGTGATTTGGGAAAGTTTAATATTATTTTCAAGTCTTCAAGTATCCAGTTGACTGGCGATGAGGACATTTTGAATCAGTGAATGGAAACAGAACCAAAAATGTTGTCTTAGTTAATCCCACTGGAATATTAATTTAACTTACAATATAACATTATGTAATTATCCTGGGAACATAAACTGGGAACAATAATGATGTAGATGTCAATCTATGATACTAGTTACACTTACATGGAGGTTGCCCACAATGCATTGCTGCTATGAGCATGCTCAAATGAACTTTTGCCTACATTGCATTGCTGCAATGAGCATGCACAGAGGTTACAGTTATCTGATTTGGGTACAATGTATGAAAATTACACATTTGATGCAATTTCTAAGTAATTTAAACAGCTTTTAAAGTTTTAATTCCCCTCCGTGACATAATTTTCCCCTCCATGACACTTGTTATTATTGAAATAGAACAAAGAAAACTTGGAGTTCAGAATTTTTTTCATTTATTTACATGTAGTTGTATTGAACTTGAACTCAGAAGTTTATAATATATTGTGAATTTTGTTTGGACTGTTTTGGAAATATCAAAACTTTTATACCAAATTTTGTCATGGAGGGGAAAGTTCCCTCTTGGACAAACTATAGCAACACCTCCTTAACAGCAACTAAAATTATTTTTTGTTTCTCTATTAGTGCATGTGAAGAACTGTGTGTCTTGATATTTTTTATTTGTTTTTGACTGTAATTAAGAATTCAGAGTTCCATGTCCCAAATACTGGAAAACACACTTGAAATAATGATATTCTTAAAACCAGTCAAGGATAAAAATAAACATTTGTTACATTCCCAACGGCGGTAGACCGGCTTAGTGTAGTAGTGATGACGTCTGCACTACACTGAAGTACACGCAAAGGGTTACGAGTTGGAGTCCGAGTTGGAGTCTCTTCTTGTTTACCCGTGAACCCTAGCTCTAGGTGAGTGAGAACCCGTCGTTTACCCATGAACTCGTCCGATGGTTAGGGTTTGGTGTAATTAAGAATTCAGAGTTCCATGTCCCAAATACTGTGGAATGGCCCAAGGACAAAAAACCTGCAAAGTAAGCAAAGTTTACTTTTGAATGTTCTTTTTTAATTGTCTTGTTTACAATCTCTTGACAAGAAATCCTTGCAAACTCATGTGAGCCATTGCCATTTGAAATCGTTCTCAAAGTTGCCTGAAGAATTCTTGCTAATATACTAATTAATTTGAATATAATGCTTCTAGAACTGGAATTTGATTTTCAGCTTCAATAGTTTCTTTCAGTTTTCCTTTCAGCGATCATAACTGACAGAATTTATTTGTCTGTTTTATAAATTACATGTAATGAAAATCTGAGTCAAAGAAACAAACACATAGATATCGCTTTTACAAATATTTGAAAAATAACCGAACCGTTTCTGATTTTCATGTTTTCGATTTTCTGTAATTTTACTTCCATTCCATGTTTCGTGTGGCGATCATCAAGCCATCATGTGACTTTAGTTTCCTCCCTTCTCATATTAGAAACTACAATGATGTAGTCAGGGGATTAGGCCGCTAGCATGTGAGGGATCTGAGTCCGAGTTCCTCTGCCCGTGCAGAGTCTAAGCGTGAGATTAGGGTGTTAGGAGATTCATTCGGCCAAAAGACTGAAGCTTCTCAAGCAAAAAATCTAGCAGGGGTTGGGCTCACATCAAATATGTAAAGCCCCCATCACATGACTTTTGTAAATAGTTTTGAAAGAAATCATGCAGGGACCCTTAAGCTTACAGGTCATAATTATGATAATACCATGATCGCCTCGGATTCCTTTGTTTGTTCACACACATTTAATCTCTAAATTCCCTGGCTCATTACAAATGCAAGGAAAATTTAGAAATATGCATTGTCTTCAACAGGGAAATTTCTAAATTTCCCTGCAAGAACAATGCATATTTCTAATTTTCGCTTGCATCGTAAATAGGGTAAACTAGAAGACAATGCAGGCTGGACATGAGAGGGTGAAAAGCATCAACTCAATGCTCCCCTCTGGCACGTACGACTTAAGCCCTGTGCTCCCGGTTGAAAAAATTGAACCCAAACTGACCCGACTGCATCAAAACCTTCAACGTAATTAATCCATGTGGGATCACGTATTTCAATCTGCACATTCTTCTCTTATTTCTCAAACCCGCTTCTTCCATGTGGTATACTTAAAACCATATACGCATGACCTTTAAATATTTAGTCAAGCACATAATTACATTGTGTTTTACTGCTATTCTTCTCAAAAACAACACAGGTCATTCAATCGAGCAGTAAAACATTTTCGAAAGCAACTCAACTACGACATCTTTAGTTTAGGCAGAGAAAACTAAACTTCTCACAGATTTGTTGTTCCTCTGCGATCAGAGTATTACAAAGTTATACCATGACAATTCGGAAAATTAGTGATCAAATTTCCCCGCAAGCCTCAGGAGAGTTTGTAAAAGTCCCTCGGCTGAAGCGGCCTCGGGACTTCAACAAACTCTCCCTTGGCTTGCAGGGAAATTTAATCACTAATTTCCCTCTTGTCATGGTATTACTGTACTTATAATAAACCAGTAGCTACATGTACAATGTATTTAAAATTTAAAGTCATGCAAGTGTAACCAGAACCACGTACATGTACACCTCTATTATTTAATTGATGCCTGACTTCTAAACCTTTATTTGGGCTACCGGTAAATGCAGAATACCCTGCCACTGCAGGTTCATTAATAATGCATGTTCTCAAACCTCATACAAACCTTCTAAAAACTTCCCCCAAAAAATCAAAAACCCTAACCACCACAAATTAAAATCATTCATGAATAGAATGAATCTATAAATACACCAGAGCTAGCTATTATGGAGAAATTTTGCACAGTTTAGAAGGGGTGCCAGGGTATTCTGCAGTGAACTAGGAGACCATATACAATGTGCATGTACTTTCCTTACCATTGAAAACTTGAACGAGCTGCATGTGACCAGACTTTGGCCTGATGAGTGATGTAATATTTGACTTGATCATGAACTCAAGGCACTTTTAGTTGACCACAGGACTGACAGCTCTATCTAGAAGCTCTGTTTATTTATACAATACAAAAGCTTTTGGTGAGCAACTAAAGGCCTGGGAAGAAATATAATAAGAAATACAACTGGAGCTTTCTTAATATTTATAAAGCAGCTTCGATATTTTAACACGCATGCACTGATGCAGTCAGAGCCATGCAGTCACTCGAGGAGCATTCTGACAGTCCCATTTTCTGATCTAAAGAATCGTTCGTAATTAAGATTACAAACCGGCTATTTCTTCGACAGAATGAGAAGAATTAGCGAACTGATGAACTGAATTACAATGAAAGCTTTGTGAGATTGTACACGACATGAACTAGACACGTTGCAGTATGAATGCTTACCTTCGGCTTCGGCCTTCCCGGCGGTTCTTCACCGATTTATCCACAAATTAGTTTATGTCTCTCAGTAGCAGCAGTTACTCTAGTCTTTCTAGCAATAGAATCTAGTTATAAATGCTGATTTGAAGGTATGAAGGCTGATTTGTTGGTCTTCTCACTAGCTCTTATCTGTTCACATCCACACGAACTGTGAAACCGACAATAATTTTGATATACAAGTTTTAGCCAATCAGGAATCAAGTCACTATCCGGGACTTCAAATATCGGTCAATTGTTCGAGCACAGGAAGCCCAAGCTCTTTTTAGTCTGACAGGCAGCCAAGAGACAGATAGACGTCAGGTAAGTTTTATTCATTTTATTACAGTATGTTTATCGAAAAGCTAGATTAAAAAATTCCCATACAAACTTATAAAATAGCCATAAACAGTCAAGAAAGGAAAGGCTGATTCAACGGTAGAGAGTTTTTTTCTTCCAATATTTCGATCGGCACGGCCGATCTTCTTCGGGGAAAGAGGCTTACAATGTATCTAATAAACTAGAACCTTTACGAAAACAACATAAAAATAAACAGTGCTTGGGCTACCTGTGATTCGGATGGCGAGGCTAATGAAACTGATTTGATTGTACTCTACAGTTTATTTATCTAATTTTAATAATAACAAACGTAACCCACCAAATGCGAAGAAGCATTAGGACGCACATTTTCCCAGTGGCTTTCCAGTACTTTTGAACGGTCACGCAATATTTGCATGATGTATTTTGTGCATGTATTGATTTAATGTACTGTTTAAGCGCCGATCAAACGAGTATGTGAGCGCATGGGAACATGAGAGTTTTTAAAAATATTTTATTGATATTTTAATGAATACATTGGTATATTTGTGCCCCCCCCCGAGAGTTGCTCAAGAACATGAGCCGGTTGCTCAATTACACTCTCGCTTGACCGCCAACTCTCGCCAAATTTGAACCTGAGAATTGACAATTGCGAGTTACGTCAACTTCTTGTGACCCTCGTCATCCTCATTTTACCGAGTTGTGAAGGCATTTCAATTAGCCGCAATGCACGACGGTGTTCCCTCGTGGCTTTGGATCTCTGCATGTAGCTGGCCTCCCATGCAGGCGGATGAAGGCACCGCGAGTTCCGTTGGAAAATTAAGTCTGCATGGTTATACCGGCGCCTCGACATCCGCTTGGTATCAGACAAAAGTATAAACGTACAAGTCGGTATATCATGCGCCGTGGTCTAGAGGATTTTTCTTCGCTGTTTTGACTTGTTTCAAAATCTTAAAATGTTTCAATTTTCTACGCAGTTATTAGCATATCAGTCCGTGATCTAAGTTTGGGTTGAACAAATTTTGCGCTTACGCTGGATCGGACAGCATTAAATATATTTCCCATGTGCCTTAGTGAGCTCTTAAAGCATAGTCTTATTAATCTAAACAATGAATGTGATACACATATTCCTGTTAATTTGCCTTATTTTTGCCCATACAAATTCCATCTACTGCCCATATCCTTGCCATATCATGGGGATCGTGTCAGCTATTATCTTCTCTGCCCATATAAGTCCCATACATATGGGTTTAATATGGGATCAGTCATACGAGCAATGAAACATTTGTCCATGCATCCCCCATATGTTCCCCACGTGTATCCCAGATGCTGGGAAAGGTATGGGTTCATGTCTGTGTGGTCTCTGTGTCTTCATTCTGCCCATCCAAATCCCATCTACTGCCCATATCTTTGCCGTATCATGGGGGTCGTATGGGTTGTTACAGTCTCTGCCCATATAATTCCCATGTATATGGGTTTCATATGGGATCTACGCGAATAAAGAACCATTTTAGCCCATGCATCCCCCATATACTTCCCATGTATTTACCAGATGATGGGAATAGTATGGGCCTCTATCTATGTGTGCCATGTTTCGCCCATACAAATTCTACCCTGTACCCATATCTGTGCCATATCATAGGAACCGTATGGGTTGTTACAGTCTCTGCCCATATAATTCCCATGTATATGGGTTTCATATGGGATCTACGCGAATAAAGAACCATTTTAGCCCATGCATCCCCCATATACTTCCCATGTATTTACCAGATGATGGGAATAGTATGGGCCTCTACCTATGCGTGCCATGTTTCGCCCATACAAATTCCACTTTGTACCCATATCTGTGCCATATCATGGGAACCGTATGGCTATTATCCTGTCTGCCCATACAGTTCCCATACATATGGGTTTCATATGGGATCTGTTTCCCATATGCTTTCCATATATGGGTTTCATATGGGATGTGCTGCCCATGTATTTTCCATATGATATCATTTTAAACCCTTACTTTTCCCATATATGGTTTCTGAATGGTAGGTAAACCCATATGTATCCCATGTAACAAAAACTCAAACCCATATAGTTCCCATACCAGACCCATGTACATCCCATGTCAGACCCATATGAATCCCATATGTTTGGTTTGGTAAGGGAGCTATTAGAGGAGTGTTGCTACTAGGTATTATAACATATATTGCCATAATCATTATTTACTACTATAGTCCATTCATCATATTTCTACACCATATTAGATCAAGGTATTACATTTCAAAACCCTATTAGAGGAGTGTGATTATTAGGTATTATAACATATATTATCATAATCATTATATACTACTATAGTCCATTCATCATATTTCTATACCATATTAGATCAAGGTATTACATTTCACCACCCTATTAGAGGAGTGTGGCTATAAGTTTATTATATCATGGCTGATCATATACTAGCGTTTGTCCGAGTACGTGCTTTAAGGAATTATTTACACGGATGGAAGATGGATATTCCGGATGATAATCCTCTAGGAGCAGATCCAGCTGCTTTTCTTGCTGGTGTGCGTAAGCAAACTACCGAAAAGCTTAAGGAAGAGATTCAAGAACATAATTCCTTTAAAGCTCAATTAGGTTTAAACGTAACTTTCGTACTTGATAAACCTGATGGTTATGTATATGAGACAGCCACCTTTTATAGCCTTCAATCTGTTTTGATCAACGACGATGGGATCCGTAGTGTAATAGTAGAAGCACATGCTCAGATATACAACCAAATCGAGAAGTGGATCAGTCGAGGATCTAATTGGGTCGTAGATAGGGTCAATAATCTATGGTTAAACACCGCTAGATATCAACCACTACGTGGAGGCTCATATTTACCACTACCATCAGAAATAGCTAATAAGAAAGCAGTGATCAATGTGAACAACAAAGACGACAATTGCTTACGTTGGTCATTACGCGCAGAAGCTCTTTCAACAGCAAGAAAAGCAGCAAAACTTCCAACCATAAAAAACCCTCAGGAGACATCGAAATATAAAGGAGATGATGGGTTTAACTTTGATGGTGTGGATGCGCCAACACCAATCTCACAAATAAAACGCGTAGAGAAGCAAAACAAAATCTCGATTAATGTGTTTGGATGGAATTCGAAGGAAAAGCAAGTGATCATACACCACATTTCGAATGAGACTTTCTTAAAGCATGTTAACCTATTGCTAATAGAAGACCAAAGTAGTGGTAAGCAACACTATTGTTGGATCAAGAACTTTAATCGCCTCCTATTCAATCAAACGAAGAATCATAATAGGAAGTACTTTTGCGAGCGATGTCTACATGGATATTCCGATGAAGCTCTTCTTACGAAGCACATTCCAGAGTGTAATGGTATCAATGACAGAGCCATACGCATTGAAATGCCTACCAATAATAACAACAAAGTCTCATTCCAGAATATCCACAAACAGCTTAAAGTACCCTATATTATCTATGCAGACCTTGAGGCATTAACCACTAAGATCGAAGGACACGCTAAAGATCCTACGAAAAGCAATACACTTAAAACGGAAGAACATATTCCCTGTGGATTTTGTTACATCGTCGTACGTTCTGACGGTCACAGCGAACCGCCAGCCTTCTATAGAGGTCCTGATACGATCGAGCGCTTTCTACGATGTGTACAAGATGAAGAAAGAAAGATCAAAGACATAGTAGCCAAACCACTATGTATGTCGTTGGAAAACAAGAGGTATTTCGATCGAGCAAGGATTTGCCATATTTGTCAGAAGCCTTTATTTGGTAAAGATAGAGTACGAGATCATTGTCACATCACTGGGGAGTTTCGAGGCGCAGCACATAAGGTATGTAATCTCAAATTACGTATCTCACCTATCATCCCAGTTGTATTCCACAATCTACGTGGATACGATTCTCACCTACTGATGCAATCTATTTCCAAGACAGAGGGCGATATCTCTTGCATTCCAAATAATATGGAGAAATACATTTCATTCTCACTTGGCAACCTACGGTTCATCGATAGCGTACAATTTCTACCATCCTCTCTTGACAAGTTGGTAGCAAGTTCTACCTCAGACACCTTTCAACAAACTTCAAAGCATACACCAGACCCAGAGAAAAACAAGTTGCTACTACGCAAAGGCGTTTATCCATATGAGTACATGGACTCTTGGGATAGATTCACTGAGACTTCTCTTCCGCCGAAAGAATCATTCTATAGCAAGCTAAGCCTAGAGGATATATCCGATGAAGATTATGAACATGCATTAGAAGTTTGGAACGTATTTGATTGTAAGACATTAGGTGACTACCACGACCTTTACCTCCAAACTGACGTACTTCTTCTAGCAGATGTATTTGAGACCTTTCGTGCAACATGTATGCAAAACTACGGATTAGATCCAGCTCACTACTATACGAGTCCTGGTCTATCGTGGGATGCGTTGTTAAAGAAGACCGGAGCGGAGCTTGAACTATTAACCGACTACGACATGCATCTATTCATTGAGAAAGGTTTACGTGGTGGTATATCCATGGTGTCTCAACGCAAGGCCAAGGCAAACAATCCAAACGTGCCCGATTTCGACCCCGATAAGCCAAATAGCTATATACTCTATCTTGATGCCAACAACCTATATGGATGGGCGATGAGTCAGCCACTACCAACGGGGGGCTTTGAATGGTGTACACCAACAGAAGAGCAAATCACCATTCTTGCAACCGATTCCGATGTAGGTTACATCCTCGAAGTTGACCTTGAATACCCTCGAGAACTTCACGATATGCATAACAGCTATCCGTTAGCTCCTGAAAGAATGCAAGTGAATAAAGCTTGGTTCTCAGAGTATCAGACAAATCTATTCGAGGAGCTATACGAAGGAAATGGATCCTTGAAAGTGGAAAAGCTTGTACCTAACTTGTATAACAAAGAACGATACGTGCTCCACTACCGCAATCTACAACTATATATCTCTCTTGGCATGCGTTTGAAAAAGATCCATAGAGCACTACGATTCGATCAATCACCATGGATGGAGCCATACATACGAATGAATACAGAATTACGAAAACAAGCGAAGAGCCCATTCGAGCAGGAACTCTACAAATTAATGAACAATAGTGTATTTGGTAAGACAATGGAGAATCTACGAAAGCGTGTAGATATCAAACTAATTCGCTCCTCAGAAGGAATCAGACTACAACGTCTCTTGAATAAACCTAGTTATGCTCGCTCTACGATCTTTGACAATGATCTAGCCGCCGTACATAATTACAAAAGCAAGTTACTACTGAACCGTCCAGTATATGTTGGAATGTCGATTCTAGATCTCTCAAAACATTTAATGTATGACTTCTACTACAACGAGCTCAATCGGCAGTATGGACAACGTTGTAATCTACTATATACAGATACCGATAGCCTATTGCTACACATCGAAACTAAGGACATCTATGCAGACATGAAAGCCAATAAACGTTTCTACGATACGAGCAACTACAGTAAAGACCACCCATCATACGACGTATCCAACAAGAAAGTACTTGGTAAAATGAAAGACGAATGTGGAGGTATTCCCATTGTTGAATACGTTGGACTACGATCAAAGCTCTACTCGATCTTGAAAGTAGATGGTGGGGAGATTCGGAAAGCTAAAGGTACGAAGAAGGCAGTTGTGAAACATCGTATTCGACATGAACAATACAAGGAGTTCTTACTAGACAAGAAAGTGTTCCGCCATGGTATGGATATGCTTCGAAGTGAAGGTCATAGAATGTATGGCATACATATGAACAAAGTATCTCTATCACCATTCGATAGTAAGAGATGTATTTTAGCAAACGGAATAGATACGATAGCCTACGGTCATGGAGACTTTTTTCCAGATAATGAAGAAGTAGCCGATTTTATTAGCAATATAATATCGAACGCAATCGATACACTATCCTACAATCGTAAAAACATCATTACAGAGGATGAAGATATGGACGACTTTATTCGTGACTTGCTTCTATCTTAGAATACCTTTTGGTGGTAGTTCTGTATCTGGTGGTATCACTTGTATCTCTTCACGAACGAACCCTCGCTTTGGTGCATCTTTTCCTAAATAGTATAGAACTGGTTGATTTGAAGATACGACATTTCGAGAAATATAGTATGTTTGTAAACTCCATACAGGATCAGTTGCTCGTTTTACTCCACCTTCCAATTCTCCCGGTGAGTATAGATATCGAACTAAAACATCGAATCGTAGTCGCTTTTCTTTCAATCCAATAATTCTAGAATATGTAGGAGTCTTTATGTTTACTTGTTGTGCCTCTATAGAATTTGAAGGCTCCTTACCCGTTAGTCGAGTAACTTCGTTGTTCATAGCCTTGATAACATCAGGAAGCCTCAATACCCATTCTCTACTACGCGCATCCGATCCTTCAGATGTGAGTACCATCTCTTTTGCATATTGATATCCAAATAATCTTTCAGCTATCGTTCTATTTGCTCGTTCGACAAAACTTTGTGCCCTATGATGACCGGCTTCACCTCGTTGAACTTTCGTACCATGTAGTTCTAATGTTTCAGACATACGTCCCATGAATTCTCTACCAGGATCAACTTGCAATGTTTTTGGCCATTCTAGTGGACTACGTTTGTAGATCCGATCAAATGCTGCAGACACTTCACCACTATCTTTCGATGCTAAAGGTTCAGCCTCTTTATATCTAGAAGCTACATCGATTACCACTAAAGCATACTTATATAGTTTCCTTCCACGTCCAGGTCGATCGTGAGGTAGAAAGATCAAATCAGCTCGATGAACTTCATTAGGTTTCGATACAGTCCAATGTGGTCGTGGAATATAGTGTGGTGGTGATAGATATATTTGCCACATGGCTTGTTTCTCTAACCAGCCCTTAGCTACATCTTCCGATACCTTTGCAGCCGCCGATAACTTACCAATTGCAGCATAACCTTTCCAATAGCCCATAGGACCATAGAAGATATTCGCAAGTTTAGCACCCATTATATATCTATGTATTCTAACCTTCAACAAGCAGGGGGAAAAAATAAGAACTCATCTAACCAACTAGTTCTTATTCTTTTTTTTCTTAGTATCTCGTCAATCGTAAAATTCTCGTTTTTAAAAAGCATATCGACTAATAGCATATCCAGCAGCTAGCGTTCCACCACCAACGAAAATCAACTCACCAGTCTTCTGATTTCTTGAGGGTTGATAGTAGTCGGATAAACGAGGTTCTTTCATTGCTTCGAGTCGTTTCAGTGCCTGACGTAACTTATGGGAGCGCACGAAAGCTCGGTTGATATCGAGTTGGTTATTATGAGCATCACGTTCGGCGACTTCATGTTTACGCGTCCAATCGGACAATTTTTGACGTTCTTCGATATATGCCTCCCTAGCAGCATCGAATTTTTCCATTGCCCTATCATGTCTCTCTCGTTCTATATTAGCAGTTTCATCTTTTCCACTAAACATCCTAGCAAGCACTCCACCACCAGTGAATGCCGCTGCGTTTACAATCGCCGTGAATAGCATCATTGCGCCAACTGCAGCCATTATGGTTTGGCCTTTTGTTTCTCGAGATATTGTTTTGCATATATGCTACCAGCTATTACTGCAGTCCACTTCACGTAATTTATAATAGAAGTAGAAGGATCACTAAGCATAGATTCCTTGGTAACCTTTTTTACGATCCAACCAATACCAGTAGCTATTCCAGTTATCATAGCAGCATCGGTCGCTATTTTCGTCAATTCCTTATCCATCCTAATATATATCGTATATCTCTAGTCTTTAATTGTTACTCCATATCTAGTACCGTAGTCTTTACAGGACTCGCGGGTCGTCGTATCGTACTAACGTTTTTAGAAGTGTCATCTATATATCTTCTGTATTGATAGTATACGCCAACTAATGCAGCACCCGTACCAATAACTGCGATCGTAGTATTGATAGACACATTTTTCATCCAACTTTCATCTACGTTGATTTCTTTAGGTAATTCACTTTCACGTGTAATCTCTCTCTTTTGAGCCTCTCTAGCAAGTTTATTACTTAGTGCTAATGCTTTCCCAGCAGCAACCCTCTTTGGATCTTTTACTCTAGTTGGTGTTGTTTTTGGTGGATTCGCAGTTATCTGATCCGTCTGTTCCTCCATCTCGATTCGATATAGTAGTTACTTACGAATGTTTAATAGGAGTACTAGGAACGACTATGTGATTAGCTACGTGGAACGAAGCACTAGCTAGAGCCACTAATCGAACTGCTTTAAGTGCTAATAGACCAGCCGCAGTATATATCTCATTGCGGACTAGTTGGTCTTCTTGTAGATCCTTAACCAGTGCTTGTTGGTCATCTAGTGGAACTACGTATGCTACTGCGCGAGTAGCTAGACGTAGTGCACCATTTACTAAGCAGCATCCTGTTATTCGATAGCATGCGCCAAACAATACAGCGCCCAACCATTTACTAAGCAGCATCCTGTTATTTGATAGCATGCGCCAAACAATACAGCGCCCATACCAATAACTGCTATAGTAGGTATGTTTGTAGTCCAACTTTTCATCTACATTGATTTCTTTAGGTAATTCACTTTCACATGTAATCTCTCTCTTTTGAGTCTCCGCAGTTATCTGATCCGTCTGTTCCTCCATCTTGATTCGATATAGTAGTTACTTGCGAATGTCTAATAGGAGTACTAGGAACGACTATGTGATCAGCTACATTGAACAAGACACTAGCTAGAGCTACAAATCGACCGTGTTTAAGTGCTAATCGACCAGCCGCCATAGATATCTGATGGCGGGCTAATTGGTTTTCTTGTAGATCCTTAAACAGTGCTTGTTGGTCGTCTAGTGTAGCTACGTATGAGGCTGCGCGAGTAACTTGACGTAGTACGCCATCTACTAAGTGTACTGTTATTTGATTTGCTACTACGGCCTGGTATCTACTATGTAAACGTTTTACGTCCTTCTCAGATAGTTTAGTTATATCTGTTAGGGAGAAATTCTGTCCTAGACATTCTTTCGTTTTACCCAATACAGCTAAGGTCTTAAGTTCTTCCCGCCATTCTTCGATATCCTCCAATTCGGTTGAAAATTCCAATTTGGGTGGTGGACCTGTTAAATCCTCACCTTCCAGTTCTTTAACGTATTCATCCATGATAATATGTTATAGGTGCGGGTATCTCTAACACTACCGCAAAAGGATGTCGCAAACAGAAACATATGCGAGCAAACTTATGAGATCGAAGTATCGTTCGTAACTCATTACATTCTCGTGAGCCTCCGTAATCTTCAAATATCCTCTTTCCATCTATAACCGATGCAGTATGAAATGCTACTACGATAGCTACGTTCTCACGAAATGGTTTACATATACTCGTTAATTGTTGGGATAGTACCCAAATAGATAGTCCTATATGTCGAGCAGAGAATGCTAAATCTACTAGTTTGTCAGTTCTTCGTTTTACATCTTTCGATGCGGCGCAATCATCTAGAATCAACAATGTATTGGTACCTGACCAAAAGGTTGCACAAATATTTAATGTGGTATCGATAGCATCCTGAGATGGTGATATGACATAAAAATGCGGATCTCGATTAGCAAATCCATGATATGTTTTGTTGTGGGCATACGTAGGACAAATTAATACTATATAATCGAACTTACCACGAAATGGTCCACGAAGTTGTTCTATGAGAAATGCAGTCTTTCCACAATTCGTTGGACCTACTATAAGTGTGTTGAATGGAACGTGTTCTACGAGGGAATCCATCAGTATGTTATACTATCTAAAGATCTGTTCAATATCTTAAGCTGAGCATCCGCAAGGACATAGATATGCATGTTTACGTTTCCACTTCCTTTTAAAGTTCTATGTATACGAATATCGATATCTTTTCCACCACCAGTTTGTGCCATTCCATCGCCATGAGCAGAGGAATCTTTTGCTGTACGACAATCGACTAGGATGGCAAATCTGTTATTGTAAAATTTGGTAGGAGTCATAGAGGTATTGGATGTACCAAACCATCCTTTTGTGGACTCCCAAAAATCTGGTGTTAACATACCTCCTGGAAAGAATCTATTTGGAACTCCATTTACGTCTATCTCTATCTTTGAAATATCAGGATTTACGAATGCTTCGCTATCTCGTGAACCGGCGGTGTGAGGATCTACGAATAGAAAGAGTAATCCAGCGAATGATCGTCGTGGAACATTTATATTCTGAGATATCAAAGTATCTGATGCCTTAGCGATAGGTACTAACTTGAAGTGAACTGCGTGATCGTATAGGAATGCAGTACCATTTTCATATGCGCGAAATGCTTTCCTAGCTAGCGTTTCATTCTTGATTGCTTCGTATTCTAACTGGATGTTGGTAAGCTTGTACGTACCTATCTTTGTCGAATCTGATCCAACGATTATATCGATAGAGTGGGCTAGAGTTAATTCGAATGAAATAGTGTCTTCTAATGCATGTGGATATAGAACTCCATGTTGTGTAAGAATATCAACGTCTAACGGAATTCTATATTTTGAACCATATGCAGCTAACAATGCATTCTCACCAACATCTGAAGTACCTGCATCACCAGCCTTAGATCGTAGCTTATTTGTGTTATCTGATTGGATACCTTGTTGTACTCTCGATTCTCTCTCTTGTGTAGATAGATAGATATCGGAATATGTTTGTAATAGATCCGATCGAGTAATGTCTTCTACTATTTCAGCTCCTATCTTACAAACTCGATGTATAACTAAGCAACGTCCAATATTTGCAACGACTCGATTATTAGCATGTCCACCAGACAATACGATATCACCCAATAATGCTAAACTACCAGGTACTAATACGATATCTTCTCCCATCGTTGGAACTTCCACATAGAGCGTCTCACCTGGATTAGCAGATGATGGAGTGAAAGTTTTTCTATATAAGGTTCGTTGAGCTTTGAGTGCGAGTTGCACTCTTAGTGCTTCCTTAGGAATTAACTTCGACGATATCATGTTGAATATACCATGATATATAGTTATGTTCAATATGGAAGATAGGGTCGACGTCGATGTGAGACCTGAGGACAATACCGACAGATACGAAGAACAAGATGAAGAACGACAACGACAACGAGATGAAGAAGACCGACAACGAGAACGAGAAGCAAATGAGAGATACGTGGCTTACTTATTGAGTGACAATCAAGATGAAGCTGGAGGTAGTGAGACAATTACCATGGATGTTTTGCATGGTGATGACCCACTTCGAGGATTCACATTCGAACAAACCTTTTCAGATTCGGTAAAGGAAAGGCTGGTTGATGATGTAAAAGAGCATTATCCGGATGCGGGTATTCGGCATAACATCGAAATCTACTTAAATAATGGACAACTCAACGTTCGCGAACTTAGAAGCAACGAAGACTATACGCGTCTATTCGCCGGTAATGAGAAAAATAAGAAATTACGTGTGAAGATGAGGAAAGATCTCAAAGATGCTTTAGGTCCAAATAATGAAGAAGCTACCAATGAAGTATTATTTGCAGAACGACAACTCGCCGAGCGGGAAGTAAATAACGAATCTATTCTTAGAGACTCCGAATCTACCGACGCTCAGAAAGAAATAGCTAATAAAGAGTTAATGTCTATCCGTAGGGCAAGAGAATTACTTGAACGTCAAGAAGAAGCTATACTAGAACGTACGTCGCTACGTGAGAGGGTTAAATACATTTTCAGAAAGTATGGAATGACCGTTCTTGCGGTGGTAACTGCTATTGGTGCTATCGTTAGTGTAATAGTTTCCCAATTATCGAAAGCCGTACCGAAACCAGTAAAAGATGGTATCGACAAAGTGGCAGATACAGTAAAGAAGGGGTTAAAAACGGTAGGTGATTTGTTAAAGGAAATGGGAAAGAAACTTGGACAGATACTACCTGGAATGATTGGATCAATTGCGAATTTCATATTTACTATGGCCGGTCAAGCTCTAGGAGTATTAGCAGAGAACGTTTGGTTATTTATCGTAGCTATAGTGGTGATCACAATAGAGCAATACAAACGACGTTAGCGAAATAACGCCCACGCAATTCCAGCTCCTGCAATAGATACTACCGCTAGATTGATCTCATGTTGTGGAACTCGTTGCTTTACGTTATGTGGAACTTGTTTCTTTACGCTATATGGAACTTGTTGATACGTACTATGTGGTAATTGTTTCTTTCGTATCTGTCCTTCCATATCTGGTGGTGGGAGTTTAGTTTGCTCATCGTTGATTGAGTTTGATCCCATTATCATATCTTTCGTAGCTATCTTGAATGCGTTATTGTAGCCACTAATCTTTTGAGTATCGAACAATAGATTGCTTGGTAATAGCCATACTCCTATAGCTATTGCCAGATCTAACTTCTTATTCGTACCATCTATTGCAACCTGATAGTTTTTTACGCCTTTCACTAAGTTGTTTTCAATAATCGTGGCTTCAAGCAAAACTTTGAACTCTAGTTTGGTGCCATAACTACCAATGATTGGTGTAAGCATATTAACTTGAGCACCTAGAATGCAATACGCGAAAGCTTCGACAGATCGATTCAATCTACCTAATCCAGCATCCGTTAATCCCCTACCGATTGGTGGCGTAAACCAATTGTATTGTTTTCCATTAGTCTCGTCACCCCTAATAAAGTGAATCATATTGGAATTAGCTAACTTACCACCCTCATCTTTGAATATATAGAATGGGTCCTTTTGTGTCCATGTGTACATGTCTGGGGCACTCGACCTTAACTCATACTCATTCTTATCGCCGTACCTGGGGAAGTAAACGAATATGTCGCCTAATCCTTTATTACGACCTCCACGCCATCTGAAGTCTGGTGTTCGAGATAAACCAAATTCGATGCACAAAGTCTCAAGCGCTGCTTTGCTATAGAGGTTATCAATTTGCTTGAAAGAAGAGTCACCAGGTAGAGGTCCACCAAGTTCATATAGAATTCTTCGTATTGTGAAATAAACGTGAAATTGTAGGAACCCTTGAATGATGGGTGGATACGTTTTGAAAATAGGATCAAATAATGATACTCCACATCCAGAAGTTGCACATCACGTTGCAAAATTCAAGCGTTGAGGCCAATATTTGAAATCTGGACCTGATAACCAATGGTGGGACTCCTTTGCTGTCATATGCTTTACGACAGTCTCTTTGAATATGTTCGGAACGCCTGCTTTGAACTTTTTCGTAGGTGTGACATATATCCATAGATTAGTTAAATCGATATCTTGTGCTTTTTCAGTAGGTGGGACCGCCGTAATAGGATATTTCACACTTTTATCTAGTGTTAACGTATGTGGAAAACCATCATGCACATCCCACAATGCGTTATCGATGTGTTTTTGAATGGTGGTAGGTAGCTTAGAGACATCGTCGCCATAAACCACATAACCATGATTCCCATCTCGAAACCAAATACTAGTTGAATATTTGCCAGGGCCGTCTATATCCGTTGATACATAGAACTGGTGAAAATCTGCATGTGGATATTGTTTCTTAAACTTCGCTAATAGATCGACATTCAACGTTGCGACCTTCTTATTTTCATCGGTAAGGAGCGCTATCTGCTCAGATTTCGACAGTCTTGGTCCACCCCTAGCAATCTCTGCTATGTCCTCTGCAGATAGACCATCATCTTCGTCTGACACAACAAAAGGCATCGTAACTATTGAAGCTATACATATCCATAGTTTATACCTTTAATATATGATGGTTATCTTAAATGTCACATGTCCTACGGCTGACCATACTGTCTACTTCGATAACCCTATTCTTATCAATAATATTTCGCTAGTTGAGGTCACTCTTAGTCACAACTGGTGGAACCTAACAGAGAAAGGGAGCTTTACGTGGGATAACAATAGTGTAGTGTTTCCATACGAAATTAAGCCGGGACATTATAAGATAGAAACTTTGATAACCTACTTCGATCCCGCAGTCACGGCTGGTTTCTTGGAATTCATAGACTACCCATTTAGGAAATATTGGCTTATGAAGGTCAAGAAACCAATCCAGTTCACTAAGAATGTCTGCGATTTGTTTAGTATCGAAGTAAATGAAGATGTGACAGATTATGTGACTATCGATAAAGGAAAATACGTCCTGGTGCCAAAAGATATTAATCACATATGTATCTACTGTGATGTGGTGGATTCAGATTTCTCACTTCTTGATGGGAAGCCATCTAAAATCCTACATACTTTAAAAACGACATCACACGTTTTTGGTGAAACAACTTATTTTCCACTAACCCTCATACCCATTCGAGCCTTAGGAACGATACGGAACTACATTCGCCTCACAGTTTGCGATGAGAAAGGCAATCTCATAGACTTCAACAAGCAGCCTCTACGTTTGGTATTGAAGCTTGAGTAAATCATACGTATATACAATGGATGGCGATTCGATTCAACCGTTTCCAACAGCACCAGGTATCTATCCATCGGGAGCTATAAAGGAACTTAGCGATATAAATGGATCGAGTTTTAGACTGCAAAAAGTCTGTGATACGCTTGCTGAGCTAGAACAACAAGCAAAGCACTACGAAGTTGTTCGCAAAAAATATGCTCGAGCGCGTGGTATCGTTCATGGGATTGCTGTGGCCACAGGTAGCCTGAGTGGCGTTTTATCAGCTTCTGCGTTAGGTTCATCATTTACGGGGATTGGGATACCTGTGGGTATTTCCTTAGGATCAGCGGGGTTCCTGTGTGCCGTCATATCGGCTTCGATGACTGTTGTTAGTAAGAAACTTGGCGTTCGCGTCTCGAAGCATGAAAAGACTGTTATGTTAGCAAAAGCTAAGGCGAATTCCGTGGAAGTCAAAGTCTCAAAAGCTCTAGCCGATTGTAACATTTCAGAAGCCGAGTTCGGAAGCGTTATTGATGAGAAAAGAAAATATGAGACGCTTAAACTCGAAATACGGCAAAAAAACAGACAAGAAAGCGGATCAAAAAACGTAGAACAACTTCGATCCGAGATCCGAAAGGAGATGAGAGCAAAACTTGGCAGCCTAGTGGGATAAGAATCAATATAACCAGCGTGGATTTTATAATCTTAGTATAAATTAATTCTGACATCTGGTTTGCGTGCAAACTTCCGTTGGTGGCGCAATACTTATGATATCGATGGTGTAATATAGACCACGAGGACGGCACGCAGGTGGTATCGATAGCGTCATATAGACCACGAGGTCGGCACGCAGGTTGTATCGATGGCGCCATATAGACCACGAGGTCGGCACGAAGTATGACATCTATCACGCAGGTGTTATTGCTGGTATAATAGAGATCATGGCCCATCCCTTTCGTCATTATCGTTTACCCATGGAGCAAGGAAGGTTTCTCGAGCTCGTTAGAGACTTAAATGACGTTCTTGATCGGGTTGGGGAGTTCATAGACACTGGAAAGGCTAAATGTACCGGAGAAGAATTCATTTCAAGTATTAAGAACCGTCTTGCTGAGACCTACCCGGAACTAAATGGACAAGACCTCACGATCGATCGACCGACAAAGAGGAAAAGACCAACCAAAATGCCCCTCGAAGAGGTGAGACGAACGCTTGAAGAAAGCTTAAACACCGAGCGTCGAATGGACTTCACAGGAATCGAAGAAGACGTGAAAACAGAGACTAACGCAGACTGCTTTGAAAGCATCAAACTAATTTCTAGGGCCCTCGAAGGTAACCAGAAAGGAACGTTGAATTATTCGCAAGTACAAGGAATGATCGTGGAAGTACTGAAAAATAGAAAAGTTCGTATGAAACTCATTGCCAGCGAGGTAGGACTTAGCGAAAGACGTTGTAGGTCATTGAAACAATTTCATTCCTTAGTTCGTGAATACAATAACCTACTTCACTGTAGCCTTGCGTTTAACTTTTTTCGTGACAATTTTAATACCATAAGGGAAGTTTGTAGGGTGAACGAGAAGCTTTGGAAGTAATTATGTAAAGCGGTCCAATGGACTTCACAGGAATCGAAGAAGACGTGAAAACGGAGACTAACATAGACTGCTGTGAAAGCATTGAACTAATTTCTAAGGCCCTCAAAGGTAACCAGAAAAATGTGTCGCAAATGTGGGATGTACGGCGGAGTCAAATATCTTCTTTCGCAGTCGGCGAATCATTTTAAAAATGTTTCTATCGTGTTCCTTGTCCTCCCTATGTGAGTAATAGTGTGTTTTGAAATTTCCTAGAGATGAATTTTGATGTTTAAATCGTAAACGGCTGATTCAAGGCTGTCGCAAATGTGGGATGTACGGCGGAGTCAAATATCTTCTTTCGCAGTCGGCGAATCATTTTAAAAATGTTTCTATCGTGTTCCTTGTCCTCCCTATGTGAGTAATAGTGTGTTTTGAAATTTCCTAGAGATGAATTTTGATGTTTAAATCGTAAACGGCTGATTCAAGGCTGTCGCAAATGTGGGATGTACGGCGGAGTCAAATATCTTCTTTCGCAGTCGGCGAATCATTTTAAAAATGTTTCTATCGTGTTCCTTGTCCTCCCTATGTGAGTAATAGTGTGTTTTGAAATTTCCTAGAGATGAATTTTGATGTTTAAATCGTAAACGGCTGATTCAAGGCTGTCGCAAATGTGGGATGTACGGCGGAGTCAAATATCTTCTTTCGCAGTCGGCGAATCATTTTAAAAATGTTTCTATCGTGTTCCTTGTCCTCCCTATATGAGTAATAGTGTGTTTTGAAATTTCCTAGAGATGAATTTTGATGTTTAAATCGTAAACGGCTGATTCGAGGCGCCCTGAAAGTAATTATGCAGGAATGCGGTCCTGCAAGGGCCGGTTTGGTAATTCAGTATAAATTATGCAGGAATGCGGTCCTGCAAGGACCGGTTTGGTAATTCAGTATAAATTATGCAGGAATGCGGTCCTGCAAGGGCCGGTTTGGTAATTCAGTATAAATTATGCAGGAATGCGGTCCTGCAAGGACCGGTTTGGTAATTCAGTATAAATTATGCAGGAATGCGGTCCTGCAAGGGCCGGTTTGGTAATTCAGTATAAATTATGCAGGAATGCGGTCCTGCAAGGACCGGTTTGGTAATTCAGTATAAATTATGTAGGAATGCGGTCCGACGAGGACCGGTTTGGTAATTAACATACAATAAAAACTATTTGTGTACATAGCACGTTGAAGTTGTTTTTTCCCCAGTTCTTCCTCTATCAGGATTTTTTCTTCTTGTGTATTTCACTATCGCTAGTTAGACCGTGTCTCGTATAGATGGGCTCAAAGTGGGAATTGTAAGCAATCAACTCATTGATAAAACGCACGACCGAACCCTTATGTATACCACACCGTTTAACAACGTCAATAAGAGACATACGAGATCCCGAACGGTGTAGTACCTCGTAACTCGCTCCAACGACTTTAGTTCTAAGTATGGAGCTGGTACCTATATTGTTTTCTATTGCCTTATGAACAATCTCATAGACTATTTGTTGGACATTCTTAGGTACTCCTGGGGGGTCGAGTTTAGCAAAAGTCGTTGTAATGTGAGGAGCTATTCGATCGGTATTCAAATCTATATCGATCTTACCGTCATCATGTAGAGAACGTATAAAGACATTTCCACGACATATGCTTTTATCGTTTAGTTGCATAAAACGAGCGACCTCTCCTTTAGATCTAACGAACCCACATTGTATACATGTTTGATAAAGTATAGCAGCTAAAATAGTTCGTTTCGCATAGCTACGTTTGATACGAACTTTCCGTACTTGAAGGAATGCGTCGGATACGATTACTAATACATTTGTGGGAAACGAGAGGTCGTAATTTCGTTTATAAATAGTGTTGTATGCCAGTAGTTCTCGCATTATCGTTCGTGGTTGCAATTCTTTGTTATCGCTTTGCTTTGGGATTGTGCGGTCTAGATCATGTTGATACCGAAAGCTATCCGACCCTACTATGCGTAACCTAGTAGTAAGATTGGTAGTCGTTTCTTCACATGATTCAGCCTCGGAAATAAGACCACAGGAGGGACATATGAATTCCGTTCCTTGCATTTCCATCGGGCATAGACATTCGGAACATGTTTCACCAGTGTTAATATGTAACCGCGGTTCGATATGTAGGCTTGCACAAATTTCTGAACCAAGTAATCTAATAAGATCATCCATACTAGTTGTATACCATATGCCTGTCAATTGTCTAATTGTTTGTTTGTTTTAAAAAAAAAAGGAAAAAAAATGAAGAGAGGTCGCATAACAATTTCTCTTCATTCTTTTTTTTTTTCGTATTGTGATTTCTACTTATCCTCCGATTCTACCACATTTAGATCTTTCTCACTGATGGAGAGGTCATCCAATGCATTATCGAGATCGTGAATGTCCACCACATTTTGATCTTTTTCCGATTCCACTACATTTAGATCTTTCTCCGATTCTACTACATTTGAACACGTGATATTCGCTGACTCGTTAGCTCGCTTCTTATCAAGGTTCTTCTTATTGCGAATGGTACGGCGTTGAGGTGCACCACATTTTGCACAAAGTTCGTGAGCAGTACGACAGCCTCGACCACACGTCAAACATGGAATGAATATAGCACATCCTCCTCCTATCTGGAAGTTATGTTGAGAGCAATACTCTGACGTCTTTGAACACTTACTTATACATTTCGTGGTCTTTCCTCGCATCAACCAATCGCAAGTTCTTATCTCAATCATCGTGCAATATACCTATATATGTTATATGTCTAATTGGTATCTTAGTTGTGACGTCTACGTTGAGGTTCTTCAATTATACGCACTTGTCTAATCTGTGTGGTATTAATACGTACTAAGATAACAGCATACGTTAATATCGTGAAGTAGAGAATGTATGTTAGTACCATGGGTGGATATACTGTAAACTAATCATTCCTTTAATAGGTGTTAAAATGTAAAAAATACAATGAAAAAATAGTACAACGAAACTGCTCCAATCCGAATGGACTATAGTAGTAAATAATGATTATGACAATATATGTTATAATACCTAGTAGCAACACTCCTCTAATAGGGTGTTAGAATATAATAAATTCGTTATAAACCAAATGTTCGAACAAATGTTAATATATGCTTAGCCCTGATATAATACCTTATGATTATATTCCTTTAATATATAATTATAAATACAATAAATGAACTATAGTAGAAGATGAATTGTTGCTCTCTGGCCCGATTACAACAAAATACAACGAACACACTGTCGCATTCGTTGCATTTTATGATAACGAACCCGAAGGGTGAGATGTTATAAAATGCAACAAATGCAACAGTGTGTTCGTTGTATTTTGTTGTAATCGGGCCAGAAGCAACAATTCATATACTACTGTAGTGGATATTTAATCTGGTAACTATCTATAGGTTGATTGATCATGTTCAATTTTTTTATTCGCCATAAATATTTTTGGTGATCACGTGATAGATCACGTGAATTTCCGAGCATGTACATTAGCTTGATACTAGTCTCTAGAATAAGATATAAGACAATAGGGAGCTCTTCTGGGAGTGCTTGTCTCAATTTTCGGGTTCTTTCTCATCAATTTCGCTACAGCCTCGTTTCCATGCCGTGCCATTCTTTAAAGGTCGCTCCTGTCCACAAGCTACCATCGATCGATTGCTATCAGGCATTTTCTGACTATTGGCCACATAACCTTCCTGAAAAACACCAGGAAGTTTATTCCTCCCTGATGATACCGACCAACCCTACTGGCTCATGGACTATATTATAATAAACGCTATATTCATACGACAAATGTCAGTTAAAGTTGCCTTAACCCATTGACCGCGTGATAGATATCGATTGAATATTATGTATACCTGTGATATCGATTGTGCCCTTGTTTGCCTTTAACAACGTTAACACATTCCTGGGTTTACAACAAGAATGTTCAATTCCCCACCACATAAACTCAAAAAGCAAAAGGCATCAAACATTTGTTTACTTGGTAATTATTGAGTTCGACGAGAAGCAATAACATGAGCTACGCGAACATCTTCTTGTGTTAGCTCGCATGTATGCCTTCTCCTGTTCTTCTTGTGTTAGCTCGCATGTATGCCCCGGGAGGGGGGGGGGGGGGGTACTTACATGAAAAATGAGTATGTATGTGAGGCCAAGAGGCTCAAACCCTGACCCTGTTTGACCCAATCCGAGCTCCAAAACCCTGATTGCCCCCTTTTTTGAAAAAAAAAAACCTGAATGCCCCTTCTTTAAATTGTTTTCAAAACAAGGTCGGATATATATCCCGGCCGGTATACCGCTTACCGGGATTGCATGCAAAATACGGAACATTTCAAGTCGGGACGTGGCATTGGGTAAACAAATCAGCAGATGAAGTGCATAGATAAGTACTGAAGTACGGGAACCTCAGTGCCTGCATGTGGGCAGGCGATCAAAATGCGGCAACAGAATGTCTTTTTTTGACATAGTAGCTAAAAAAAAACCTAACTGCCTAAAAAATACTGAACCCCGACCCTGACTGCACCCAAATTATACTCAAATCCTGACCCTGATCTGCCCAAATCAGGCCAAAACCCTGACCCTACCTGCCCAAACGGAGCTCAAAACCCTGACCCACCCGGGCGGCACATACATAATACGTCACAAACAGGAGTACCCCCCCCCCCCGGATGTATGCCTTCCCCTGTTCTTCTTGTGTTAGCTCGCATGTATGCCTTCTCCTGTTCTTCTTGTGTTAGCTCGCATGTATGCCTTCTCCTGTTCTTCTTGTGTTAGCTCGCATGTATGCCTTCTCCTGTTCTTCTTGTGTTAGCTCGCATGTATGCCTTCTCCTGTTCTTCTTGTGTTAGCTCGCGTGTATGCCTTCTCCTGTTGGAGCTGGTTCGCACTCTGTTTAACGTTACTTCGTGTTACCTATAATTCTTTTTTTCTTTCTGCCAGGCATTGTCTTACCTTCTTTTTTATTCCCAGATGAAGACCTTATTTATGTCGCCGCTTTATGAATTTGACTCAAACTATCAAAGTTTCGAAGTTACATCGTTCAGGTGAGCCTCGTTTCAGTATGCATCCTTAGCGCATGCGCATATAACATATATACTAAACAACAGGTGCAAGCAACTTCATCTGCTGATAAAACAGCGCCGACAGTGTGGAATGGACTGCCTCTGGGCCTTCGTAATGAGACCAATTTTGCTGGTTTTTTAAAAGGAATCTTTTTTTAAATAGTTTTTCATTTACAATACCCAAGGCGTCTCTTTTATACTCTTTTCAGATTCCACTTTAGAATAGTATTTAGCTTTTAGATTGCTTAAGATTGTTTAGATATAGTTTGATACCTGATAGCATAATGCGCATTTGATCATACATTACATGTTAATTTGCGCAATATAAGTAATAAATATTATTATTATTTTGCAGCAAAGGGAGTGTGATAGTCAATGGAAGAGCTACCTTTAACAAAAGTGTCAGTCAGAGCAGTGTGTTATCCGCGTTACGTAACGCTACCAGCAGTGGCACACTGGGAAACCTCACCGTTGATCCAGCATCCATACGTGTTGGTCAATCTGGTAGGCTTGTTTGAAAATAGTTACTTGAATGGATCGGACAAATAGCTCCAGCCGGCACATTATGCATGTTCGTACGGGCGAAACTTTCGATTCAAAATATTAAGCTTTAAACTCACAACTAATGTGGAAAAATGCATACAATAATTCACTCTTTTCACCTGGTGGCCGTCTTGGATTCAAAGCGAGGCAAACCGTTGTTTTTGCTAGGTTAGCCTCGTTGTGACGGATACCAGAAAAACAAAGGAATCCAAGATGGCCACCGGGTGAAAGGAGTAAATTGTCCATACGGAACCGGCGATCTGACATGAACACGAGGCAGAATATCAATAAACAGGAAAACCTGGAATTTTGGGGAAGCTGGGTTAATTGTCTCCCATTTCTGAAAAAAAACTATTCCTGTATGGGACAACTGCTAAAGCCAAGCAAGCCTTGTTTTACAGATAACTACAAAGGAAAACATTAAAGAATGGCAAAGATGAAAATAAAGAAATAAAAAAAGGAAAACAAATATGGACTACTTCACTTCATATGTAGCCTGCTTGCAGGCGGTAGAGGGTGTTTTTTTTATTTCACGCAGAAAACGGATCGCAGAAGACGGATATCGACGCGGCCGTCATATTGGCCGAACGGGATTGAGACCTGGGATCGAGTGACAAATGGACGAGGGAGGGGGTGGGGGAAGAAGGAAATGCGATAAACACCTTCTACTGCCTACAAGCAGGCTATTTCACATGCACATGAATATCATAGGCGTATTTTTATATCATATTTATACACATATTTATACATAGTATAAGAGAAGTGTTTCTCATGTTTGGGCGTGTACTTACCAAATAAAGAAGCCTTAGGCTGATCAAACACGCACGACGGGTATTTGAGGTTGAAAGCCGAAGGCGCGTGCTTCTAACATTCCTCAAGTATTCTCACACATCATTACACATTCATGACACTTCGGCCAATGAGTCACGTATTAATACATGAAAACCAGGGATAGTACGACACATTTGCATATTAGCTGTATTTGGAAACTATTTCAAGCTACGGCAAATATGCAAATTCATTAAAACAATAGCTAATTTGCATATTTTCTGTAGCTTGAAAACGGTTCCAATTATAGGACATATGCAAATTAGTTATAGATTACAGTTTTTAAAACATTCCGTCAATAACTACATAAAAAAGCATGAAGAAACAGAAACATGAAACACAAAACTTGAACGCTTCTAGAAGCGGTCTTCTTACATTTTTGTCTATAATGCTTGTATAACATTTCATAAGTCAGAAATGATAAGCTTTCTGCCGGCGTCGATCTCACTGAACTGTGATTTGATTATTCGTCAGCGTCAGCGTCAGCGAACTCAAATTTGAATATGAATATACAAATCCGGTGGAATTCTCGTTTTCGAATTTTTCCCTCTGTTTACAGTGTATATTGTTTAGTTGTGTTATTTTTATATCTCTGTCCTCTGTATCATGAATATATCTAATAATGCGTGAGAAGCCATTTCCAATCTGCGTGATTGTTTTAGACGTGGTTTCCAGATCCTCGTGCCATAGTCTCGGGCTACGACATTGTACATGGAACTCACTTGGATCTAGAAACCACGTCTGAAACAAAAACGAAGCTTTTATTACTTCTCAAATGACTTGAGTGTCTTTTTGACAGTATAATACATGCTTTATGATATATATTTAACAATCAATTCAAACCAATAAAACACTTTCGCGCATGTTATATACTCTGATAAAACACGCTTATTAGCCAATCAGAGAGCGCGTTATATCATGACTATGTAATAATGTTTTTTTTTTCAGTAATGCCGTGCAGCCCAAGCCCCTGCAAACACGACGGGGTGTGTACAGTTGAAGGAACCACATTCAAGTGCAAGTGTTCTCTGTTTAGCTACGGAAAGCAATGCGAAGACGGTGAGGGGAATGTTTTATTGACAGAAAAGGTGTCTCTATTTGCCAGTTTTCATATTTCTCATATCGCGTTTTAAAGTCAAATTTAAACAATTCCAGAGGACCCACCAAAATATTTTGGATAATGTTACCTTTTGTTGTCCTTGTGACTTCCAACACAAAACTGTCTGGTTAGAGGACGAAAAACTAAGATGTTGTTCCTCTTGTGATCTCTCAATTCATTGGAACCAATTGGTTAGATGAAGCATGACTAGCATCTGCAGTTATTGTTTCATGAATGACAGCGATGTTGGTGAAGTATCATGTGCGTTCATTAATCTTTTTCCATTGTCTGTCAGGTATCGGGATATTGCCCGGTATTGTTATCATTGCCGCTGTGGTTGCTGTTATCCTGGTCATTATTATCCTGTGTGTTTGGTACTGCTGGCAGAAAAAAGGCCGGACCTATCCTAAAGGTACGTTAAGGCCGCACCTATCCTAAAGGTACGTTAAGGCCGCACCTATCCTAAAGGTACGTTAAGGCCGCACCTATCCTAAAAGTACGTTAAGGCCGCACCTATCCTAAAGGTACGTTAAGGCCGCACCTATCCTAAAGGTACGTCAAGGCCGCACCTATCGTAAAGGTACGTTAAGGCCGCACCTATCCTAAAGGTACGTTAAGGCCGCACCTATCCTAAAGGTACGTTAAGGCCGCACCTATCCTAAAGGTATGTTAAGGACGGACCTTTCCTTAAGGTATGTTTTTAAAAAAACAAGCGAGATACTGAAAGATGTGTATAATGACACTTAACTAAAGTGACTTATTTCTACTTGTTACAACGGCTCCCTCTAACTTTCCTTTAGACACCAGACAAAAGATTTCCACTTTATATAAAACGTATTAATAAAACAAGAAGAACACGTCATACCTTATATGGCTAGGTTATTTTATGAGCTATGATTGGTCAGTTCGCGGTCCATAACTTCCCGTACTGACCTCAACATTAAAGCACAGCTAGTTCTGAGCCATCTACTGAATAAACATGTTATTAATCTCGCCTGCTCGGTCCATACTGTAAGTTATGGATCCTCGGGTTTTCCCTTTTTTGTGGACCGCGCGCTTTGCACTTGAGCCATAAAGAATAGGAAAAACCTCAGTCCATAACTTACAGTACGGTAAGGATCGAGCGGTTAATAAGAGGTATATACTGAATAATTCCACACGTGTACAGTGCACATTTTAGTTTAACTATATTGCTTTGAAATACTAAGGCAAAAGAAGTGTTTTACTACCAAACGAATTTGTTACCTTGAACCTGTACATTTCTGTGTGTATTCTGTGCGGTATTGCGCACAGTACGCAGTAACCTCTATACAAGTACTCCTCCCGGGGAAGGGAGGGGGGGGGGAGCACTTGTTTGATACATGGGTAGGTATGTGTGGCCATGATTTCCAGAACAGGACTCGGTTTTACGAGAAAAATAGTTCCAAAACCCGCGGATTTCCAAGTTATTTTGACAACGAACCCGAATGTTCTCCCTGTTTGATTATTCTGAATCGTCTATACCCCGGAATAAGACATTTTATACGAAAGACCCGGAGCCGGAAAGCGGAATTAGGTACAAACGCGATACAGCCGCACATAACTATTACGTCATAAACAGGTCCCCCCCTGGCAGACTAGGAACATGTGGCCTAAGATAGACGTCGTAAGTGTAGTAAATGTATCATGATGGATGTTGGTATTCTCTCTGGTTAAACTAATGTGTACGTCACGCCCAAACTCTTATTCTTTTCACAGATGAAGCAGAAAACGGAACTAAAATGTGAGTACACTTAATTAACTTTGGAGTCAAAATACACTGTACAATAGATTTCTTTATTTTTCTGCTCAACTTGTCAGCCATTACAAACAACGTTGAACAATGTAACAGCACTTTCCTAATTGTAAAATCCTCTGGTATAAATATATGTTGTTGTTTGTTGTTTGTTGGTGTTGTTGTACATTGTTTGTTGTTGTTTGTTGTTGTTGTTTGTTGTTGCTGTTGTTTGTTGGTGCTGCTGTTTATTGTTGTTGTACGTATTTTGTTGTTGTTGTTGCTATTGTTTGTTGTTGGTGCTGTTGTTGTTGTTGTACATTGTTTGTTGTTGCTGTTGTTTGTTGTTGCTGTTGTTTGTTGTACATTGTTTGTTGTTGTACATTGTTTGTTGTTGTACGTTGTTTGTTGTTGCTGTTGTTTGTTGTACATTGTTTGTTGGTGTACGTTGTTGTTGTACATTGTTTGTTGTTGTTTGTTGTTGCTGTTGTACTTTGTTTGTTGCTCAAACTTACGAAAGTTGATGATGAATTTCAATTACCTTTTTTCTCGATTTGAAATGCACCATTTATCGTGGTATATTCTTATCACAGTTAACTTTGTTCGAAGTTGTATCATCATAGACCACTTTCATAATGGCATAATTTGCGTAATTTCATAGATTAGTCTGTTGAGGGAAACTAATGCTCCCACATGGCAGATCACAGTAAAACTAGTAATTGTGTTCAGTTTTAGAGCAATGTGGAGAATTGCTGTTGAGTTATAGGCATTTCTAACGCTGGAAAAACACGAAAGCGTGGTGTTGTTTTTCTCGTACAAATCTCTCTTATTTCAAATGGCTGTCACTTCACTGTTTTTTAAGCTACAGCACTCACATTTCTCAAGATTACTAATACCGACAAGCTCTTTCACATGGTAATGATCATGTTTTCTGTACATGTGGATAAACTATTGAAACAGGAATACTCAGTTATGAATAAGGTCTATACTAATATCACAAGATCACTAATACCGACATGCTCTTTCACATGGTAATGATCATGTTTTCTGTACATGTGGATAAACTATTGAAACGGGACTGAGTTCTATTGTTATGAATAAGGTCTATATATAGTTAAGGTGGTCCCGGCTAGATAGCTACATGGTTTTTTTTGTCGGGCCCTCCAACTTATTTTATAACTTACATCAACTAATACTTATAACTGCATGAGTGAAATAGATGTTGTTGTTGTGGTGATATAAAGGAATCAGTTTATTTAAACTTGTTGTAACTAACATTTCAGGAAAGAAGTACGTCACAGCGACCATCCACACGCGGCAGTCAATTTCGGCGAGGAGAATCAACCAGCGAATGGCCTGCGGGCCGTGTCTAATGTCAACGTGGCCGAAACATATCTAGCGGTAAGATCGTAACTCTACAGCGTTGCGCGACACAGAACAGGCCTTAAGCAATTATTTTCAGAGGTTTTCAAACAACAGGGCACATCTCGCACACATGTGGTACGGTTAATATCAGAGCAATGAAAAAATAATAAACCAACCGTAGGTACACATTTCGTTAATACATATTAACACAAAATATGTCCGTATTAAACGGGTTAGTTTAAAGTGTATGCCTAGTCGAAACCGTAATAAACGTCCGTAATAGCGAGATGTCTATAGGTATTAAGCTGGTGTCAGTATAGCGAGATGTCTGTACGTATCAAGCAATATTTTATTTATTTGTCATAGTGTATTGGCCGTTCAAAGTTGCAAAGAAACGTATCGCTAGAGCGCTTTACAAAATTGGCACTGGGTCTAGTTTGCCATCAACAGAACACGCTCGTTGCGCTATTGCATGAAAGGCCTTGCCGAATAAAGCTCTCCGAAACGTTTAGTACGATATTATCATCTTTCTCGGTTATCTATTCAATTATTTTGCAAATAAGCCAACGTTTTAAAGCCGCAAAGAGACGAGTTCTGTTGATGACGTCACGTTTTATTCTCGTCCCAGTCCCCGAAGCTGCGCGGAAATTATTCTACATTTGGAAGTTTAGTCGCTAAAAAAATTATGGAAACATTTTTATTTATAAGGCCTAAGCTTTAAAAAAAAAGCATAATTGGCCAGGGCTTATATGCACTTTAAGTCAGACCCATGACGTCCGAAAATGTGACGTCACAGGAAACTTAAGTTCTTAATAACTCTGCAAATATTTATCGTAGAGACATCAAAATTGCGGCATTCAAAAATTTATTTTATTTTGCACGCAAACATGCACCCAAAACCCAAGGTAAGGAAATCAGAAGGGGCTGAAGGGCTACGAATACAACAATTATTGTGGCTGAGGTGAATCGAATTCCAAAGCTGCCAACACGTGTTCCTATCGTGGTATAAGTCAGCTCATAAACATCTATACTTCATTAAAATCATAGACACGATACAACTCTCTCTCACACTAAAAGCTAAGTGACCTACGATAAACTTGAAATCTCTTTGCATGTCTCGTCCGTTCTGCATGTGTTAACATTAAATAACATCGTATAACATTAAATAACATCGTATAAGCTAATAAGTTAAACTTGCTAAATTCGGTAAACTCTGTCTTAGTGCTCTTATAGTTTACGCATGCGTAGACTTGAAACGTCATACAAGCGAGTGAGAGTCAGGGTGGTTAATTCCTTTCTGAAGCATTGCCGTATATATTACAGATACTCCTATTTCATAAAAGGTTATCCTGGAAAACGGTAAACGACAAGCGACATTAATTGTGGTTGTAGCTGGGAGTCTGGTGAATTCATTTGTCTTTGGGGTCTAGACTTTAATATGAATATTTTTAATGGTCAGTTCATCCGTTTCGCACCCCTGGACAGTTATACCCACAATCCATTTCGGTCTGGGAATGTCGTTTGGTTGGGACAACCATTTTTTTTAATGAAGTGTAGCTTTCATATCTTACGTGGCTGTATAACTCCATTATATGTGTAGTTTGATTAAATTTCATTATTATAGTTTATTAATATTATAGCAGAAGTAGTTACGCGCACGCTCGTGGTCTGACTGGTCAGCTTGCAAAAGTCTCTCATTGAAATAAACTTGTAAAAGGAAATCTCTACTGAAAAACAATGTTTGCTCAAAAATGTTCCTTGTGGATGCCTCAACACATTACTGTGTTTGTCTGCCGTACATTGTGGTGTTACTTACACACCTATTGTCCGTACATTGTGCACTAGGTGTTACTTACACACCTATTGTCCGTACATTGTGCACTAGGTGTTACTTACACACCTATTGTCCGTACATTGTGCACTAGGTGTTACTTACACACCTATTGTCCGTATATTGTGCACTAGGTGTTACTTACACACCTATTGTCCGTACATTGTGCACTAGGTGTTACTTACACACCTATTGTCCGTACATTGTGCACTAGGTGGTACTTACACACCTATTGTCCGTACATTGTGCACTAGGTGTTACTTACACACCTATTGTCCGTACATTGTGCACTAGGTGTTACTTACACACCTATTGTCCGTACATTGTGCACTAGGTGGTACTTACACACCTATTGTCCGTACATTGTGCACTAGGTGTTACTTACACACCTATTGTCCGTACATTGTGCACTAGGTGTTACTTACACACCTATTGTCCGTACATTGTGCACTAGGTGGTACTTACACACCTATTGTCCGTATATTGTGCACTAGGTGTTACTCACACACCTATTGTCCGTACATTGTGCACTAGGTGGTACTTACACACCTATTGTCCGTACATTGTGCACTAGGTGGTACTTACACACCTATTGTCCGTACATTGTGCACTAGGTGTTACTTACACACCTATTGTCCGTACATTGTGCACTAGGTGGTACTTACACACCTAATGTCCGTACATTGTGCACTAGGTGTTACTTACACACCTATTGTCCGTACATTGTGCACTAGGTGTTACTTACACACCTATTGTCCGTACATTGTGCACTAGGTGGTACTTACACACCTATTGTCCGTACATTGTGCACTAGGTGTTACTTACACACCTATTGTCCGTACATTGTGCACTAGGTGTTACTTACACACCTATTGTCCGTACATTGTGCACTAGGTGGTACTTACACACCTATTGTCCGTACATTGTGCACTAGGTGTTACTTACACACCTATTGTCCGTACATTGTGCACTAGGTGTTACTTACACACCTATTGTCCGTACATTGTGCACTAGGTGTTACTTACACACCTATTGTCCGTACATTGTGCACTAGGTGTTACTTACACACCTATTGTCCGTACATTGTGCACTAGGTGTTACTTACACACCTATTGTCCGTACATTGTGCACTAGGTGGTACTTACACACCTATTGTCCGTACATTGTGCACTAGGTGTTACTTACACACCTATTGTCCGTACATTGTGCACTAGGTGTTACTTACACACCTATTGTCCGTACATTGTGCACTAGGTGGTACTTACACACCTATTGTCCGTACATTGTGCACTAGGTGTTACTTACACACCTACTGTCCGTACATTGTGCACTAGGTGTTACTTACACACCTATTGTCCGTACATTGTGCACTAGGTGTTACTTACACACCTATTGTCCGTATATTGTGCACTAGGTGTTACTTACACACCTATTGTCCGTACATTGTGCACTAGGTGTTACTTACACACCTACTGTCCGTACATTGTGCACTAGGTGTTACTTACACACCTACTGTCCGTACATTGTGCACTAGGTGTTACTTACACACCTACTGTCCGTACATTGTGCACTAGGTGTTACTTACACACCTATTGTCCGTACATTGTGCACTAGGTGGTACTTACACACCTATTGTCCGTACATTGTGCACTAGGTGGTACTTACACACCTATTGTCCGTACATTGTGCACTAGGTGTTACTTACACACCTATTGTCCGTACATTGTGCACTAGGTGTTACTTACACACATATTGTCCATACATTGTGCACTAGGTGTTACTTACACACCTATTGTCCGTACATTGTGCACTAGGTGTTACTTACAGACCTATTGTCCGTACATTGTGCACTAGGTGTTACTTACACACCTATTGTCCGTACATTGTGCACTAGGTGGTACTTACACACCTATTGTCCGTACATTGTGCACTAGGTGTTACTTACACACCTATTGTCCGTACATTGTGCACTAGGTGTTACTTACACACCTATTGTCCGTACATTGTGCACTAGGTGTTACTTACACACATATTGTCCATACATTGTGCACTAGGTGTTACTTACACACCTATTGTCCGTATATTGTCCACTAGGTGTTACTTACAGACCTATTGTCCGTACATTGTGCACTAGGTGTTACTTACACACCTATTGTCCGTACATTGTGCACTAGGTGGTACTTACACACCTATTGTCCGTACATTGTGCACTAGGTGTTACTTACACACCTATTGTCCGTACATTGTGCACTAGGTGTTACTTACACACCTATTGTCCGTACATTGTGCACTAGGTGGTACTTACACACCTATTGTCCGTACATTGTGCACTAGGTGTTACTTACACACCTATTGTCCGTACATTGTGCACTAGGTGTTACTTACACACCTATTGTCCGTATATTGTGCACTAGGTGTTACTTACAGACCTATTCCTGTGTTTGTCTCGCGTACATTGTGGTGTTACTTACACACCTATTGTCCTGTCCGTGAAACTCATTGGAATTTCCCGTGCGCCGCCATCTTGGATCTTATGACGTCACACGGTTGCCGCTATTCTCAGATTATCATTTTTGTCGTTAGCCAATCACAAGCCAGATCTACTGTCCGATATTCTGCGATATCAAGATACTGTCTTAATATTGTTTGAAATAAAAATGCATTTAGACTGCTAAAAACTTTAAAAAAAACATTAAAGCAAAAATGAAAAGAAATGAGTGCTGAGCCTGACTTCCAATTGATTTTGTAGTATTTAGGAGTAAAACACCTGTAACTAGAAAGCCTTGATCAAGTGAAAATGTTAGCTAGTGAGTTTTTCGGTTTTGCCGCATGCCTTGTAAACAAAATATATACCTCAAAATGGAGGTGAAATTACCGTCGTTTTCATTTAGAAAATGTTGGCTAATTAACCACAACTGAAAACGAAAGGATAAAGCCTATGTCAGATGACGAGCTGTTAAAGATTATTGAAGCTCTGAAAAGCGAAAACAATGTGAGGTCAGCAAGAATTGCACTACGTACCTTGGAATCTTGGTACCGAACAATGTGAGGTCAACAAGATTTGCACTACGTACCTTGGAATCTTGGTACCGAACAATGTGAGGTCAACAAGGTTTGCATTACGTACCTTGGAATCTTGGTACCGAACAATGTGAGGTCAACAAGATTTGCATTACGTACCTTGGAATCTTGGTCCCGAACAATGTGAGGTCAACAAGGTTTGCACTACGTACCTTGGAATCTTGGTACCGAGCAGAGGACCCATGACCACGAACGAAATTTGGGTTTTAGAGGTCGCCAAAACACCACCAACTAAAGTTTGAAGATTTAACATTACCTATATATATACATATAGGTTCTATATATATATATATATATCTGGAGTACAATTTTATGGGATAAAACACAGCAATAGATTTAGGCAGCCATTAGGAATACTTCAGAGCAAACATTGCTTTTCAGTGGAGGCTCCCTTTAAACAGTATTTTACTGTTTCCAAAACGTGTTATGTTATCAAGAATAATTGTTGAATTCGCCTTCAATTTCTGATACAAGTTTTGTTTTTAACAGGACAAAAAACAGGACGAGATAGTGTACGGTCATTTATCTTTTTCCGACGCTAATCCGGCGCGTACTGGTGCGGGTTCTACTTTTAAGGATGGAACTCAGTATGCTGAAATAACAGGATTCCAAAAGGGTGCTGACGCCGAGAAGGAAGCAGATGAAAGCATCGATCAGAGTCACGTTGAAAACACCAGCTGCCCGGGTGATGTACCAGATGATATTGATGGTCCGAATTCACTAAACATGACCCTAACATCGACAAGGGTGACTTTAACGAGAATAACGTACAAGAAAAAGATGAGAAAGTAGCTAGCACTAATTTGTGAGTGAATAGATATGGCCCTGGGGAGGAGGGAGAGTACTCCCCATATTTGGTAGTCGAGGGTACTCGTCGTATTATTCAGGGATTGAATTTGGCGTATTTTTAGGGAGTCGTTTAGGCAAAAAACAAATGTTCTAAAATCTGGTATTTTTTAGCGGTAAACTGGCTCTTAAAACAATATACACTCGTGACTAAACTGAACACAGCTGGAATGTTAGTTAAGGTACCAGCACCTGCTAAATTGTGTTGTTTTTGAAAAACAATTGTAATGAAAGAGAGTGAAGTTATGTCAAAATAAACGGCTCCTCAAGATGCAAAATTTGCAGATTGAAATATACACTTCTATTCCTCTAGTTAAAACCAATAAAATTGTCCTTGAACAAAACGATTTACAAAATGTTAAGAAAGTTATGCTATTAGCCGGTGCTGGTACCTTAAGTTCCAGCATAACTTTCATGTATAATAGCATAACTTTCTAAATATTTTGTAAATCGTTGTGGTCAAGCACAATTTTATTGGTTTTAACTAGGGGAATAGAAGTGTATATTTTAGTCTGCGATTTGCATAAGGTACAAGAGAAACATTGATATTTCTTTTTGTTGGATACCAAGACGCGATAATCGAATTAACACCTTAGAGAGAGAAAAATTAATGCGGACCAAACGTTATTGAGGATCCATTTATTTTGACATAAGTTCACTCTATTTCATTACAATTTTGTGCTGGTATCTTAAGGACTGGGTTTATTATTTAGTGGTATCGGGAAATCTCCGGGGGAAATCCGCACGGTACGAAACGATGATGGGCGGGATTTTTTTTAGGGTAGTGCATTTGCTTGGTGAAGTATTTTTAGTTTTTGTTTCAGCTTTTCCGACTAGCATCCCCGACCTTTTCACCACTAAGTACCTCCCTCAAGGAGCTAGGAGACATGAAGGTTACGAGCAGCGAGATGGGTACGCTAAGGCCCTGGGGGAGAGACTCTAGCCATCGAGAACCTCACTTCCATGTTATCAACCTCGCTTCTGTGTTCCCTATCCAACGAAAATATCAAATGTCCACGGTCGCGCCTGGGTATGAGTGTAAGAAACCAAACAGAGACGAGTTCAAAATCATAACGAGAATGGAAGTGAGATTCTCAAGGCCTTTCGTCTCTTTTCTTCGCTTCCTTTCTACCTCGCTCTCGCTTCGCGTTTTTCCTCGATATAAGGGGCACGTGACGAGAAATGTGTCAAGGTTGTAGCTTAATTTGGGGACCTGATATACTGAACGTACTAGAATTCTTATAGATGCTTCACATTTTAGCACTTGGATCCAATCAAGTTCAACTAAAGTAGACAGGTCTGTCCGAGCACAGTACAATACTTTTAATTATCTCCTTAAATTAATCTACAACTCTTTCAAATTTATTATGGGTGCAACTGAATGAAAAACAGTTTTTTTACAAATTCAGAACTCATAAAATAAATGTAAAATAAAAGAGGTTATTACACAGAAAGTTGTGTAATAATTATCAGTTTACGAGGCTGTTCTATTTTTTCGAGCCTGAAAGGCGAGAACAAATAAAATTGACGAGTAAAAATTCCCAGTCGTATTACACAACTCTTCGTGTAATAAATTTATTATACGACGGCTAACACGAACAAAAAAGGTTTGTTTTCGCTTACCTTACTGCTCTGTTTGAAGAAAATCTCGAGAGAAGAAACCTCTCAGCCTCAGTTGAAGTCCAATGTCGGGGGCTGGCGCGCACTAAAAAAAAGTTTTTTTTTCGCGCTCTAAAAGCTGATTGGCTGTTACTCAAACAGCCCCATTTCGATTGGCTCGAGCTGTGCAAACCTGTTCGCGACCCGTGTAATACGGTCTCATATTTGCACTCGTTTTAGCCCGTATTTACACTCGAAAACGCCAAGTCGTATAATAAAACATTTATTAAATGAAATATCATGACTGTGTCAGTGTTAGTATTGTTCATGTCGTGTAGTTACCGATGAATGAATAACTAACCATCTTAGTTCATTGTAAGCAAGGTTATCAAAAAAAATGCATACAATGAGTTCAATCATAACCATTGTTCATGATTCCCTGGTAAAACAACAGGCCGGCAATGTTAACGCCTTATCGCAAGGACTCTAGTTGTTAGTTTTCAACGATTGCTTCAATAGTACAGTCGGGAAAGGGAAGTGACAAAATTCGAGAGATCTACGTTTCGAGTCCAGTTAAATGCTACCAAAAAATATGTTATATGTAGTTTGTTCTCGTCTATCATTTTCAGGCTAAGCTCATAAATTATATAACGTTCATGGGATGTAGGGTTGGATAACACTGGATGTTCTGGGTATTTAGCTGGATTACGCCGCGGAAGATAACCGACTTAATTATCAACTAAGCCTGTTTTTAATTAGTGACACTAGCACAAGCAACATACGCAGACGCAGTGCCGTATTTATCATTAGCGGTGCTATAGTTCTTCTCACAGGTGTGAGAAAAAGTGTCGCTAACGATTAATCGGCGTCTGCGAAGGTAATAAATAAAACTAAAACAGATTATTAATTTTGAAGACTTTTGGTAAAAGTTAGAATGGCGAAGGATTCTTATAGAAACAAGACTTTAATTTCAATTGATGAAAACGTTCTTCCTCAATCTAACTGACGTCATATCATTTATGCCTTATATAGTCACATAGCTAAGGTATTTAAAGTAATTAAAAAATATATTTAAGCATTAGCAATGAGCGGTAAAATGTTGGGTGTGACGTCATAACGTTTATACACAGCACAATCATGTACTCCTGAGTTTAAACCTGAAACAACCATAGAGGCTGATCAAAGTCGGCAACGGTTAAACCAGTTCAATATTGCGTAATTGGCACACACCATTACCAAGAACAAACTGTTAGATAGTAAGTTGATTCAAGTTCATTATTTGTTATTGTTTTTCGCGAATAATTAAAAGTATCTCAATTAAATATTTTCAAGTATGAAGTTTTCTGCGGAGAAATAAAACACCACTTAATTGTTGGAATTCACAAACACCTAAAGAATTTATTAACGGCTTCTTAAAATGCTAAAAAGATCGTTCAAAAATGTTGTGGACGCTTTTAAACTTAAAAAATAGTTTTTTTAATGTAGAGTAAACACATTCTAGTTTTTTTATAAGGTTAGTTAACGAATTGGCAATGTCTTCACGAAAATGTTGATTTATTCCAGTCGTAAATTAAAAATGGAACAGTTTGATGCATTTATAGAAATAGCAGCTAGAGAGCATCATTCTCACCTTTTTAACGTTAAATAGTTTTAGGCTAAAAATGTCGCCGATATACACTGTATACTGCCAGGATACTGCACACTGTAACTGTACACTGTAACTGTGTATTGTTACTGTGTATTGTTACTGTACACTGTAACTGTATTATATAATAATCAGTTCTGATTGGTCAATAGGCTTGTGTTATTAGAGGACACACATGGATGGCGTCATGAGTGCGCGCAGCCAAGTTCTCAACTGGTTTTGATTTCTTATTTTCATAGTTTTAGTTTGCGATTATTATATAAAATAAATATATTCCATTCGCCGTGCGTCTGTCCTCTTAAAGATGCACAGATGACGTCACAACGTGAAGAGAACAAAGACGTGCGCCACGAGACGCAGTCGATAATGGCAGCATGGAATCTCTTGGTTCAGTTGTACATTGTAAGCGTACACTGTACCGAGGCAGACAGAGCAGCTATGTTAGGTGGCACTGATTTTACCAATACTTTTCTTTGGTTTGAGATTAATTACGGAAACACAGTACCACCATACCTTCAATATGGACAACGCCTTCATTCATGCCGTCAGACTACCATCAACACGACCTTCACAGACCCAATGTACAAATCAGATTTACCTTAGCGATTACTAGATGCCTCACAAAGCTTTTATCAAAGATAACTGTTCTATAAGACTTTGTTACCGTCTTTATTTGTAAAAACGTATTTAATAATAGACTTTATTATATAGCTAAGTAATTTCGCGATCTATAATATTATTGGTCAACTTACGGTCCATAACTTCCTGTACGGACCTGACGCCCAATTACGGTCTCTGAAGAAGCTATATAATAAACATTGTATTAACCTCGCTTGCTCGGGCCATGCCGGAAGTTATGAATCCTCGTTTTCCCCTTTCATTGATGGCACGCGCGCAAAAGGAATAAACTCACGGTACGGACCGGTCCTTAACTCACGGTACGGACCGGTCCTTAACTCACGGTACGGACCTCGCACTCGGTTAATTATGTAACGGTTTTATCAGCCTGTTTGAGCTAAAGAAATTAACAAGAAACTTAACTACTTCGGCCAAAATACCCTAATAATTAAGAGTTGTGAGACAGCTCCAGAACACTTTGTGACATTCTAATCATAGTGCTGTATCATTTATACACCGTATACTCAATTAAAACAACACCTTGGATACCAGAATGCCTCAAACCCCTGGCAGACCCTGACTCCTTAAGGTGTCGCTAAAAAATCAACTTTTCGCACTTCAATAAAAAGGCAATTTATTCGCATGCAGTATCTTTGATTTGAGCGGTCGTGTTTGGTCGATGACTAACGGATAGTTAACTTTATAATCTCTCCGTAATTCAGTGGCCTTCATATGATGTACGCGCTGTAGATTCTAAACCTGTAAGTAAGCCATCTCAAACATATTAACACTGTATGGTCGGGATTACACACATTTATGACAAACTATACGCCACAGCAAACTAATTTTGTAATGATAGTACACAAATTAGGATCAAAACTAGGTACTGAGATGCATAGACAACTGTGTATGTAATATTGTAGAAACGATCATACAATAAACACTTTGATTAGTACATATCTTATTTTGTCAGTTTTTTTACTAAATCAGTGGGTAACTAATAATTGTCAGACTCTAGTCCACAAATTGCCAGGCTAGCTAGTACAAATGCATGGCCGTTATTTGTTAACCATGTACAGACCTAAAGGCACTCCACCTTGCAGCCAGTCCAGTGGATCTTGTTGGTGTTTTTATAAACTGATTCGCAAAAGTTACAATCAAAACCGTTGCTGAACTGGCTTTTCAACCCTTAGTATAAACTTTTTCTTCAGCTTTCATCTTCGTTGTTCAGCTTATTCGTTTGGTTTTTCTGCATTTGGTGACGAGTCAACGCAAGTCAATCAGCGAGGTTCTGCGAGACTGAGTAAAACTCGCAGGACTATGCCGAGGCGGGATAAACAATTAAGGAACTAACCTTTGTAAACTACCCATCTCTTCTTTGTGTTTCTTCACCTATAAATTGCGGGCCAGTTTGAGAGGAAGATTTTAAAAATCTCACTTTCTCTAAGAAACTCGTGAGAAACTGGTATTATTCATCTTGACTCGTCCCAGTCCTGCGCGTTTTACTCGGTGTACGCTCTGTCATCGATTTGACAAGGCTTTAGGGAGGAAAACTGGAGAACCCGGAGAAAAACCCTCGGAGCAAGGGTGAGGTACCAGCAAACTTAACTCGCATATAGCGCCCGGGAATCGAACCTGGGCCACAGAGGTGAGAGGCGAAGCGCTTCACCACTGCACCACTGCGCCACCCTGGCTACCCACAGGATAACTATCTTCTATTTGTTAAATAACACAGGCTTACTATTTTCTTTTGGGGGGGGGGGGGGGTCGGACCTTTTTTCTGGGTGATTGTGGCTCGCCCGATTCCCCCTCCCCCCCCGAATGAGTGATTTATTCCTATATGCAAAGCAGTTGTTATCAAGCATTCTTTCCTATTTCAACTCTTTTCAGTGTTCTTCAAGCTTTAATTAAGACAGTTCGACTGCTTCATTATAATGCAATTCCAACTGTCGTCGTCGATCTTCCCAGTACTCGTGCGATCTGAGAAAAAAATGAGAAACATGATAGAGGTTGACTAAAGTGCGAACCGCGAGTCATATTTTGCGAAACGCGAGCCTCTTTTGCGAGCCACATTTTTTAGAAGAAGGAAATGTGGGTGAGAAATGCATCCTCTTCGTTCGCCGTCTACTGATAAGACAAAAGTCAATGCTAAATGTCTCAAACGAAACTCAATCGTGACCGCACTCTTGAAATTATTGATTTCGTTATGAAATTTAACGCGGCCTAAAAGTAACTTTTCGAAATTAATTATAAAGGACCTCCACCTCTTCTAAAGAAAAATCAAAATGGCGGGAAAACACTTTAGATAATGGTGTCTGTGTCGTGTTTTTGCTAACTGTCTCGAACAGTCGCTTTATCAGCATGGACCCGGTTGTTCGAAGTGAGGTTAACTTTATCTCTAGGATAGCGGTAAATCTGTACTTGTTATAATCTGTACAGTTTAACTTCAAGTTAGCGATTTAACCCCGGGGTATCACTTTGCTTTGAACAACTGGGCCCTAGATGTCTGCTCCCCGGCCCCTTTGTTGATGAAAAAAACAAAAAACTTCGAAGGCCTGTCAAAATAGGGCCTGTCAAAATGGGGCCTGTCAAAATGGGGCCTGTCAAAATGGGGCCTGTCAAAATGGGGCCTGTCAGGGGCCTGTCAGGGTTGAACAGTTATTTTTAGCGATCTTAAATATGAACTGACGAACCTCGCGCACATGTGGGATGATTAAAATCAAAGCAAAAATTCAAAAACGAATAAAATGTGTAAAGATATACATGTAGTCTCTAATAAAAATATTGAAAACGCTTTCAATCAAGCATGATGGAGGGGAGTTTATCTATTTGTAGCCAATTAACAGCCACAAATCCACGCATGCGCAGTACCATCGCACTATAATGCTTGCGTCGATAGTGTGGCTATGCAAACTAATTTAGTCGAGCTAAGTGTCAAAATTGAAGAAGTACACGCATTTAAAAGACAGGGAGAGAAAACAATGATAGATTTATAGTAATAGTCAGAATTTATTATAGGAAAATCACATGAAATTTCCACAGAAAATTGCACGAGAAAATCGATCTCGGTTTTTCGAGTGAAATGCCCTTGGCATGACAGGCATGTGATTTTCCTTGTATCGCATAGTGAAATGCCCTTGGCATGACAGGCATGTGATTTTCCTTGTATCGCATAGTGAAATGCCCTTGGCATGACAGGCATGTGATTTTCCTTGTATCGCATAGTGAAATGCCCTTGGCATGACAGGCATGTGATTTTCCTTGTATCGCATAGTGAAATGCCCTTGGCATGACAGGCATGTGATTTTCCTTGTATCGCATAGTGAAATGCCCTTGGCATGACAGGCATGTGATTTTCCTTGTATCGCATAGTGAAATGCCCTTGGCATGACAGGCATGTGATTTTCCTTGTATCGCATAGTGAAATGCCCTTGGCATGTCAGGCATGTGATTTTCCTTGTATCGCATAGTGAAATGCCCTTGGCATGTCAGGCATGTGATTTTCCTTGTATCGCATAGTGAAATGCCCTTGGCATGACAGGCATGTGATTTTCCTTGTATCGCATAGTGAAATGCCCTTGGCATGACAGGCATGTGATTTTCCTTGTATCGCATAGTGAAATGCCCTTGGCATGTCAGGCATGTGATTTTCCTTGTATCGCATAGTGAAATGCCCTTGGCATGACAGGCATGTGATTTTCCTTGTATCGCATAGTGAAATGCCCTTGGCATGACAGGCATGTGATTTTCCTTGTATCGCATAGTGAAATGCCCTTGGCATGACAGGCATGTGATTTTCCTTGTATCGCATAGTGAAATGCCCTTGGCATGTCAGGCATGTGATTTTCCTTGTATCGCATAGTGAAATGCCCTTGGCATGACAGGCATGTGATTTTCCTTGTATCGCATAGTGAAATGCCCTTGGCATGTCAGGCATGTGATTTTCCTTGTATCGCATAGTGAAATGCCCTTGGCATGTCAGGCATGTGATTTTCCTTGTATCGCATAGTGAAATGCCCTTGGCATGACAGGCATGTGATTTTCCTTGTATCGCATAGTGAAATGCCCTTGGCATGTCAGGCATGTGATTTTCCTTGTATCGCATAGTGAAATGCCCTTGGCATGACAGGCATGTGATTTTCCTTGTATCGCATAGTGAAATGCCCTTGGCATGACAGGCATGTGATTTTCCTTGTATCGCATAGTGAAATGCCCTTGGCATGACAGGCATGTGATTTTCCTTGTATCGCATAGTGAAATGCCCTTGGCATGTCAGGCATGTGATTTTCCTTGTATCGCATAGTGAAATGCCCTTGGCATGACAGGCATGTGATTTTCCTTGTATCGCATAGTGAAATGCCCTTGGCATGTCAGGCATGTGATTTTCCTTGTATCGCATAGTGAAATGCCCTTGGCATGTCAGGCATGTGATTTTCCTTGTATCGCATAGTGAAATGCCCTTGGCATGACAGGCATGTGATTTTCCTTGTATCGCATAGTGAAATGCCCTTGGCATGTCAGGCATGTGATTTTCCTTGTATCGCATAGTGAAATGCCCTTGGCATGTCAGGCATGTGATTTTCCTTGTATCGCATAGTGAAATGCCCTTGGCATGTCAGGCATGTGATTTTCCTTGTATCGCATAGTGAAATGCCCTTGGCATGTCAGGCATGTGATTTTCCTTGTATCGCATAGTGAAATGCCCTTGGCATGACAGGCATGTGATTTTCCTTGTATCGCATAGTGAAATGCCCTTGGCATGTCAGGCATGTGATTTTCCTTGTATCGCATAGTGAAATGCCCTTGGCATGTCAGGCATGTGATTTTCCTTGTATCGCATAGTGAAATGCCCTTGGCATGTCAGGCATGTGATTTTCCTTGTATCGCATAGTGAAATGCCCTTGGCATGTCAGGCATGTGATTTTCCTTGTATCGCATAGTGAAATGCCCTTGGCATGTCAGGCATGTGATTTTCCTTGTATCGCATAGTGAAATGCCCTTGGCATGTCAGGCATGTGATTTTCCTTGTATCGCATAGTGAAATGCCCTTGGCATGTCAGGCATGTGATTTTCCTTGTATCGCATAGTGAAATGCCCTTGGCATGTCAGGCATGTGATTTTCCTTGTATCGCATAGTGAAATGCCCTTGGCATGTCAGGCATGTGATTTTCCTTGTATCGCATAGTGAAATGCCCTTGGCATGTCAGGCATGTGATTTTCCTTGTATCGCATAGTGAAATGCCCTGGCATGTCAGGCATGTGATTTTCCTTGTATCGCATAGTGAAATGCCCTTGGCATGTCAGGCATGTGATTTTCCTTGTATCGCATAGTGAAATGCCCTTGGCATGTCAGGCATGTGATTTTCCTTGTATCGCATAGTGAAATGCCCTTGGCATGTCAGGCATGTGATTTTCCTTGTATCGCATAGTGAAATGCCCTTGGCATGTCAGGCATGTGATTTTCCTTGTATCGCATAGTGAAATGCCCTTGGCATGTCAGGCATGTGATTTTCCTTGTATCGCATAGTGAAATGCCCTTGGCATGTCAGGCATGTGATTTTCCTTGTATCGCATAGTGAAATGCCCTTGGCATGTCAGGCATGTGATTTTCCTTGTATCGCATAGTGAAATGCCCTTGGCATGTCAGGCATGTGATTTTCCTTGTATCGCATAGTGAAATGCCCTTGGCATGTCAGGCATGTGATTTTCCTTGTATCGCATAGTGAAATGCCCTGGCATGTCAGGCATGTGATTTTCCTTGTATCGCATAGTGAAATGCCCTTGGCATGTCAGGCATGTGATTTTCCTTGTATCGCATAGTGAAATGCCCTTGGCATGTCAGGCATGTGATTTTCCTTGTATCGCATAGTGAAATGCCCTTGGCATGTCAGGCATGTGATTTTCCTTGTATCGCATAGTGAAATGCCCTTGGCATGTCAGGCATGTGATTTTCCTTGTATCGCATAGTGAAATGCCCTTGGCATGTCAGGCATGTGATTTTCCTTGTATCGCATAGTGAAATGCCCTTGGCATGTCAGGCATGTGATTTTCCTTGTATCGCATAGTGAAATGCCCTTGGCATGTCAGGCATGTGATTTTCCTTGTATCGCATAGTGAAATGCCCTTGGCATGTCAGGCATGTGATTTTCCTTGTATCGCATAGTGAAATGCCCTTGGCATGTCAGGCATGTGATTTTCCTTGTATCGCATAGTGAAATGCTCTTGGCATGTCAGGCATGTGATTTTCCTTGTATCGCATAGTGAAATGCCCTTGACATGTCAGGCATGTGATTTTCCTTGTATCGCATAGTGAAATGCCCTTGGCATGTCAGGCATGTGATTTTCCTTGTATCGCATAGTGAAATGCCCTTGGCATGTCAGGCATGTGATTTTCCTTGTATCGCATAGTGAAATGCCCTTGGCATGTCAGGCATGTGATTTTCCTTGTATCGCATAGTGAAATGCCCTTGGCATGTCAGGCATGTGATTTTCCTTGTATCGCATAGTGAAATGCCCTTGGCATGTCAGGCATGTGATTTTCCTTGTATCGCATAGTGAAATGCCCTTGGCATGTCAGGCATGTGATTTTCCTTGTATCGCATAGTGAAATGCCCTTGGCATGTCAGGCATGTGATTTTCCTTGTATCGCATAGTGAAATGCCCTTGGCATGTCAGGCATGTGATTTTCCTTGTATCGCATAGTGAAATGCCCTTGGCATGTCAGGCATGTGATTTTCCTTGTATCGCATAGTGAAATGCCCTTGGCATGTCAGGCATGTGATTTTCCTTGTATCGCATAGTGAAATGCCCTTGGCATGTCAGGCATGTGATTTTCCTTGTATCGCATAGTGAAATGCCCTTGGCATGTCAGGCATGTGATTTTCCTTGTATCGCATAGTGAAATGCCCTTGGCATGTCAGGCATGTGATTTTCCTTGTATCGCATAGTGAAATGCCCTTGGCATGTCAGGCATGTGATTTTCCTTGTATCGCATAGTGAAATGCCCTTGACATGTCAGGCATGTGATTTTCCTTGTATCGCATAGTGAAATGCCCTTGGCATGTCAGGCATGTGATTTTCCTTGTATCGCATAGTGAAATGCCCTTGGCATGTCAGGCATGTGATTTTCCTTGTATCGCATAGTGAAATGCCCTTGGCATGTCAGGCATGTGATTTTCCTTGTATCGCATAGTGAAATGCCCTTGGCATGTCAGGCATGTGATTTTCCTTGTATCGCATAGTGAAATGCCCTTGGCATGTCAGGCATGTGATTTTCCTTGTATCGCATAGTGAAATGCCCTTGGCATGTCAGGCATGTGATTTTCCTTGTATCGCATAGTGAAATGCCCTTGGCATGTCAGGCATGTGATTTTCCTTGTATCGCATAGTGAAATGCCCTTGGCATGTCAGGCATGTGATTTTCCTTGTATCGCATAGTGAAATGCCCTTGGCATGTCAGGCATGTGATTTTCCTTGTATCGCATAGTGAAATGCCCTTGGCATGTCAGGCATGTGATTTTCCTTGTATCGCATAGTGAAATGCCCTTGGCATGTCAGGCATGTGATTTTCCTTGTATCGCATAGTGAAATGCCCTTGACATGTCAGGCATGTGATTTTCCTTGTATCGCATAGTGAAATGCCCTTGGCATGTCAGGCATGTGATTTTCCTTGTATCGCATAGTGAAATGCCCTTGGCATGTCAGGCATGTGATTTTCCTTGTATCGCATAGTGAAATGCCCTTGGCATGTCAGGCATGTGATTTTCCTTGTATCGCATAGTGAAATGCCCTTGGCATGACAGGCATGTGATTTTCCTTGTATCGCATAGTGAAATGCCCTTGGCATGACAGGCATGTGATTTTCCTTGTATCGCATAGTGAAATGCCCTTGGCATGTCAGGCATGCGATTTTCCTTGTATCGCATAGTGAAATGCCCTTGGCATGTCAGGCATGCGATTTTCCTTGTATCGCATAGTGAAATGCCCTTGACATGTCAGGCATGTGATTTTCCTTGTATCGCATAGTGAAATGCCCTTGACATGTCAGGCATGTGATTTTCCTTGTATCGCATAGTGAAATGCCCTTGGCATGTCAGGCATGTGATTTTCCTTGTATCGCATAGTGAAATGCCCTTGGCATGACAGGCATGTGATTTTCCTTGTATCGCATAGTGAAATGCCCTTGGCATGACAGGCATGTGATTTTCCTTGTATCGCATAGTGAAATGCCCTTGGCATGTCAGGCATGCGATTTTCCTTGTATCGCATAGTGAAATGCCCTTGGCATGTCAGGCATGCGATTTTCCTTGTATCGCATAGTGAAATGCCCTTGGCATGTCAGGCATGTGATTTTCCTTGTATCGCATAGTGAAATGCCCTTGGCATGTCAGGCATGTGATTTTCCTTGTATCGCATAGTGAAATGCCCTTGGCATGTCAGGCATGTGATTTTCCTTGTATCGCATAGTGAAATGCCCTTGGCATGTCAGGCATGTGATTTTCCTTGTATCGCATAGTGAAATGCCCTTGGCATGTCAGGCATGTGATTTTCCTTGTATCGCATAGTGAAATGCCCTTGGCATGACAGGCATGTGATTTTCCTTGTATCGCATAGTGAAATGCCCTTGGCATGACAGGCATGTGATTTTCCTTGTATCGCATAGTGAAATGCCCTTGGCATGACAGGCATGTGATTTTCCTTGTATCGCATAGTGAAATGCCCTTGGCATGTCAGGCATGCGATTTTCCTTGTATCGCATAGTGAAATGCCCTTGGCATGTCAGGCATGTGATTTTCCTTGTATCGCATAGTGAAATGCCCTTGACATGTCAGGCATGTGATTTTCCTTGTATCGCATAGTGAAATGCCCTTGACATGTCAGGCATGTGATTTTCCTTGTATCGCATAGTGAAATGCCCTTGGCATGTCAGGCATGTGATTTTCCTTGTATCGCATAGTGAAATGCCCTTGGCATGACAGGCATGTGATTTTCCTTGTATCGCATAGTGAAATGCCCTTGGCATGACAGGCATGTGATTTTCCTTGTATCGCATAGTGAAATGCCCTTGGCATGTCAGGCATGCGATTTTCCTTGTATCGCATAGTGAAATGCCCTTGGCATGTCAGGCATGCGATTTTCCTTGTATCGCATAGTGAAATGCCCTTGACATGTCAGGCATGCGATTTTCCTTGTATCGCATAGTGAAATGCCCTTGGCATGTCAGGCATGTGATTTTCCTTGTATCGCATAGTGAAATGCCCTTGGCATGTCAGGCATGTGATTTTCCTTGTATCGCATAGTGAAATGCCCTTGGCATGACAGGCATGTGATTTTCCTTGTATCGCATAGTGAAATGCCCTTGGCATGACAGGCATGTGATTTTCCTTGTATCGCATAGTGAAATGCCCTTGGCATGTCAGGCATGCGATTTTCCTTGTATCGCATAGTGAAATGCCCTTGGCATGTCAGGCATGCGATTTTCCTTGTATCGCATAGTGAAATGCCCTTGGCATGTCAGGCATGTGATTTTCCTTGTATCGCATAGTGAAATGCCCTTGGCATGTCAGGCATGTGATTTTCCTTGTATCGCATAGTGAAATGCCCTTGGCATGTCAGGCATGTGATTTTCCTTGTATCGCATAGTGAAATGCCCTTGGCATGACAGGCATGTGATTTTCCTTGTATCGCATAGTGAAATGCCCTTGGCATGACAGGCATGTGATTTTCCTTGTATCGCATAGTGAAATGCCCTTGGCATGTCAGGCATGCGATTTTCCTTGTATCGCATAGTGAAATGCCCTTGGCATGTCAGGCATGTGATTTTCCTTGTATCGCATAGTGAAATGCCCTTGACATGTCAGGCATGTGATTTTCCTTGTATCGCATAGTGAAATGCCCTTGGCATGTCAGGCATGCGATTTTCCTTGTATCGCATAGTGAAATGCCCTTGGCATGACAGGCATGTGATTTTCCTTGTATCGCATAGTGAAATGCCCTTGGCATGTCAGGCATGTGATTTTCCTTGTATCGCATAGTGAAATGCCCTTGGCATGACAGGCATGTGATTTTCCTTGTATCGCATAGTGAAATGCCCTTGGCATGACAGGCATGTGATTTTCCTTGTATCGCATAGTGAAATGCCCTTGGCATGTCAGGCATGTGATTTTCCTTGTATCGCATAGTGAAATGCCCTTGGCATGACAGGCATGTGATTTTCCTTGTATCGCATAGTGAAATGCCCTTGGCATGACAGGCATGTGATTTTCCTTGTATCGCATAGTGAAATGCCCTTGGCATGTCAGGCATGTGATTTTCCTTGTATCGCATAGTGAAATGCTCTTGGCATGTCAGGCATGTGATTTTCCTTGTATCGCATAGTGAAATGCCCTTGGCATGACAGGCATGTGATTTTCCTTGTATCGCATAGTGAAATGCCCTTGGCATGTCAGGCATGTGATTTTCCTTGTATCGCATAGTGAAATGCCCTTGGCATGTCAGGCATGTGATTTTCCTTGTATCGCATAGTGAAATGCCCTTGGCATGACAGGCATGTGATTTTCCTTGTATCGCATAGTGAAATGCCCTTGGCATGACAGGCATGTGATTTTCCTTGTATAGCATAGTGAAATGCCCTTGGCATGTCAGGCATGTGATTTTCCTTGTATCGCATAGTGAAATGCCCTTGGCATGTCAGGCATGTGATTTTCCTTGTATCGCATAGTGAAATGCCCTTGGCATGTCAGGCATGTGATTTTCCTTGTATCGCATAGTGAAATGCCCTTGGCATGTCAGGCATGTGATTTTCCTTGTATCGCATAGTGAAATGCCATTGGCATGTCAGGCATGTGATTTTCCTTGTATCGCATAGTGAAATGCCCTTGGCATGACAGGCATGTGATTTTCCTTGTATCGCATAGTGAAATGCCCTTGGCATGACAGGCATGTGATTTTCCTTGTATAGCATAGTGAAATGCCCTTGGCATGTCAGGCATGTGATTTTCCTTGTATCGCATAGTGAAATGCCCTTGGCATGTCAGGCATGTGATTTTCCTTGTATCGCATAGTGAAATGCCCTTGGCATGTCAGGCATGTGATTTTCCTTGTATCGCATAGTGAAATGCCCTTGGCATGACAGGCATGTGATTTTCCTTGTATCGCATAGTGAAATGCCCTTGGCATGTCAGGCATGTGATTTTCCTTGTATCGCATAGTGAAATGCCCTTGGCATGTCAGGCATGTGATTTTCCTTGTATCGCATAGTGAAATGCCCTTGGCATGTCAGGCATGTGATTTTCCTTGTATCGCATAGTGAAATGCCCTTGGCATGTCAGGCATGTGATTTTCCTTGTATCGCATAGTGAAATGCCCTTGGCATGACAGGCATGTGGTTTTCCTTGTATCGCATAGTGAAATGCCCTTGGCATGTCAGGCATGTGATTTTCCTTGTATCGCATAGTGAAATGCCCTTGGCATGACAGGCATGTGATTTTCCTTGTATCGCATAGTGAAATGCCCTTGGCATGACAGGCATGTGATTTTCCTTGTATCGCATAGTGAAATGCCCTTGGCATGTCAGGCATGTGATTTTCCTTGTATCGCATAGTGAAATGCCCTTGGCATGTCAGGCATGTGATTTTCCTTGTATCGCATAGTGAAATGCCCTTGGCATGTCAGGCATGTGATTTTCCTTGTATCGCATAGTGAAATGCCCTTGGCATGTCAGGCATGTGATTTTCCTTGTATCGCATAGTGAAATGCCCTTGGCATGTCAGGCATGTGATTTTCCTTGTATCGCATAGTCCTATGAATTAGTTGAATATTTAGTACTTTTGTTGCTAAGTTATAAATAGCGCGCGTAGCCTACAGTGGTGATTCCTCTGTAGTGCGAGTCAGCTGTGACTGTGCGATTCTCAGCTAAATTGTAAGAGTTTGCGCATAGAATCACCGAATGGGAATGTGGAGCGGCAGCAGAATAAACTCATGACAACCACTAATAAAGCTAACGTACCTAGTGTTGGAACCATTCCTGCGCTCTGCAGCTTTCCGCAAACTACGATTAAAACACGAGAAAGGTACGAGGTTTATTCAATGACAATGATAACTGTATTCAGGTAACAGGTTCAGATTGTTCAATTAATTTTCCATGTTTTATTTGTGTACATACCTGTAAACATGAGTTCGATCTAGGAAGAAAAACAATCATCAGTAAAAATAAACTTCTAAAAAGGCATTACATATTCGTGGTAAAAAGGTTTAATACTTTTTATACGCGTTTTTAGATATCTTCAAAATGTCTGATTGGTGGACTTTTGATACAAAGAGGTCCGCGCGGTAAGAGGTCTGGTAACGATTGTACCAGAGCGAAGTCAGTTGTCCCAAACATCGCGAAATTGGAGCCGCGCGGTCAGAATGTCTTAGTTAACGTCGTGCCGCACTCTTGTGTTCTTCTGTGTGAGGGAATGTCTTAGTTAACGTCGTGCCGCACTCTTGTGTTCTTCTGTGTGAGGGAATGTCTTAGTTAACGTCGTGCCGCACTCTTGTGTTCTTCTGTGTGAGGGAATGTCTTAGTTAACGTCGTACCGCACTCTTGTGTTCTTCTGTGTGAGGGAATGTCTTAGTTAACGTCGTGCCGCACTCTTGTGTTCTTCTGTGTGAGGGAATGTCTTAGTTAACGTCGTGCCGCACTCTTGTGTTCTTCTGTGTGAGGGAATGTCTTAGTTAACGTCGTGCCGCACTCTTGTGTTCTTCTGTGTGAGGGAATGTCTTAGTTAACGTCGTGCCGCACTCTTGTGTTCTTCTGTGTGAGGGAATGTCTTAGTTAACGTCGTGCCGCACTCTTGTGTTCTTCTGTGTGAGGGAATGTCTTAGTTAACGTCGTGCCGCACTCTTGTGTTCTTCTGTGTGAGGGAATGTCTTAGTTAACGTCGTGCCGCACTCTTGTGTTCTTCTGTGTGAGGGAATGTCTTAGTTAACGTCGTACCTCACTCTTGTGTTCTTCTGTGTGAGGGAATGTCTTAGTTAACGTCGTGCCGCACTCTTGTGTTCTTCTGTGTGAGGGAATGTCTTAGTTAACGTCGTGCCGCACTCTTGTGTTCTTCTGTGTGAGGGAATGTCTTAGTTAACGTCGTGCCGCACTCTTGTGTTCTTCTGTGTGAGGGAATGTCTTAGTTAACGTCGTGCCGCACTCTTGTGTTCTTCTGTGTGAGGGAATGTCTTAGTTAACGTCGTACCTCACTCTTGTGTTCTTCTGTGTGAGGGAATGTCTTAGTTAACGTCGTGCCGCACTCTTGTGTTCTTCTGTGTGAGGGAATGTCTTAGTTAACGTCGTGCCGCACTCTTGTGTTCTTCTGTGTGAGGGAATGTCTTAGTTAACGTCGTGCCGCACTCTTGTGTTCTTCTGTGTGAGGGAATGTCTTAGTTAACGTCGTGCCGCACTCTTGTGTTCTTCTGTGTGAGGGAATGTCTTAGTTAACGTCGTGCCGCACTCTTGTGTTCTTCTGTGTGAGGGAATGTCTTAGTTAACGTCGTGCCTCACTCTTGTGTTCTTCTGTGTGAGGGAATGTCTTAGTTAACGTCGTACCGCACTCTTGTGTTCTTCTGTGTGAGGGAATGTCTTAGTTAACGTCGTGCCGCACTCTTGTGTTCTTCTGTGTGAGGGAATGTCTTAGTTAACGTCGTGCCGCACTCTTGTGTTCTTCTGTGTGAGGGAATGTCTTAGTTAACGTCGTGCCGCACTCTTGTGTTCTTCTGTGTGAGGGAATGTCTTAGTTAACGTCGTGCCGCACTCTTGTGTTCTTCTGTGTGAGGGAATGTCTTAGTTAACGTCGTGCCGCACTCTTGTGTTCTTCTGTGTGAGGGAATGTCTTAGTTAACGTCGTGCCGCACTCTTGTGTTCTTCTGTGTGAGGGAATGTCTTAGTTAACGTCGTGCCGCACTCTTGTGTTCTTCTGTGTGAGGGAATGTCTTAGTTAACGTCGTGCCGCACTCTTGTGTTCTTCTGTGTGAGGGAATGTCTTAGTTAACGTCGTGCCTCACTCTTGTGTTCTTCTTTGTGAGGGAATGTCTTAGTTAACGTCGTACCGCACTCTTGTGTTCTTCTGTGTGAGGGAATGTCTTAGTTAACGTCGTGCCGCACTCTTGTGTTCTTCTGTGTGAGGGAATGTCTTAGTTAACGTCGTGCCGCACTCTTGTGTTCTTCTGTGTGAGGGAATGTCTTAGTTAACGTCGTGCCGCACTCTTGTGTTCTTCTGTGTGAGGGAATGTCTTAGTTAACGTCGTGCCGCACTCTTGTGTTCTTCTGTGTGAGGGAATGTCTTAGTTAACGTCGTGCCGCACTCTTGTGTTCTTCTGTGTGAAGGAAATTAACGTCCATTGTTGATTTGTCGCCTTCCTTTGACAAACTGGGACAACTGACCTCGATTTGATGCCTTTATGAATAAGGTCAATAGTACATAGAAAGAATGGATTTCCTACATTGTACCTATATAGATACACACAAGCTGGTCTAACCAGTACACCTATATAGATACACACAAGCTGGTCTAACCAGTACACCTATATAGATACACACAAGCTGGTCTAACCAGTACATCTATATAGATACACACAAGCTGGTCTAACCAGTACACCTATATAGATACACACAAGCTGGTCTAACCAGTACACCTATATAGATACACACAAGCTGGTCTAACCAGTACACCTATATAGATACACACAAGCTGGTCTAACCAGTACACCTATATAGATACACATAAGCTGGTCTAACCAGTACACCTATATAGATACACACAAGCTGGTCTAACCAGTACACCTATCAGTATAGATACACACAAGCTGGTCTAACCAGTACACCTATATAGATACACACAAGCTGGTCTAACCAGTACACCTATATAGATACACATAAGCTGGTCTAACCAGTACACCTATATAGATACACACAAGCTGGTCTAACCAGTACACCTATATAGATACACACAAGCTGGTCTAACCAGTACACCTATATAGATACACACAAGCTGGTCTAACCAGTACATCTATATAGATACACACAAGCTGGTCTAACCAGTACACCTATATAGATACACACAAGCTGGTCTAACCAGTACACCTATATAGATACACATAAGCTGGTCTAACCAGTACATCTATATAGATACACACAAGCTGGTCTAACCAGTACATCTATATAGATACACACAAGCTGGTCTAACCAGTACACCTATATAGATACACACAAGCTGGTCTAACCACTCATTAAAACATTGTAGAGTGATTGCACTCCATCAAGTACTGACTTCTTTTGCTCAATTTTGACCAGTAGATACTAAGTTTTACATTTTGTTTCATGGGTTAAGTAACAACCACTCTATCTTCTTGTGATGATCTCTATGTTCAGGAGAGGGATTTCGAGCCGCCTTCGAATGAACTAATATAATAGTCCAATTCGTAGTTCTTGAAAGGTAACCAAGCCTTAGCCTCGCATGAAGGACGGAGTTGACCCTGCACTGATATCGATTCTTTCACGCTTAATGTGATGTTAGGATCAATACCCACCCACCCAACGTCACGGTAGAATTATATAAACTTGCATACCTGTACTATCGATTAATTCAAATTAATATTTGATATTTTTACAATTTTAACATCACGATCTCAAGCCTAAATACACCCTCCCCCCACCCACTCTTAACGTGCGATGACATCAAGCGTGCAAAAATCGATACGTAAACATTCCCTAGCTTACGCTCTCGCGATTTTTCTCTGTGCTAAAAGAATAAACCCACTGGTCGTACCTTTTTTACAGCTACTGACAACATACAGAAAGAGAACTACGATTAGCAGCAGCAGTATTCCACCAGCAACAGCGAAGGCTATCGTGATTCTCTCAACTTCTTTTTCATCTTGACATGAAACGATGTCTAAAAAAAGTTTAAAGAGAAATTATACTGTAAATAAAGTCATGTCAGACAATTTAACAAAACTCTTACGTTTTGATGCCTTTAACAAAAGTAGATAGAATTTAGTAACGCTGTCAGTGCCTGCATGTCATTAATTTCTTATTAGAAGTGTTAATCCTTCGGTTCAGCCGTTCTCGCGATTACAGGTTCTATAGAGCTGTTTCATTGAGTGTCGTAAGCCAATCATAAGATCAAGTAAAAACCCAATGAACCAATCACAAACTGAAGTAATTCACGATTTGTTTTACTTCAACCAATCACAAGGTAAAATAAACGCAAATTCGAAAGCAATCACCAAACTGACGTATCGACATTTAATTGAAAGCCCCGCTATAGACCCATTCGAAAAATGGCGTCCAATTTAATTAACTATTGTTTAGGACTGACTAGCCTCGCTTATACGTTCAAAAGCTTTTGTGTGGACTGACTAGCCTCGTGTTCACGTTACCAGGACAATATCTTTTTTAATTGGACGCCATTTTTCGAATGGGTCTATTCTGTGGATAAAAAGAGTTTAACAAAGTTTGGATACATGTGTTATTTATTAACACTTACCTATAGTCGAGGCGTACGCCGTCATGTTCTTAAATCCAAAGCTGTTCCTCGACAAAACTTGTAGCACGTAGAGACTTCCGTTTTCAAGTCCATCGACTGAACACGAAAGATTGGTTGACACTCCTGTTGTTGTACAACTCTTTTGATCACTTGAGCCTCTTACTTTTCTGGCGTACGTCCAGCACTGGGCTACCTGTGGTGCTCTGTGATACTTCCAATACACAGTAAAACTGTTCACCCCGAGTTTGATATCATAAACTTCAGGCAAAGATGAAGAAAGAAATAATGAAAAGAAATAATCACTGACAAGGAATATTCATTTGAAACTAAATTTCGCGATAATAGATTGCATTCAGCCGAAAATAACTGATTTTGTTTTTCATATAATACTACATACAACTGGAGGGAGCCGACCAGTAAAAAAAACTCCCGAAGCAGAGAAAAAAAACGTATTCTCCAAATTAAACCAAATTTACCTAAACCCCTAGTTGCCCCTAGGATAGCGCTAAATCTGAAATTGTAATCTGTACAGTTTACCCTCGGGTTAGTGATTTAACCTTAGGGTAGCGCTAAATCTGAAATTATAATCTGTACAGTTTACCCTCGGGTTAGTGATTTAACCCTGGGATAGCGCTAAATCTGAAATTGTAATCTGTACAGTTTACCCTCGGGTCAGAACCATTTAACTCCGCGATAGCGATTTCATTGCTTCTAACGAGCGCGCCCTGGAGTTTAAACGTTGAAAAACTATAAACTACCATAAATTAACTATTGTATGCTATAAACTAACAAATTAACTATTGCATGCTAAAACTAACATTAATTAACTAGTGTATGCTGTTAACAAACATAAATTGACTATTGCATGCTATTAACTAACATAAATTACGTACAATGAAAAAATTACCCCGAGCAAAGAACTTGTGAGGAGACTGGTTGGCCGCGGCAAGTGAGTTACACAGACTAAAGCCGTGGTCAAACTATCGAACATTGTTGGCACGATCCTGACCAGTCAACACACCTCCCCGTTGAATTAACAACTATCCTTAAATGGAAAACACGCTTGAAATAATTATAATCGTGATTCTAATGATATTCTGAAAACCAGTCAAGGATAAAGATAAACATTTGTTACATTCCGAACGCCGGTTGGCCGGCTTAGTGTAGTAGTGATGACGTCTGCACTACGCTGCAATACACCCAAAGGGCTACGAGTTCGAGTCCGAGTAGGAGCGCTCAAAATACTTTTTCCTCCCTTTATCTTCTCTTCTTGTTTACCTGTGAACCCTAGCTCTAGGTGAGTGAGAACCCGTCGTTTACCCGTGAACTCGTCCGATGGTTAGGGCTTGGTTTGTGGTTCGGGTTAGGATTTGTCGTAGAATTAACGATTATCATTATTCCAAGCGTTTTTGCCATTTAAGGATAATTGTTAATTCAACGGGGAGAATGCGTTGCACCAGTTGATGTTGGGCTGAAGCAAACTTCATCCAACACTTGATCAAGCAAAAAATGTGGATTCAACATGTGATGACAAGTTATAGAACAATGTTGGATCGTGCAATCCACGGGATAACAAACTTTAGCATCAACCAACCAGTGGACTATTACAAATCCTGCATTCTGATTGGCTACCATACTTTAGATCTATTTGTGATAGCCCATGGTTGAAAAAAACCGCACGTATTTTCACGAAATAATAACATTTTTCAACTTCAATTTGTTTCTTTCTATTATTTTCTACTGTCCGACTAGTTAGTTTATACTAAAACAATTAGACCTCTCGCCCTCATGGGCTACAAGTTAAATAGCCCATTCGGCTGCGCCTAGTGGGCTATTGACTCGTAGCGCATTCGGCTGCGCCTAGTGGGCTATTGACTCGTAGCGCATTCGGGCTGCGGATCTAATTGTTAAATAGAACATGGGATGACAAAACTATAGTGGATAGGACTGTAATATGCTTCCCAGCCTCGTTCCATCGATATAACTCTTACTTACACAGTGGATAGGACTGTATGCTTCCCAGCTTCGTACCATCGATATAACTCTTACTTACATAGTGGATAGGACTGTATGCTTCCCAGCCTCGTGCCATCGATATAACTCTTACTTACATAGTGGATAGGACTGTATGCTTCCCAGCCTCGTGCCATCGATATAACCCTTACTTACATAGTGGATAGGACTGTATGCTTCCCAGCCTCGTTCCATCGATATAACTCTTACTTACATAGTGGATAGGACTGTATGCTTCCCATGCAGCCTCGTGCCATCGATATAACTCTTACTTACATAGTGGATAGGACTGTATGCTTCCCAGCCTCGTTCCATCGATATAACCCTTACTTACATAGTAGATAGGATTGTATGCTTCCCAGCCTCGTTCCATCGATATAACTCTAACTTACTTACACAGTGGATAGGACTGTATGCTTCCCAGCCTCGTGCCATCGATATAACTCTTACTTACACAGTGGATAGGACTGTATGCTTCCCAGCCTCGTTCCATCGATATAACTCTTACTTACACAGTGGATAGGACTGTATGCTTCCCAGCCTCGTTCCATCGATATAACTCTTACTTACATAGTGGATAGGACTGTATGCTTCCCAGCCTCGTTCCATCGATTTAACTCTTACTTACACAGTGGATAGGACTGTATGCTTCCCAGCCTCGTGCCATCGATATAACTTCCATTCCTAGTTGCCTGTAGTTTAAGCGGTAGGAGCTAGGGATCTTCGATATAGGCTGTCATCATCAGTTTGAAATCAACGATAGTACTGCCTCTCCTGAACAACAATAAATAACAACAACAATATATTATTATTATTAATAATAATAATATGATGATGAAGATGATAATAATAGCAATAATAATATTTATAAACTAGTAAATCGCTATCACTGGGTGCATTGGGTCTAAAATTGTTAAAAGTTATCACAAAATTTATAAAAACTACTAATAAAAGCTAAAACCTAGGTTAAACACGAAAAGTCTAACTAGAAATCATCCATAAACGAAAGCTCTGTAATTACTAAATAAACCAAGTAGTAATAAGCCGACTTCTTTGACTGGTCGATTGACAACTGCGTCTCGTTAGTTAACTTTATTTCAACACGGAATCTCTTCATAAAAATGCTCTTCCAGAGACTGAACCGTGTACAATATAATTACAAAACATTAATTGATCTAACCAGATTTAACTAGACAAGTTATTCTGTTTTTAAAAATAGTAAAAGTGTCTGATTTCTTTATTTGCTTTCTTTGGGCACGTGCTCAAAGGGATTAATTGCATAACTGACGCATGATGTCATGGGTATTATATTTCGGTAGATCTGATTCCAGTTAGTTCCTTTGCTGGATGTGATTAGAGTCGCATATGTTTTAACAGTAGTTTCATACGTTATTCTCGATTTTTGATTTTTATATGGTTCGTGCAAGTAAATGTCCTGGTTGTAAGGTTCCCAAGGCAGATCACGATTTTGGAAAGCCGGGAAAGAATTGCGAGGGCCCATTGGTGACGGTGGTGTCGGAGGCAGAACTTGAGGCAGCAGCCGTTTCAGTCTCAGAATTACCCTCGGGCGTTGAAGGCGCGCTCGCTACTTTGATCGACTCCATTAAGTCTCTCTCGGCCGAGGTTAAATCTATCCGGGAGGAAACCCAGGAGCTCTGCTAGGTTGTTATCCCTCCTCGCCGTATTGTTCCTGCTGGACCAGCTGCAGGATCTGCTCCAAAAAAAAACAGTGGCATTTCCAAATGCGTCAACACGTATCACCCTGCCAGAGCTGCGAGTTATGACTGATATTGCGTCGTTGGTGGATCGTCCTGTTGTTCAGCCTGGTCTTGCTTCGTCCTCTGATTCCAGTGCCTCTGATGTCGATAGTGCGACGAATGTGTCATTCCAATCTGTTACAGATCTTCATGTCGATGCTGATCGTACGGTATTTGACTCTACTCGGACCTGTGGCGGAGTTTGCTTAGTGTTTATCCGGATAATATTATCTGCGAGTTTTTGGAGTTTGGTTGGCCGGTTGGCTATACTCGCGACACGCTTCCCGTATTTGACCTACGCACTCATCGCGGCACAAGTAACTTCCATAACGCCGTTCAACAGTATTTGGACAGTGAGGTTGATCTTGGTCGGGTCGCTGGGCCATTCGTTAGCCCACCGTTTACTGATGGCTTCGTTGTGTCACCGCTAAATACGGTAGAGAAGCGGGATTCGGTGGAACGCCGGGTAATCGTCGATCTCAGCGAATGACGGTATTCCTGAGTGATTCATTCCTTGAGGACAGTCTTGTTTTGGGTTATCCCACAGTGGATGCGCTCGTAGAGGCTGTCGTCGCCAAAGATTCGGGGTGTCTGCTGTATAAACGAGACTTACGCAAAGCGTACAGACAGTTTTCGGTTGATCCACACGATTACCATCTTCTGGGATACATTTGGGACGGTCATTACTCCTCATGTTACCAAGCTTTTCAACCTCTCGATACAAACCGGAGTTTTCCCTGAACCATGAAAATATGTACGTGTTACTCCAATTCACAAAAGTGGTGACAAGAAAGACTGTAAAAATTATCGTCCCATCTCGGTCCTACCGATTCTCTCTAAGTTATTGGAAAAGCATGTTCACAACTCCTTCTATGAATTTCTAAGTGACCACAATTTGCTTTACAAAAGTTAATAGAAGGATTCAAACCAATCCAGGCCTGGGCTTCTCATAATAAAATGGTTATCAACACCACGAAAACGAAAGTCATGCTCGTTGGAAGCAAACGCAAAATTTCGGCGCTTGATCGCGATATAAGCATTGAGGTGAATAACACGAAACTGCAGTCAACTGAATCGATTAAAGTACTTGGTGTACATATTGACAAATCATTATCATGGAATATCCACATTGATTATACTGAAAAGAAGGTTTCGCAACGCATCGGATAACTTAACCTCAATAAAAGGTACATACCTCATGCATAAAGAATACTATTATAAAATGCACTAATTAAGCCTGTGCCACAGTTTGGGGTGGCTGCTCCATAGAAGGTAAGAAAAAAAAGAAACGTTTTGTTTGCAACGGCACTAGCATAGGAAAAGAGAAAAAAGAAAAGTTATTTGTGTTTCTGATATGTCCTCACAGTGACCTCCATTTAGAAATGTCCGTGTGGTAGGTATACCTGAGGTAATCACGTTGCGATATGAAAGGTTACAACTTGTGTGCTTGGCTAACCGTTGGACGGACAACTATTTGTGGAATCGAAAGTGCTGCTGCGGAACTTATTGTAAAGTCCATCTCGCAAGGCTCCGAAAAGGTCGTCCACTCCCAGTACCCTGTAGGTCTTGTGGAGATGGTGTTCAGAGTGTCATACAGTGTTGTCAAGCATGTGGCCGAGATAAGATCCCGCAGAAGCACATAGTTATGGAGAGAAGAGCAAAGCAGCAGTTTCGATCGGTGATGGGTGAGCTTAGGCACATAGTTATGGAGAGAAGAGCAAAGCAGCAGTTTCAATTGGTGATGGTGATCTTCCTGCAATTTCTCGCAATTTGACCCCTATTAGAGAATGGCTCGTATAATGTATACCCATCCGTCATGGCTACTATGGATGATTTGATCGATGAGATGCTTGCAGAGTATGACGAACCAATTCCGGAAGACGTCGAGAGACATCTCCCTCGGTTGTCATTTATTGACCTGGACGCCCAGGTTCCTCCTCCTATAAGACTTCCAGATGACCAGTGGGTGGAACTCTTGAACGACGCCAAAGATGAGTTTGAGGTCGACGGCGCCACTGCTGTCTTCTCTACGTGGAGGGTGGAATCAGATGACGTTGACCACTTGACGTTGGCGATATCGGGATTGTCAATGGGATCGAAGCGAGGGCTGGCCGGCTGGCTCTGGACGTCCGCATGACAGACGGGAGGGCGACACGGCTCCTCGCAGCTCTTCCAGAGGGTGAGCTCATCCTGAAAATCAAGTTTCTTAGAGAGCACATTTACGATGGTGAGAGTTATTGGATCGTTGAAGATAAGTTTGACCCGGTTCACGCCGAGATGAAGAAGGGGCATGGCATCGTCGAGATCTCTCAGGACACTAATCCAGGCGCAATAACTGGCATCGACCAAGTGTTCTACCAGAAAGCATATCCCGTCACTGCTGTTGTCTATGGAATCTACCCCATCAGAAACCCCGATCCCGCAAACTTGGCCCCAATGCGTAATGGCGATCTTAATTGCGTCGCACAGAGAGTGGTGGAGCACTTTGAAGGTTCCTTGAGAGGCCAAGGGCTAACCCCCACGAGGCGTCAGAAAATACGGGAGTGGGAAGAACGAGTCCATCAAACTGGTGACACGGTCAATGATGTGTCTAAACTAGAGAGGATCCTAAAACGGTCCATCATCCTGCGAGACATTGCTGGCGAGGACATCCACAACAACGGCAAATACCAGTTTGGTGGCAATGGGGTTAGGGGTAAAGTAGAACTAATCGTCCACAATGGCCATGCCTGGTCCAAGGACCTACGTTTCCCACAGTCTCGTAACGTCCATATATACGAGGGTGATGTGTGGGAAGCCATTCGACAAGCAATTGGGAACGAACCAAAAGCAGTCTGGTTGCTGGGTGGTGGTTCCGAAGGAAGGCAGCTTAATGTCAACCAATTCGTGCTCCAGGATGGCCGCACTTACAGGACGCAGGAAACCCACGAGAGACTCCAAAAAGTCTGTCAAAACTTGGGCGATGAATCTCTTGCTGATCTGGTCTTCGGTGAGAACCACGCCGCAAGTGTCATCGCAAAGGAAAAGAATGGTTGTAAGCCAACCCCAACCAACTTTCTCGAAGACATCCAAAAGGCTTGTGTGGAGCATGGCCACGGTGGTCTTTGGAATTCGATGGACTATGACACCAGAGACGTTGTAAACATCGACATGAAGGCCTGCTATCCAGCCAGCTTTCGAGGAGAAGGAGAAGCAAAGCCGTACTTCGAACGGTTCGGCCATCCAACTCATCATATGACCCGAATTAGCATAAATGGCCCTCTTCCCAGTGACATTGGAACCGGATTCGCCGAGATCCAGGAGTGGGCCTTTGCTCTCACCTGCCACCCTGTTATTCCATCCTGGTTTGGGAAACATTTTGCAGAAAATGGCTGGGCCCCAACATCGCTGCTCGCCTTTCTTGTAGACAAAGGATTCTTGAGAACTCTCAGGGTCCGTGAAGCCATTGTGTCTTTTGAAAAGCAAACCAAGATTTGGCTCCCAGAAAGTCGCGTTCAGGGATGCAGCATCATAGGCAAGTTCACCCAGGGTAGCAAGGTCGATGGAAAACGTTTGACCAGAAGGTTGGTAACAGACCAAGGAGAGCTCGATTTCCTAGTACGAGATACTCGCCAAAGCGGCACCTTGGTTGGTGCACCCTAACGATGTCCACTTGGTCACATTCTCACATACTATGATGGCTCACAGCCTCAGTACACACATCTGCGTGCAAGCATGCTGGCTTATGCCCACATAAATCTACTAACTATGCTTCAGCGTTTCACCCCTTCCGAGGCCGTTCGTGTTGCCACCGATTCTATATACATTCAGAAAACCGCGCTTTGCAAACTGGAGAGAGTTCCGGCATATGTGGCTCCCAAGATGTGCATCTGCAACGAAGATATATGCGTATCCTGCTTGCTTGGGGAGCCATATCTTCCCATAGTAGCTCCAGCTCAATGGCGCGACAAAAATGAGCAGCTATATATGCCACAGGACCATGCAACCTACCTTCCCAAACCAGAGTACGAAAGCCAACAAAAAGAACTACCACCCAGCACCGCACCACGCTACGCCGATCCATTGTCGCGGCACAAACTGAGCTATCTCAACGGTGGTGGGGGTAGTGGCAAAACCACGAGAGCAATCGAGCTCTTTCGGACAAGAGATCCTATCGTATTCACTCCGACCCATCGTTTAGCCAAAGAGATGCGTGCTAGAGGGGTACAGGCCCAAACCTACCATAGTTTTTTCCGGTATTGCGGTGTCAAAAGAGCCAACGCGACAGAAGAGGACCTTCGCACTCTACAGGCTTTGCCCAAATATAGCGGGAAGTCGATCAAGGTTTGGGAGGCAGACAAGGATTGAGGAGCTGGCGAGGAAGTTATCTTAGCAGTAGACTCCAATATGGTTCCAGAGCTTGATTCCAATGGAAACGAAGTGGAAGCAGATGAGGTCGTGTTTGTTGCTCGAAAAATTGGCGACCCCCTTCATCATCCGGGATCCAACACAATCGGACCTCAGATAGCGGACGAAGAATGGACACCCGACCGGTTGGGACAGAAATACGTACCAAGAGTCGTAATCTGGGATGAGGTTTGTACCGTGCCTCGATCTATTCTAGAGACGTTTCTGGGTTGGCTCGACCAAAGAGGTGTCCAAGTCGTCTGTTGTGGCGATCAAGGCCAGCCTCCTCCGATCGCAGGTGAATTGCCTCACAATTGGTTGAAAAAAAACAAGCCAACTACTACGAAGAGATCGAGAACGACTACAGGGCAAAAGACGACGAACTCAAAGCTCTCAAAAAGCGCATCCGCCTTCAAACCGACAAAGTCCAATGTCAGGAAATGCGTCGCTCTCTACCAGGATGTCTTGGATGGGATCAGTTTGTCGAAGCTTGGAGACCACGTGACCTCATATTGACCAGTCGTCAGAAGGTTCGAGACCAAGTACAGAAGCTTTTGTTCCAGCGACACAAGGAGTGCTTTCCAGATATCCCCGTTCCTCTTCTCTATCACCCCAGAGACAGTCGGAAGCAAAATGTCATGGTAGATATACCAGGTACCAACAAAAGAGAAAAGCTCGTCCTAAACGACATAGTAGATGTCACCATCGACGCAGCGGAAAACGCGTCTCTCGACTGGAGCTTTGGATACGCTCTCACAGTCCATTCCAGCCAGGGTCTCACAATCTATGACCCTAAAAAAAGTGTGGATCATTGATGACTATCTTGAGTAGTCCAACCTCGTCTACCTCGCAGTGTCCAGAGTGGAATATATGCGCCAACTTGAGCGTGTTGATTGTCCACCTGTTGCTTTGCAACGACCAAATGACATACCGCAAATGTTGCCATCGGATTGGACACTCAACACGCTCAAGTTGGCGCATATCCGCACAGTCATTTGTAGGAAGCTCGTGGCCTACAAGCGCCGGGATCGAGCTAAGGCATTCCAAGGATTCGACTTAAAGGTCGACAACATCATACAGCTCAAGAAAATCCAAAATAACCGTTGTGCTGCATGTAACATATAATTGCTCTGGATTTATGCCACAAGAGACCCACAACAGTTCTCAGTTGATCGGCTGGATAACTCCAAGGGACACACTTGCGACAATGTTAGGCTGACTTGTCTCGATTGCAACGTAAAAAGAGGGGCAGCGCCACTCGCATTGCTGGGACAACTAGAGAACACTATCTGGCAGCAGATCTGTGTCTCTGGGTACGACGAGGAGCTCTTCGCGGACGAAACCACGCAGCGGCATTTGCATCGCTGGGACGACTTTCACTCGTTGCGTCGCTGGCTGTGGTGTAGTCAAATAGTAAAGGACTGGCCCATCTAGCTTGATAACAACACGTCCTGGCTGGTATATATCTAGAGACCACACAGGATCAGTTGCACGACGGCGACAACCTTCCAGCTCACCAGATGCGTAGAGATATCGAACACTGACACTAGAGGGAAGCCTTTGCTCTTTGAGACCAATTGGACGCCCAGAGTGTGCAGATTTCCTCTTTGCGTATTGCTACCACTGGTTGTTTTCCGTCAAACGGGTAACTTCGTTGTTCAAAGCTTTGATGACACTAGGTAAACGAACTACCCACTCAACTGATCACTGACCCTCAGGGAGCAGCATTTCTTGAGCATATTGGTGTCCAAATAGCCTTTCAGACAGCGTCCGATTAAAGCGCTCAACAGTCGCTTGATCCCGGTGGACATCCACACGTCCACGCCTCACAGAAACTCCATGTTTGGCAAGCAGTGGGGAAACAGCACCCATGAACTCACGCCCTGGATCGATCTGAAGCAGCTTTGGCCACGTCAGCGGACTTCGCTTGTAGATTCGCTCGAAAGCTGCGGCCACCTCTTTAGCCTCCTTAGTGGTCAATGGCTCGGCTTCTTTGTACCTGGAGACTATGTCAACAACTGTAAGTGCATATTTATATAGCTTCCATGTTCGTCGCCCTTTACCTTTGGTATAAGAAACCCTGTCATGTGGCAGAAAGAGAAGATCGGCTTGGTGAACCTCGTTTGGCGTAGAGACATCGAATTTAGGTCGTGGAACATATCGAGGAGCTGGTAAATAGATCTGCCATATAGCTTGCTTTTCCAGCCACATCCGAGTCGTATCTTCGGAGATGCCAGTTGCAGTGGCAAGATGCTCGATCGCCGCTAGTCCTTTCCAGTAGCCTTGAGGACTATAGTAGGTATTTGCAAGTCAAGCCTCCATTATATCTACGCTATAGTTTATTATCACTATAAACCTTCAATAAGCAGAAAAAAGTTCGTTTTAAAAAAGCAAGACTACAGCCACCGACTAGCGGCATAACCAATGGCGAGCATTCCACCACCTACGAATACCAATTCGCCTGTCTTCTGTGCACTTGATGGCCGAAAGTAGTCGGAGAAACTGGGTTCGTGCATGTCCTGCGGACGTATGCGGTGTAGTCCCACGTGTACCGTATTGTATAGCATAAGAGCACGGTCCGTATTGTTGAGATCCTCAGAAGCATGGTGCTGTAGGCGTTCCTGTTCTTGGACCCAGTCAGATAATGTTTCGCGGTGCTCTTGGAAAGTGACCCAGTCTGCCTGGTACTTCTCTAGTGCCTCGTTGTGCCTTTTTGTCTCTATAGCCGTCGCAGCGGGATCTACACCGGAGAGTTGCTGGAGGAGGTAGCTTCCGCCTGTGAAGGCCATTGAGTCGAGTACGGCTCCACCCAACATCATAGCCAGGGATGCCAGCATAATACCGTAGGTATAGCTAGTCTCTACGAGACACTCTGTGGGATAACCTTTTGGTCCTCGAGATATTGCTTGGCGGCAACGCTACCAGCCAATACAGCCGTCCACTTCACGTAATTCAAGCCGGAAGACGAAGGATCGCTAAGCATAGGCTCCTTGACCAACTTCTTTGCGATGAACCCAATGCCAGTGGCAAGTCCAGTCAATATAGCAGCGTCAGTTACTGTTTTCATCAATTTATTCTCTACCATTGTATGTATATATATTTCTATTTCTTCAAATGTACCTACTCCATGTCCGGCGCACTATCACTATGGCAGTAAAGGCCTTCAGTATATTTTCATGATTTTGCGTCCTTTTGGTTTTTAGAAGAGGTTTTTATTTGTTCGTAAATCGCTCTCGCATATCACTAGTAGTAAATTTCCCCTTTAAAACACACGAAAAACCCTGAAGTTCCGTGTTATTTTCATACTCGTAAAATATGTGTTAGGTGAAATATTTTTGCGGGATAGTGAAGTGTGTTATCTTATCTACATTTTGCGCCCTTTTGGTTTTTTGTAGCGATTTTCTTTCCTGTTGAAAAGAAACCAAACCTTAAGCCACTATCGCCATTTTGTACTGTTTTCTTTGTAAATTGGCCGTCCTGTTCAAATTAATTTTCGAATTTGGCGGCGTACTGTAATTTGTAAGACCCGGATGTGTCGCGCCATTCTGCCCGATGGAACATCTAACTCGCTGACGTGCGGGCTGTTAGACATCGATTTAGGCATTTTAAAGCCAATACAGTTAATAAGTTTGAACAAATAAATATCCAAAGAGCTCAATATTTATCAACGCAATATTTTATCCTACGTACAGTCTACAAGGCATTTATACGAACAGGAGTGTAAACTACCGCGAAACTACGCACAATGCTGTATAAGTCATGCTATCCACCCACGTTACTAGCTGAGTAGTTGTGCTTTTCATCATTATATAAAGAACAAAAGTGGAAAATAATTACATTCATTGTTATCCTGGAGACTCTAACGGCTACGAACAACTAAGAATCCCTTGCAGTCTTTACGCTGGAGCTCAAAACGATTGGATTAAAGTTAACATTTTGCAAATGCCCGTATGTTAAATTTAATTATCTCGACAGGAAGGATAAACACATGAATAATGCAAAAGTGATACGTGAACGTGCTATTGCGAACTTACATAAGCATTAATGGCTTAAGTAGATGCATGGAGGGAGAATAACAAGAACTTGTTTCGGATATGTCTAAACCGATGTCACTACACTGTGGTATCGGTGAAAACTTCAGTAGATCGAATTATACTGAGTTCTCCGGCGCACCCAGCTTACAAATGTTTATATATATATGTCACAAATTATAGTGAACAGAAGAGGCTAGCAGGAGACAGCGAATCCACAAATTATAGTGAACAGAAGAGGCTAGCAGGAGACAGCGAATCCACAAATTATAGTGAACAGAAGAGGCTAGCAGGAGACAGCGAATCCACAAATTATAGTGAACAGAAGAGGCTAGCAGGAGACAGCGAATCCACAAATTATAGTGAACAGAAGAGGCTAGCAGGAGACAGCGAATCCACAAATTATAGTGAACAGAAGAGGCTAGCAGGAAACAGCGAATCCTTACTTCAGTTGAAGTTCACAACGGCCGTCGGCTGGGTACGAGCTAGCGGGAGCCTGGGTTTAAGAAAAAAAACACTTTTTTTCACCAAAACTGATCTGAGAGCTCATTTGTTTGCAGTATACAAAAAGTATACTACAAATGCCCTGTTTTCCACTAGAAGTGTACAGTTGCAGTATATTTTAGGTCAGTACTAAAAGCACACTTAAAGATAGTCTCATTTCGCATGGGTCATGTTGTAACATGGTCGCGTGGGGTGTGGGACTGGTCATCATACTGGATGTGGCAATGGTCATGTTTTCTGTTCATGTGGACTGAACTATCGAAACGGGAATACACCTTTATGAATTAAAATAGTCTATACATATATGGTCTGTACTGTTTGTAGTATGTACGGATGTACGTGTTTATATTACAATCAGTTTTTCAGTTTTAACATTTTCACAAATGTTCTCACGATTCTTTTCAGTACAATATTTTATGTGTTAAAGTAATGATTTGTTTTCTTTCTGCACCATACTTTTTTTAAATTACCAGTCATTTTTTTATTTTAGGTTGTAATAATTACTGAAGTTTATTTCCAACAAATTAACAATATGATATGTTTTGCTTGCCGTAACCGGAACGTTACTGCCACTGCAACAACATTCTATTTCTTTATTTATCAAAAGAAGAATGAAGAAGATAAATGTTCTTACCCAAGATCGAGGCGGACATGCATATACGTTAGTTGTAGCTTCATACATCTTAGATCTCAATCACCTTTTTCTTTTTGCAGTTCCCGTTACGATCACCAGTCCCACTTCATCGCCAGTAAATACCACAGTCAATGAGACAGACACTGTTCAACTCGTATGTACTGCTACCGGTAACCCAACCCCTAACATAACATGGACGAAGAATGGACAACAAGTCGGTACAGGAAGCCCTTACATGATCACGGGTGTCACGAGAGATCAAGCCGGGACTTACATCTGTACAGCCAGTAACGGTGTACTGGAGAACAAGACTGCTACTTTTCATCTAAATGTACAATGTAAGTAGGATTAATCCATATTTTTAAGGAAATCACATCTGTGTTTAAAACTACACATTGATTGTCTTGTACTTTTTATCTGTGCAACTCAGTTATGCATTCATAAGTACTCAGGATCTTTAAAGCTCTCCTTTTTTTCAATAAAGAAGTATAATGATATCGTTTTGAGGAGCAATGTGTTAGTGCACGTGACGTTGAGCATGCGGTGCCGAGTTCGATTCCTGCCATGGACCGGCACATCCGTATAGCTTTGAATTCCTTGATTGGGAGGTTTGCCAGAAAAGTGGTAAAGCTGTGTACCGTCGGCCTCGTGGAAGAGCAGTCGGTTAGACTGAAGGACCTACCGACGTTAAAAATAAAACTTTATTTTACTTTACCCTTCAAGTATTAGTCAGGAGCGGATCCAGGAAATTCAGTAGGGGGAGGGGGAGGGGCGTAGCATGTTCGTCGAATATTTCGCTGCATTCTGAGAGCATTTGTGATTTGTGATTTTTTTTAGACGCCCCCCCCCCCCCCCCCCCCCCCCCCCTAAATCCCCCTAAATCCACCCATGCTAGTAAAGCGAAACGAAAACTGATACAAATCAGATTGTATTTCGAGATAGTGAAAAGACTATTATTAAAGTAGCTTCCTAATCAGAATTATTGGTATAAGCGCTCCCGGTTATAAACCCTACCAAAACCCCTAACAAAGTCGCATAGGCCCAAGGCTTATAATTTTTATTACGGTATTATCAATTTCATTTCAGATAAGCCCAAGCCAAATGTGTCGCTGAGTGTCGATAGAAAGTCAGTCGGCCAGAATGACAACGTTACATTAACATGTACGTCAGGACCAGCAAATCCCGCTGTCATCAGTTATGACTTCTATAACAATGATGTACTCTTAGGAAACAGTGTTACTAACACCTATACTACACCCGCCTCCACATCACTACCGGGCCATAACGTGTTTACATGTGCACCAAGAAACATGCTTGGCACAGAAGCGAATGCAACAGTGCAGGTAGTTGCTAATGGTAAGTCGAGATTATATTTTTATTTGCTAATACAAACTTTAGCCTCAGGCAAACAATTTATTGGTTCGCGAGCATATACGTCAATGATTGAGCATTATAAAGCTTTGGTAAAGAAGAACATGTTAACTACTAAAAGTCCCTTCTTTTTCACAACAGACCCACCAGGGATTGTAACCGCACCAGCTACCAAGATTATTTCAGAAGGCGGCACTTTAACATTATTCTGTAACGCGTCAGGATATCCAGAACCCAACATCACTTGGGTAAAGGTCGGAGGGAGCACGGTCGGTCATGGGAAGACTTTAACCATCGCCAACATCAACAGGACTCATGAAGGCACTTACACATGTACTGCGAGTAATGGACCTAAGTGTAGCAACACAAGCGTTCAGGCCACAGTAACAGTTAACTGTGAGTATTCTGTGTCAGAATTATTTCCAAATTACACATTTTTATGGAAAACATTAAAAGGCTTAAAGTGTTGTTCTTTTAATAAACATCTTCAATTAGCTTACTTCAGCTGTAGAATCTCTTAAGCTTCAAGTATTTGTAAAATAGGTACTTTCGGCACAGGCTGCTCCCCATAAAATCTGAGAAAGGAATCAAGAGAAACTGTGCGAACACAGTGTATGATGTAAACTAAAATCGAAAAAAAAAATACAGAACTCCACCACATGTACCTGAAGAGAACAATGAAAACACACAAATATTTTATGAATAGATAACCACTACTTGACCTTATTTTTCACACGTAGATCGTCCAGAGAGCACCGTGTTCCACCCTTCTCCTACAGTTGACACCAAAACTGTCTGCCATGGGACTCAGCTTTCCTTCAACTGTACAGCAGTCGCTAAACCAGCTGCTGAGTACACCCTGTATCATAACGATCAGATGTACAGCAGGAGTGTCAATGGTTTGTTCAGTGTTAATCTGAACGTCAAGGGTGACAACACCTTCACCTGTGTACCTAACAACACCGTGGGCATTGGACACAACAGCAGCTATCATGTGTTTGCCAAAGGTGTGCAACTAATCGTGAGGCGTGTGTGATGTACTTGACGAAGCACTCTGATTGATTTAATATATTTAAAAATAATAGGAAAAAACGTTGGCAAGGTATTAAAACCCTTATTAACCTGACAACCAATAAATCCACCAGTTAATTGTCTGCAAGAAGGAAATAAGCTGATAAGAAATCCTTTACAAATTATATTGCAAATAAATTTAACATGTACTTTAATAATCTTGCACTGAATTTAGTTTCAAAAATGAAACCTCCCAAAAAATCTCATAAAGATTACCTACGCACTTGTATTAATGATTCCTTCTTCATAAACCCTACTACTCCCAGTGAAACTAAGTAAAATCATTGCTTTACAATCTTGACCCTAATAAGAGCCCTGGAATATATAATTCTCCTATAAAGTTAATTAAACTTGTGAGTTCATATATAGCTGATCCTCTGGAAGCAATTATCAATGATTATTTGCTTAATGGTTGTTTTCCTGACAAATAAATAATTAAAATGATAACTCCACTGCACAAAAGTGGATCAAAATTAAATACTACTAACTTCTGACCTATAGTCTCTAAAATAATTGAACAAACTATGATGAAAAAACTGAAACATTTCTTAGAAACAAAGAAAATCATATTTGAACACAAGTATGGTTTCCAAAAAAAAAAAAAATCAACGGAGCTAGTCGTGCTTGACTCGTTAAATAAAATTGTTGATGCTTTTGGAAACAAGTCATATTCCGCAGTACTGTTCCTAGACTTCGCAAAAGCTTTTGATCAGTAAGGTAAATAATGATATATTAATAGATAAATTAGAAACGTATCGTGTGAGGGGTACTGCTTTGAGTTGGCTGAAATCCTATTTGCTAAACAGAAAACAAATGATCGCCATTATGACATACTATCAAGTGAACTTACAGTAAATAGTGGTGTCCCACAGAATCAGTTCTTGGGCCAATATTGTTCCATGATATTTCAAATTCTTCTAAAGTTCTTGATTTTTTCTTATTTGCCGATGACACTAAACTTCTCTATTCTACCAAGGATGTGAATGAGTTAGAATGCACCATAAACAGAGAACTTACCCATATCCAAGAATGGATTTTAAGTAACAAGCTTTCCCTAAATGTATCAAAATCGAATTTTATAACTTTTCATTCTCCAAAACATAAGATTCCATTTTTTCTACATATAAAGATTGACAATGACGAAATCATAGAAAAAGACAACACTAAATATTTAGGTATAATAGTTGATAAACACTTGACATGGAAACAACATATTGCCTCAATTAAGACTAAGCTAACAAAAACATTAGAGATTATTTACAAGGCCAAAAAGTATGCATCACCACCAGTTTTAAAACAGATTTATTATTCTTTCCTCTACCCATATTTAAATTATGAAATTTTACTCTGGGGTAATGCTTATCCTACTCTGCTAAATCCAATAAAGATTTTACAAAAAGGCTATTCGTGCCATATCCAACGAGTCCTGGAATAAACACACCCTAATTTTACTCTGGGGTAATGCTTATCCTACTCTGCTAAATCCAATAAAGATTTTACAAAAAGGCTATTCGTGCCATATCCAACGAGTCCTGGAATAAACACACCCTAATTTTACTCTGGGGTAATGCTTATCCTACTCTGCTAAATCCAATAAAGATTTTACAAAAAGGCTATTCGTGCCATATCCAACGAGTCCTGGAATAAACACACCCTAATTTTACTCTGGGGTAATGCTTATCCTACTCTGCTAAATCCAATAAAGATTTTACAAAAAGGCTATTCGTGCCATATCCAACGAGTCCTGGAATAAACACACCCTAATTTTACTCTGGGGTAATGCTTATCCTACTCTGCTAAAACCAATAAAGATTTTACAAAAAGGCTATTCGTGCCATATCCAACGAGTCCTGGAATAAACACACCCTACCATTATTTCACAAATCGAAAACACTGGATGATGATTATGACTTCCCTGTAAATAATATTTATTTCTAGCACACGAAACCGTAGCCAAGGTGGAGTTTTTTTCAGGTTCTACCTTCTCTAGTACAAAATGAAGTTTATACTATCTACACGTCATACTATTGTATTTATCTTTTATTTTGTCCCTTCCATCTAGAGCGAAATAAATTGTTGTTGTTGTTATCAAATAGGTCTTTTGTGATGGAACCATATTTCATTTCAAAACTTCTGAGTTCTTTCATTCGTATTATAAAATGCTTGACTGCTTTCAGCTGGGCTTCAAAAAAGAAGATCAAATTTATAATAATCCTTTCTTAATACAGAACCACCAGCCATTGTAACATCACCAGTTGCCACGACAGTTGCAGAAGGTAACACACTAACGCTCTTCTGTAACGCTTCGGGATTACCTAAACCCAATATCACATGGACCAAGGCTGGTGGGAGTGTTATTTCTCATGGAGAGACGCTTGTCATCAATAACATCAACAGAACTCATGAAGGCACTTACAGATGTACGGCGAGTAATGGACCTGAGTGTAGCAACACAAACGCTGATGCTGTCGTTACTGTTAACTGTAAGTACCATGAAAGCAGACTTCGAATGACTGTAACTTTATCGCAACCATCCTATTGCATTATCGTAACTAGCATTGTGACTGGATTATACGAGTTTGTCTTAGTGTCTCTTTGATTCTAAGAACGGTACATTATTGTGATGTAGCAGGTTTATTATCATTATGTTAATACGAGAAAACAGAACTAACTTACAGAGATCAGTTGAAATATTGTACTGGTTGAAATGTCCAACTTTACACTTTTTAAACTTAAAGTTTGTATTTAACTCTTTTTGATAATTTCTCATTTTCGTAGACAAACCAGAGAGGACCAGCTTGGTGAGAGACATCAAACCTGTAGCATGTCTTGAAGATTCCGTCACTCTCACCTGTAACACGAGTGCAAAGCCCGCAGCCGACAGCTACAATTTCTACCGCAATAACCACCGCATTAATAGCAGAAGTACCAATACCTACACGTTTAGTTTATTCACAGTTGGCAGTAATGTGTACACTTGTGTACCTAACAATACCGTGGGGATTGGCAGCAATGCTAGTGTTAGCATAAACGTTAAGTGTAAGTTGTATTGTATACCTAAGTAATGTGTACACTTGTGTACCTAACAACACCGTGGGGATTGGCAGCAATGCTAGAGTTAGCATAAACGTTAAGTGTAAGTTGTATTGCATACCTCAGTAATGTGTACACTTGTGTACCTAACAATACCGTCGGGATTGGCAGCAATGCTAGTGTTAGCATAAACGTTAAGTGTAAGTATTTATGTATACCTCAGTAATGTATACACTTGTGTACCTAACAATACCGTAGCGATTGGCAGCAATGCTAGTGTTAGCATAAACGTTAAGTGTAAGTATTTATGTATATAGAAGTTATTGACCAAGCGTGAGGTCAAGATGGGGGGGATATTGGCCAAGTTCATTTTTTGCGTGTTTATGGACCAGGACGAAGTCGAGGTCCATAAAAACGCAAAACATGAACGAGGCAATATTCCCCGTTATTGACCGGAACAAGCTTGGTCAATAAGGTTATTATTATATGGCGAAAATGAATAAAATCCCACTTTGACGCACGCGCTAGGAACCCATTTCGTGGTAAACTGAAGTGCAGTACGAACGTCGTTATGTGCAGTACGAAGGTCGTTATGTACAGTACAAACTTCGTTATGTGCAGTACGAACGTTGTTATGTGCAGTACAAACGTCGTTATGTGCAGTACAAACGTCGTTATGTGCAGTACGAACGTCGTTATGTGCAGTACGAACTTCGTTATGTGTAGTACGAACGTTGTTATGTGTAGTACAAACGTCGTTATGTGCAGTACGAACGTCGTTATGTGTAGTACGAACGTCGTTATGTGCAGTACAAACGCCGTTATGTGTAGTACAAACGTCGTTATGTGCAGTACAAATGTCGTTATGTGCATGCAGTACAAACGTCGTTATGTGCAGTACGAACGTCGTTATGTGCAGTACAAACTTCGTTATGTGCAGTACGAACGTCGTTATGTGCAGTACGACCGTCGTTATGTGCAGTACGAACGTCGTTATGTGTAGTACGAACGTCGTTATGTGCAGTACAAACTTCGTTATGTGCAGTACGAACTTCGTATTGTGCAGTACAAACGTCGTTATGTGTAGTACGAACGTCGTTATGTGCAGTACAAACTTCGTTATGTGCAGTACGAACTTCGTTTGGTGCAGTACAAACGTCGTTATGTGCAGTACAAACGTCGTTATGTGTAGTACAAACGTCGCTATGTGCAGTACAAACGTCGTTATGTGCAGTACGAACTTCGTTATGTGCAGTACAAACGTCGTTATGTGCAGTACAAACGTCGTTATGTGCAGTACAAACGTCGTTATGTGCAGTACAAACGTCGTTATGTGTAGTACAAACGTCGTTATGTGCAGTACAAACGTCGTTACGTCGTTGTGTGCAGTACATACGAACGTCGTTATGTGCAGTACGAACTAAATTATGATATACCCACAATGCAACGGGGACGCCTTGCACCACAGGAAACCCAAGCTCTAATTGTGTGTATTTGTAAGTATAGTCTTTGATTGTATGGGACTCAGTACTAAACGGGGAAATCACGAATTTTAAAATCGACTGAAATAAACATACCTTTGCTATATCTGTTGTCCTTTGTCATTTATTAGCGATTTGGGCTTCTTTTCCTTTTCGGATCTCCTCTCCCTAAGAAAGACACAAAGCAGCATACTTGGATTTCGACATGCTGAAAATCGGTCCTGTGGCCAACTTTTCCTTTCTCGCACTGACGAAGGCCGATAATTACTCTTCTCCCTCAAATGTTCAGATTTCGAAAATCTTTATCCAAACCTTTCGAAAAGTCCTGATTTCGGTGTTAAATGGTTTTGTGGAAATATATCTTTGAATAGCTGGTGAAGACTGACTTCAGGTCAGTAACACAGTTAACATGTCTGTATATATCTGCCAAGTCTCTGAAATTTGATGCATACTGCAATATTTCAAACCCGCCACATTTTCGCAGTTGTGGGAATCCCGAGGGTACCCCATGGTCATTTAAGGTGTCACAAGTTAACTTTTTCAAAACATCTTCGTTATCGTCAACAAGTAACACTATTTTTTTCATACCCAAGCCAGCTTTTTGAAGATTTTGTTTCTCAAAAGTGAGACGTTGGTGCTCTTTTGGCTTGGCGATCTGCTAGACAGACAAACTGGGCTGTCCAAGAGCGTTGCAATGTAGACTTCCTTTTACCTACTCGTGATTGGTTTTGTCGCCAATTATTGCCAATATGAGTTGGATAAGGTTGAAACAAATTAAAAGTGTTCTTTCTTCTCTCACTTGCTGAAGTGGCGTACTTGAACGGGAGCACTGTTCCTTCGAGAGACGCACGCAATCTCCGATTGTTGTGATTCCAAGTCGGATCAAACAACTTTCTGACATGGATAACACGGTCTCTGGCTCAACCTTCTCAATAAATCTCTCCAAAATTATACCTAATCCCAGTTCTTTAAAGTGCCGAATGAAATGAAAAATTCAATCCCGTTTTTATGTTATTTTATTAAATCCTATGCTTCCCTTAATCACTTTGTTCAATTAAAAATCAATTTGGAGAGCGCGAACCAATTTTTTTTCGTATCGAAGTCAAGGAAAATTGCCAAAATCAGGCGGAATTTTTTATGCCGTTAAAGAAGGCTAATCACATGCGTGACGTCACTTGGTCTGCGTAATTTATTCACAAAAGTAAAAATATGACCAACGGCAAATCTTCTATTTGAAAAAAAATATGGCCAACGTCCAGGTTTCTCTAAGTAAGACATATTTAGAATGAAAATTGAACAAAAATGCATTTATATTGTAGTATTTATGGCGACAAAGAACTGCTTCTAGACAATGTCTTTTATACTTGGTCACATCTTCCCTGTTCCGATGAACGGCGGGAAAGTGTCATTGACCGAGAGGCATGGTGCCGAGAACAATAATGCGCTTGCACAAGGCATCCCCGTTGCATTGTGGGTATATCATAAAGAAGTTTGTACTGCACATAACGACGTTTGTACTACACATAACGACGTTTGTACTGCACATAACGACGTTTGTACTGCACATAACGACGTTTGTACTACACTTCAAAAACTCATGAATAATAAATGAGCATTTTGTCCAATCAGATGAAGCAAATCAGTCACGTGCATGCTCCTTTATACCTGATAAAATCTCATCATTCTAAAAGGCCCGCGGAGGGATTTGAATTATGTCGCAAGGGGAAACGGGGTTCAGTAATGATTGAGACAATGCACTTTCTATTGATGTTTCAACTTTCTCATTGAACTGCTAATTAGGATGAACGTTTTATATAAAGAATACTAATGAACATGAAATTCTATATAAAGTTTCATCCTAATTAAGAATTCACTGATAAAGACCCAAAGATAGCAAAAAGTACACGGAACATAAGGTACCTAGAAATTAAATTTTGCACTAAATTTACTAATATCAGCGGACTACCGAGATACACAGAAAATACCAAGCCACTGTTTAGTTCCAATTATTAAACCAAACTCAAAGCCGTAAAATAATAAAAACGTGCATTAAACTTACGAATGAAAAGTCCGAAGACTACAGCAAAGCTGATATACATATTAAACTTACATATTTTGTGCCGAAGTCAAACATTTTGAGTCTGCCGTCATGTCAGTCACATCGCTTTCCAAGTCTTGAACTTTATCGAGGTAAACCACAACACCAAATCCTTCAAGTGCAGGTTCTTCTTGCATTGCGAAACGCCGCTTCAAACAACATAGTATGGTAATTTCTGAATAGTCATGTCATTCCCTTGAGATGTTCGTGATTACAGGCGGTGATTACTCGAATATTTTGCATGGCGTTGTGAATACAAAGGTTCAATGGTTCATTAAGTAACCATTCCCTTGAGATGTGCGTCTTTCTTTCATTGCATTCTTAAAGTGTTTTTGAAGCCGTTTAAAACACTCACAGCACGTGTTTTATCAAGTCTAAAAATTATCGGGCTTCGCCCTCGCAATTTTAAACTTGATAAAACACTACTGTTCGTGTTTTAAACAGTACATAACGACGTTTGTACTGCACATAACGACGTTTGTACTGCACATAACAACGTTCGTACTGCACATAACGACGTTTGCACTACTCTTTGCAGTGAATGATGTCGGCGACGCTTTGTGAGTAATAGTAAGCGTGGAATTTGAAATGGCAATGATTAAATGTACACTACTATAATAATAATTCACCACAGTCCCATGGCGCTTTACATATTACTGACATATCCCGTCAGTGAATTATTTCGGACTGCTTTACGGCGCTAATAGCTGCCACGCAGTTTACAATGTTGAGTGTGTGGTTAGTGCAATGGCCAGGCTGCTGTACCGGGTGGCAATCCCCTACTCTTTTTCGAGTAGTACAGCAGGTTCTTTCACGTCCCCTTCAAATACTGATTAGGAGTAGGAGACAAGGCCAACGGCTTATAAACGTCCCTGCTAAAGACGCGGCCGGATTCGAACCCCCGACCTCCCGCACTCTAGACCGTGCTCTACCAACTGAGCTAACCAGTGAGGCGGTTGCCCTACTGCACTTTTTGAACTTTTCAAAGATCAAATACGAACCTTGTACTATCTTTGCTCACAAAGATATTCTAAGTGATTCGCATGAAAAGAGTGGTTCGTATATTGAAATGATTACTAGACATAATGAAAAGTTTAGTTATCATATCATACAATAGTAGTGCTCATATTGTTTTAGGCTCATAACTTATTAATGTACAAATACTCGTATGAAAAGAGTGATATATATGACAGTGATGGTGTTCCATAAATTCAGGTCCATCGATCTCATTTCGTGCAAAATGACGGTGGATTGTAGGTCGGGGAAGACCTAACCAGGGGACTTTGAAAGGGACGATTCCCCTACCCCTGGGGGAAATCGTCAAGATTTGTTCTGTCTTTTTACAATCCCCCTGATCAGCCCGGGGGTCGACCCCTCGGGGAAGCCGCTGATAGGTGCATAAGTTGTATTGTATACCTCAGTAATGTGTACACTTGTGTACAATACCGTAGGGATTGGCGCAATTATATATACTAGTGTTAACATAAATGTTAAAGGGATACCCGAGTGAAAAACACATTTGGGCTCAAAAGCATCTTTCAGATGTACTTTGTTCAGAAAATGTATTAAAATTTGATAAAACTTTTTCAGAGTTAAGAACGAGACCCTTAAAGTTAGCCCCGCGAAGACCTGGGCGCCGCCATTTTGTTGGCATTAATTCCTGTGACGTTTTTTACGTCACTTCGTCCCACCGGAGTCTTGCGGCTAACTTGTAGCGACTTGAATTCTTTGCAGAATTTTCACACGCTCGGAATTAGAGTAGATTTTCATCGATATGGCAGAGCAATTTCGTACTAGAACAAAACTATGATAAAGACGATATTGTGAGAGAAGTTTAGAAGACTGGGAGGACGAGGAAAAGCATGTGGAAGGCGAGAATATCAGACCAACAACAAAAGGCGACTACCGAGCTAGTGCAAAACTGGTGCTATGATGTAAAGATTCGCTGTGTGTTTTTGTATGGAACTTGTCAGCCTTAAACGCAAGACTAAGGTAGATTATGACAATATTGGCATTGCTTTCGAAACTTAAGTATTATTGGAGCTATATAATTTGCGTGTTATCCGGTTCGATCTGTACTGACTGCATGGCTTTGTGCAACTGAAACGAAACACCTGAAAAGTTAAAACCTCCCTGTAAAAACCGATCATAACTAGCCCAACATAGCAGAATATATGCAATGACACAAGAACGAGACACTCGGAGCAATTTTATTGCAAAAATAATTCCATTCCTTATTAAATTGTGTGAAAGCATTGGCGCGATCAAGCCCGGCATGTTTGTGCAATTGTGGTGGAACTTGGCGCGCGCCCGCTGTTTCACAACACATCAGTTAGGTAAACGAAATTAAAATTATGTGGCTTGCTGCACCCTGATTATCTCTCTGGGTCAAATTAAACAAGTTTCGATTGCTATGCCGATATCAATATTGTAATAATCTACCTTTAGTCTTGTGTTTAAGGCTGACAAGTTCCATACAAAAACACACACAGCGAATCGTGTCATCATAGCACAACACCAGTAGCACTAGCTCGGTAGTCGCCTTTTGTTGTTCGTTGATATTCTCGCCTTCCACATGCTTTTCTTCGTCCTCCCAGTCTTCTGAACTTCTCCCACAATATCGTCTTCATCATATTTTTGTTCTAGTACGAAATTGCTCTGCCATATCGATGAAAATCTACTCTAATTCCGAGGGTGTGAAAATTCTGCAAAGAAAACAAGTCGCTACAAGGTAGCCGCAAGACTCCGATGGGACGAAGTGACGTAAAAAACGTCACAGGAATTAATGTCAACAAAATGGCGGCGCCCAGGTCTTCGCGGGGCTAACTTTAAGGGTCTCGTTCTTAACTCTGAAAAAGTTTTATCAAATTTTAATACATTTTCTGAACAAAGTACATCTGAAAGATGCTTTTGAGCCCAAATGTGTTTTTCACTCGGGTATCCCTTTAAATGTAAGTATTTGTGTATACCTCAGTTACATGTTCATATGTCTCAGTTTTCAAACCTTGACTTTGGAGTTCATCAATTGTAATGAAAAGTCATTTACAAAACGTAAACAATTATAGAATGAATAATTAATTGGTTTACAACGAGGCAAGAGAAACATGTTACGCTGGGAGATTCTCTATTCAAGTGTTGTTGTGCTCAGTTGAATATATATATGGAAACAGAGAAGTCAAAACTGAAACAAAGACATTAGATAACTGATAATAATATATCAGTAATAAATATTAAAAGCTCATTCCTTAATTGATTTCTTTATAGCTCCTCCCGTCATCACCGGCTTCTCTTCACCTCAAACTGTTGTTGAACGAACAAGTGTAGTGATACTGCAGTGTAATGTGTCTGGTAGTGAGCCGTTAAACACGACAATAGAGAAGGTTGGTGGCCAACAGCTCGCTAACGCCAACAGTTACACGTTTACTCAGATTACAAGAAACGACGAAGGTACTTACCGATGTACGGTTCACAATGGAGACCAGTGTCCTGCAAGGAATGAAACAACGACTATTACTGTTAATTGTGAGTACGCATATTTTAGTACAAATCAAAATTGCAAAGTAACGATGATTAATGGCTGTCAAAGGTAGGTAGCGTCTAATTTTAATCATATCCAATATATTCTAAAAAAATCACGATGTTATTTACTTATACTTTATGATTTTTATGTTATTATTATTTTTAGTTATATGGGCTTTATCTACTGCAGTTTAAGGTTCAAATGTGTTTCTTACAGTCATATTTCATCTTACTAATACGGGGTAAAAGATAATATATAGTAGTATCTTACATGGCCGCGCGGAGACGGTTTTTAAATTCTCGTGGTGATCAATGCCGTAATACTTGCAGAAGTGAGAGAAGCGATCGACGGTGTTGCGCCAAAATCACCACGAGAAGGTAGAACAGTACCTCCGCGAAGCTATAAATTACCGTGTTATGCGCGCGAATAATAAATTTAGACATGAATTGAATAAGAAGTTTACAGTTATAGTTAGTAAGAGAAAAGTGAATTGATCAGTTTCAGTTCAGTTTTCTTGGCAATACCTAGTTATTTTAGAATATAATAATATAGATGAAGGTGTGCAGTGGTTAAAAGAGCTTAAGCTTTTGAGTTAACCACTGCCACAGGGAAAATAAATCAGGCTAAGACTAGGTCAGGTTTTTATGTAGTATAGGCCTGCGACTAGGTCAGGATTATGTGTAGTATACAATATCTAATTTCTTCATACTTCATATCAGTGATTTTAAGTCAGTTTACCCTCTATATTCACTATAGTTATCCATTTCAGTTATCAGCTATAAAATTGCCGTATCTCATTAACATCACATTTTGTTCATTTTACTTTTACGTCATATTTTTGCATCAACTAATTTCCCTGATCATGTCATATTTTAAATTCATCAGCGATTTCACGTTTTGTTCATTTTACTTTTTATACGTCATACTTTTGCACAAAAAAAAGCAATATTGAAGATCGATTCACTCGGGAAAGTGCTTTTCTTGAAAGGTAATTTACTGGTCCTGACATTAAAAATAACTCACTACCTCTCACGAACAACTTCTTTCGGCACAACAACACATAACGCCTTTCATATATACCCTACTTCTATTTAAAGGAGGTTCACTACCACTCACTACCATATCTTAAATAAGTCCATTCACATGTCCATACACATACGTCAAATTATCGTTCTTACTTCATGGTTACTTAATACTTAACACTTGAATGTACTGTGTGATTTCCTTCCAGCTAAATCTGACACCTCATCAACACAGGACACGATTAACATTCACGATTCTTGTTTTGGGGTAAAGAGCACAAAAAAATAGACAACAAAGCACCAAACTCTCTCCAACATTTTTGAGTAAACAGTAACAACAAAACAGTGAAAACAAAAACAAAATAAAGTACAAATATGCACAAAAATCAATAAACTTTGTCAAAACAAAAATACCTTAGAGAAAAACATTGAAGTATGTTTTATTTTTGAATGAAAACGTTTTAAACTACTGAATTAATTGTGAAAAAATATTAATAAAAAGATATTTAGAGAAGATCTTCAACATTGCTTCTCCTCTAATAATAACAGTGCATTGAACGTTGGTCTTTAATACACCGGAAAATATTTGTTAACAGAAATGTAATTTATCATAATTGGCGAAATTGGCTTCACAAAATAAAACCCTAAGAAAGACAAGCAATGTAGAAAGAAACAATGCGATGCAAACAAACAAAACACAGAAAAATATATCACAGGTTCACAATATCTACTAAAAGTATGGACAGACATGTACTTCCAATAAATGCTTTTTATGTTTAAAAGGTAGCCATTCTTTGCACAGATGACGGAGAAGACAGGATACAAGCAAGAATTCCAGCTTTCTCGGCGTAACCCTTATTAAAATTATCTCATGCCAAGAAAACAAAAACCAAGTGTGATCGATAAAATCTGCATGAGAGACTGAAACCTCACGCGACCGTAAAGTTTCAGAATCGTTCGCTCTTATCCATAATAATAATAATAATAATAATAATAATAAATAATAATAATAAATCTTTTGAGAGGAGGCCTCCGTCACTTATGCAAAAGTGATTTTCAGGAGGGTCCTCTATAACATAAAATTAAAAATTAAAAGACAAAATGGACATAGAATAATGGATAAAAATGTTAATAAGAAAGAACGATCAAAAAGATAAAACTAGCATAAATACTGATTAATTAAAAACTTATTTATATTTCTTTTAAAAATCAACTTAGGCATGGTTTTTTTTAATTCATTTGGCAGGGAAGCCCAATCGTTTGTTGCCCTAAAGTATGTAGCACGCCTTCCCCATTCTATCCTCGGCTTGGGGAGTCTCGGCAGATATCCGTTCCTAGTATTATGACCATGCGACTGACTTAAAGTAGTTTTGAAAATATCAAAGTGTTCTGGAATATCCCCTTTGATTGCATTCTGAACGGCAACACATCGATGTCCGAAACGCCTTCCGACCAATGGGATCATTTAAGCGATGCCAGGGCCTCAGCTGACGACAGCTTGCCTCCTTCAATCTTTTTAGCAAACCGATTTTGGAATGCCTGTAGCTGTTCCATCCTGTTCAGTCTCTCATCCATCAATGGTTTTATGTCCTCATACCTATCACACACACCGATCATTCATACCACTTTTCATTTAAGCTCATATGAACACTTTTTGGTACGACTTTTGAAGTTGTTCGTCAAGAAATGCGGTTGTCAGTACACTTTACCTTTCTACGGTGCATCGAACGGTTAGATCACGCTCTCCTTTGGAAATTTATCTTTTACAGACTCCAGTGAAATGTTTGAATCGATCTTCGGTTATGCCAGTCCCAAAAATACTTTTAAAAATCTAGCTATGTTTCAATTCTTTGAGCGTCAATCTTTATGTACATCGTGTTTGAAACAGACGTCACTATTTTAAAGATGTTTTTACATGGACAAAGTGTACGCTCTTTACGAGTCTGGATTTAAAAAATGGTTGTCTTGAGACCTGTATGCAGTGGGAATAAAGCACTCGCGCATTTTTTCTTGGTTTCATCGACGCTATGCGATGTTTTTTCCACCTGTAAGGTACGTTTTTTATTTATTTAATGCACTTATTATGTTGTGTGTCTTCTTCATATGATGTAAAATCAACAATCAGTTCAAAAATATAATTGAGAACAACTCATTGCTTTAAAACCTAAAAGACAAACACATGTCGGACATTCAGTGAAAATGGCTGTCATATGAGGTTTTTGATACATTAAAAAAAAATTTGATTTAGCACCAAAACTCTCTGGATAAACAATATAATTACAAACGCAGCTATTTCAAAAAGTTAGTCTCGTGCATGGTACATTGTGCATGTTGCATTGTGCATGTTGCATTGTGCATGTTGCATGGTGCATGTTGCATGGTTCATTTCACATTTCGCATTTCGCATTTCGCATTTCGCATGTTGCATTTCGCATGTTGCATTTCGCATGTTGCATGTTGCATGTTGCATGTTGCATGTTGCATGGTGCATGTTGCATGGCGCATGGCGCATGGCGCATGGCGCATGGCGCATGGCGCATGGCGCATGGCGCATGGCGCATGGCGCATGGCGCATGGCGCATGGCGCATGGCGCATGGCGCATGGCGCATGGCGCATGGCGCATGGCGCATGGCGCATTATGCAAGGTGCATGGCGCATTATGTATTGTGCAATATGAGAAAGTCACTAGTTCCCAACACTTTTTCTGCATTTTCTGGACCCGGTCTTTAATTGAATGTGTATTGTACATGATAATCTTTGTTGAAATAGCTGTATAAAAATAAGGGATGAAGTAAGAAAATAGACATGGTTTGATGAAAGTCGTACGCAAATGGCATAGTTATTCACACTTCGTACGTCTATCACAGACAATCCAGAAAGCCTCTCACTCACTACCGATAAGAGTAACAACACCTTTCTCCGTGGCGACAACGTAACGCTGTCCTGCAGCTCACAGGCCAAACCACCACGATGCAACGTCACATTTTATCATAATGACGTCATCATAGCATCCCATCACAGCAGGACATGCGCAGACGGGCAGGTGACCACTCATCTCATTACCAACATTCAGGGCTGCAATGCAGACAATTATTCCTGTGAAGTTGTTAATATTGCACAGCCAAGTCGGCAAACAATAACGGTGACAGTCAATGGTAAGCAATAGTTAAGTATACTGCATGACAGTGTACACGAGCCATCTTGATGTAATAACCTTTACAGTTAAAGCTACGTTTTCCACCAAGCGACATATCGAATTAACCCAAGTTAAACTAGTAGTAATAGCCAAGTTTTAGAGAAAAACTCGTGTTTCTATCAATCAAATACAGCTTATAAAAGAGTTAGTACTCGGAAAAGAATAATTCACCTTTACACTGATCAATTGTCCAACATCCTTTGATATAGTTTAACGGCTGTCAATTGCTTATATCGGATGCTTTATTGCACATATGGAGTCTCTATGGGCATTTACAATGGGGAGCCATTAGGCGAGTAAATCCCATACAGATCGGGCGCGAATACTAGCTTGTCTTACTTGTGAAATGAAATTATATAATATGTAATAATGTTTAATAAATTAGAATTAAGTGCTATAGTTTAAATCACGGTCATGCGCAGTGCACACAAAAACAGGTCCCATACTTGTGAGACGGCCGCTGTGCATCAATACAGGAGTTTTACCTTCACATTTCACCCGACCGCGCGGGATAGTCGAGACCTCTATTAACACTAGCATAGTGTTGGTTGGATACAAAACTGATTAATTAAACAACATTGTTGTATACCGGTAACACTGCTGTCTGTACTAAGGTATAAAGAGGCGGCCATCACGTGGTACCATTCAGCGCACACGATTGGCTAGTGCACTTATGAATTATGAATGAATGTTACAATCACTGTTTCTAAGAGCAGGCTTATTGATATCTACATTCGGTTCTACTTTACTAATTATAAACATTTAGACCTGGATTCCTCTGTGATGTTTCTGTTGAATATGATATGTGATATGATATGTCCATATTTGGATGGAGATTCAAAGCCGTTGTAGCTCGGTAAACTACGTAATTAATATATTTTAGAACCTAAGAATAATAATGTGAAAGCATCAGTATAACTTCTGTGTGATTTGTTTTTTAGTTCCACCGACGATAAGCGTAACGCCATCTACAAACACGGGCAACATCTTATCAGAAAACATCACTTTAGTTGAAGGAAGGTTGCTAAAGATTAACTGTAGCGCTAGCGGGTGTCCTGCGCCAGTCATCACATGGACAAGGCAAGGATCATCCAACGTGTTGGGAAGCACCACTGGACATGAGTTAACACACGAGTTTCAAAGTTTGCGAAAAAATGACACGGGCCGATACGAGTGCAAAGTCGATAATGGGGTAGCTGGAAGTCCCAAGACGAAGTTCATCAATTTAAATGTCATCTGTAAGTGTTCATTTGATACCTACAGTCTGTAAATGTTTTATACACACCGTTTATTGTTTATAAAAGAAATATAAAGGTATGATGAACATTATATGCATTATCTTCAATTCGATACGAAAACACACATTCAATTATAATATAGCGGTTTCAATCTAACGAGCCGTTTTGATTGGCTAAAAAAACATGTTTTACCAGAGTATATATTGTTTTGAACTGTTTGTTGAAGGCAATAAAAAAGCTGAAACCTTTGACTCGAAATTGAGATATAAGAATCAATAGGCCCTCATGATCCCCATGGGAAAGGCGTTGCCATGAATACTGGAGAGCAAGCTATCTTTTAAAACGCAGTTTTGGAAAGATCGGCAATTGATTGGAGGTGGAAAATAGTATTTGCAAACAGGTTTTTCTAATAGCAATACCGATCTCGTACAAGGCCTTTGAATAAATGAAGTCAGTTATATTTTGCTCTCCAGTACAACCACGTGATTTGTTAGCTGCAAAGGGCCTATTCGTTGTCAGGTGCTCGATAGACTTGCTGAACAACAAAGGTCAAGCAAAGGTTAAGGCCCGCTTCAAATGTTAGCTCAGTGGTTAAGCTCCGGACTGTTGAGCGGGAGGTCGCGGGTTCAAACCCCGGCCGGACGAACACTCAGGGTCTTAAAATAACTGAGGAGAAAGTGCTGCCTTTGTGAAACAACTGCAAATGGTTAAACCTTCACGTCTTCTCCGATAAGGACGTCAAATCGTTGGACTCCTGTCGGCCTCAAGTTTATCAGTCTCATCAACATGTCACGAGTTACCGACGTTAAATAAAGTTGCCTTACTTTCCGTCGAACTTTCCATGCGCTGAACCTAATTATATCAAAAGAAGCCGCCTAATTATATTTTGTTTCGATTGCGTGAAACGTTCGAAGTTTGCATCGGGCCTAAGTCACTTAAAGTAATCGTTTCATTGAGCTTACGGATGGATATCTTGACCGAACTGTTGACAGCTCCGATGCGAAAAGAAGGTCGAATGTACGGCACCTCAAGTGACCACAAATTTGATGGACTTTCTGTGCAAATAAATACGTGTCTAAGCTATGGAACTTTCTTAAAATCGCCATAAAGCCACGAAGACGAGTCCAAAGAAGTTTGGCGTGACAACACAACTCTCACTTTGCTGTTGTTCGATGTCAACATCCAACAAGCTAAATCAGACAGTCGATGATGAGAGAAATTAACTGAGGGTGTCCGGTCATTTTCCACAGACTGATTTACGTCGATCATTTTGGCAGAGCTATTCTGTTCCGGCAAATAATTAAGCCGGTTTCGAGACACAAAAGAGCATGAAAGCGCCTAGTCAACGCAACTTCCATGGTATCTGATATCTTGCCTCTGACCTGCTTAGATGAATAACAATCCATTAGGAGTTAGTCTGGCTTCTTAGTTCAATCCTGTTCACAACCTGTCCAGTTGTCTGTAATAGAAATTACTAAACATTACGAGGAGTTCGAATTAAGCAAACATATTGTAAATGGCTTCAGGTGGCTGACTTCATTAGACTGTTCCAGGAAGACTGAGCGATACAAATAAATAATCCTGGATACATTATCATACAAATATAAGTGTGTCGTTTACGTCCATTTGTTCGTTAGATCCAGGATATAAGCATAAAGTGCGTCTATCAATCCGATAAAGTAATCGAGTGCACACCGTACGAAGCTTTTACTTTGTGAAAACGTGACTGATTACATAGTGACCTTTAGCAACCAGGACGGCGACAGCAGTGACGACGAGACGTAGAAAAGTATTTTCCGACGCAATTTTGTGTTTACTATTACCTTTATTCGCCTTTAATTGCTTTCACAACCAGATTTTAAAAATATATGATCAGCGTCGAGTTCCGTTGAGTCAGAACGAAAAACGGAGTGATTTACTTTCTTATGTTCGCTTAGAATTTGGTGTTTTCACATTGTGTTTTTGCAGATAGCGACAAAATTTAGGCGACGGCGTGTACTTTCATATGCTATTTTTGTATTTTGTAATTAAGACTATTGTTTTATGCCGTCGTCCTAGACAATCACATAATGCATTATGTTTTAAAATATTTTTCCGTTTTCGATCCCAGACTCTTACTGTGCTGATGATGCTCTACGATGATGCATGATGCTCTACGAAATCGTAAGGCTCTGGGAAACTCCAGAATTTAGAGAGCCCTGATTGGTGTTTTATAAAACAATACAGATGCATTTGAAGGGAAGAAAGCAAAATTACGGACGAACACAAGCGTGTCTGAAGTTAGGTCAAATAATTTCGCCAAGTAACCGGAACATTTCAATATTAATACCATAAATTCCTAATTTCAACTTGAAATTTCACGCGTAATTTGTAATTTCACATGTGAAATTTCAAACGCCGCCTACGAGCGCTTAAAATAATACGAAGAGGGAGGAGGAGAGAGGAGGAGAAGGAGGGAGGAAGAGGAGGACGGAGGAGGAGGAGGGAGGAGGAGGGAGGAGGAGGAGGGAGGAGGAGGAGGGAGGAGGAAGGAGGGAGGAGGAGGAGGGAGGAGGAGGGAGGAGGAGGAGGGAGGAAGAGGAGGAGGAGGGGGAGGAGGGAGGTGGAGGTGGAGGGAGGAGGAGGCGGCGGTTACGGGCGTTGCGGGCGTTGATGGCTTATGGGCATCGGGTGTTGTGAGTGTTGTGAGTTTCTAGAATAGATGCTTTGTAGTCTAGAACGACTAGACTAGAAAATAATACAATTTCTAGACTAGATTAGAAAATGAAAGCTAAAGGAGAGTTTTTAATCTAGACTACCTAGGTCATTAATTTTCCTCTCCTCGGTAAAAACACAACTGTCTGTAGCATTGTCAACAAGAAATTGCATAAATAAGTGTAATCTTGTAACACGGTACATTATATCAACCCAAGAACTGAGAAATAAGAAAGTTATCAACTCCGCGACTATAAGGAGAACGAACTGTAAATTGATGTTTTTGAGATTGAATAAACTTTGTTTAAGTTATCTGGTGGATTTGTGTTTTATTCGTATGGTAATTATAGTTCAGTTTTGGAGAAGAATTTGCATCTCAAGAGTTTTCCTCAAAACAATAGGGTTATTGTTTCTGACATACTGTACTGATGACCCTTCAGTTATCGGTAATCCCTAAGGACAATAGCAAAGTTGGTCTTATGAGTCATAGTGGATTTACTATAAAGGTTTATAAATATTCTGATCTGAGAATCACGTTACGAGTGATAGCGAAGGTAATAGCTGTAAGGAAAATAAAAAAAAACATTTTAGGCGTTCTGTCGGGGTTCTGATGTGCGGCTGAAATTGAAATCCTCCGCCTTCTATGCCGTCATCAGATTCCACCACACTTTATTCATGAGCCCCAGCCAAAAGATAATTTATTCACCTCCATTTTATTCATGAGAGCGCCGCACTTTGTTTATGCGGAAAGACAATAGATAATGAGAAACCACCACACTTTATTCATGAGTCCAAGATAATAGAACCGTGACGTCATTGAATTAATGAGCGGGCCGCAAAAATTAGCATAGCGCCGCAAAAAACCGGCTAATTCCATGCACCCTATACTACTGACGCAACACCGTTATTATTTTAGATAGTGTTTTTGTGTCCTAATTCGTCAGCGTGACATCATGTTTCCGTTCTCTTGTCACGTTGTACACATATAATTATAGTAATTATATTCTCAATTTGTATATTACAAAATCGAGGTTTGAAAACTGAGACATATGAACATATAACTCAAGTATACACAAATACTTACATTAGCATTGCTACCAATCCCTACGGTATTGTTTGGTACGCGGCAAGTGCCTACATTACTGAGGTATACACTAATACTTACACTTAATGTTTGTGCTAACACTAGCATTACTGCCAATCCCTACAGTGTTGTTAGGTACAGAAGTGTACACATTACTGAGGTATACAATACAACTTACACTTAACGTTTATGCTAACACTAGCATTGCTGCCAATCCCTACAGTGTTGTTAGGTACACAAGTGTACACATTACTGCCAACTGTGGACAACCTAAACGTGTAGGTGTTAGTACTTCTGCTATTAATGCGTTGGTTATTGCGGTAGAAATTGTAGCTGTCGGCTGCGGGCTTTGCACTCGTGCTACAGGTGAGAGTGACGGAATCTTCAAGACATGCTACAGGTTTGATGTCTCTCACCAAGCTGGTCCTCTCTGGTTTGTCTACGAAAATGAAAAATTATCAAAAAGTGTTAAGTACAAACTTTAAGTTTACACGTGTAAAGTTGGACATTTCAACCAGTACAATGTTTCAACTCTCTGACCTCTGTAAGTTACTTCTGTTTTCTCGTATTGACATAATGATAATAAACCTGCTACATCACAATAATGTACCGTTCTTAGAATCAAAGAGACACGAAGACAAACTCGTATAATCCAGTCACAATGCTAGTTACGATAATGCAATAGGATGGTTGAGATAAAGTTACAATCATTCGAAATCTGCTTTCATGGTACTTACAGTTAACATTAACGACAGCATCAGCGTTTGTGTTCTTGCACTCAGATCTATTACTCGTCGTACATCTGTAAGTGCCTTCATGAGTTCTGTTGATGTTATTGATGACAAGCGTCTCTCCATGAGAGATAACAATCCCACCAACCTTGGTCCATGTGATGTTGGGTTTAGGTAATCCCGAAGCATTACAGAAGAGCGTTAGTGTGTTACCTTCTGCAACTGTCGTGACAACTGGTGATGTTACAATGGCTAGTGGTTCTGTATTAAGAAAGGATTCTTAGAAATTTGAAGCCCAGCTGAAAGCAGTCAAGCATTTTATAATACGAATGAAAGAACTGAGAAGTTTTGAAATGAAATATGGTTCCATCACAAAATACCTATTTGACATTAGTTTGAATACAACAGCAACATCAACTTATTTCACTCTTAAGATGGAAGGGACAAAATAAAAGATAAATACAATAGTATGGTTTCGTATGCTAGAAATAAATATTATTTACAGGGTAGTCATAATATAGAATGTATAATATAAGGAGCGTGAGTCATGAAAAACAGAGGTGGAAAAAAGAGAAAGATATATAATATACATGTACGATATTTGAGTATATACTTGTTTTAATTCTAATATGAGAGCTAGGAGCTTAATATGATAAAGAAGAGGCTAATGATGTGAATGTTTTAATGCATATTTATAATTTTCAATGAGAATAAAAATAATGTCTTTTTTTAACTATTTCTATTCTTAGTTTTAGTACTTTCCGTTGATGTTAATTATTTTTTTATAATCAGTTCTTAAGTAACTTATAAAAAATGCTTAGACTTGGACGTTCTTGTGTTATGTCGGTGAACACTACTGAGAGGCATAAACATATTTAAGACTGTATCATTTAGGTTTTGTGGTAAATGTCATACAAGAATAGGCTAGTATTTACTTTGAGAACATCATCCATTTTTAATTTGTGAAATAATGGTGGGGTGTGTTTATTGCAGGACTCGTTGGATATGGCACGAATATCCTTTTTGTAAAATCTTTATTGGATTTAGCAGAGCAGGATAAGCATTATCCCAGAGTAAATTTGCATAATTTAAATATGGGTAGAGGAAAGAATAATAAATCTGCTTTAAAACTGGAGGTGATGCATAATATTTGGCCTTCTAAATAATCCCTAATGTTTTTGATAGTTTAGTCTTAATTGAAGCAATATATTGTTTCCATGTCAAGTGTTTATCAACTATTATACCTAAATATTTAGTATTATTTTTTTCTATGATTTCGTCATTGTCAATCTTTATATGTAGGGAAAATGGAATCTTATGTTTTGGAGAATGAAAAATTATAAAATTTGATTTTGATACATTTAGGGAAAGTTTGTTACTTAAATATGGGTAAGTTCTATATTTATGGTGAATTCTAACTCATTCACATCCTTGGTTGAATAGAGAAGGCTAGTGTCATCGGCAAATAAGAATAAATCAAGAACTTTAGAAGAATTTGAAATATCATGGAACAACATTGGTCCGAGAACTGATCCTTGTGGGACACCACTATTTACTGTAAGTTCACTTGATAGTATGTCATTAATGGCGACAATTTGTTTTCTGTTTAACAAATAGGATTGAACCAACTCAAAGCAGTACTCCTCACACCACTGGGAGTAGTAGGGTTTATGAAAAAGGAATCATTAGTACTAGTATTAATACTAGTGCGTAGATAATCTTTATGAGATTTTTTGGGAAGTTTCATTTTTGAAACTAAATTCAGTGCAAGATTATAAAAGGACATGTTAAATGTATTTGCAATTTGTAAAGGATTTGTTATCAGCTTATTTCCTTCTTGCAGACAATAACTGGTGGACTTATTGGTTTTCAGGTTTATAAGGGTTTGAATACCTTGCCAACGTTTTTTCCTATTATTTTAAAATATATTAAAGTGTTTCAACCAATCAGAGTGCTTCATCAAGTACGTCACACACGCCTCTATAATTAACGATTAGTTGCACACCTTTGACAAACACATGATAGCTGCTGTTGTGTCCAATGCCCACGGTGTTGTTAGGTACACAGGTGAAGGTGTTGTCTCCCTTGACGTTCAGTTTAACACTGAAGAAACCATTGACACTCCTGCTGTACATCTCACCGTTATGATACAGGGTGTACTCAGCGGCTGGTTTAGTGACTGCTGTACAGTTGAAGGAAAGATGAGTCCCACGGCAGACTGTTTTGATGTCAACTGTAGGAGAAGGGTGGAACACGGTTCTCTCTGGACGATCTACGTTTGAAAAATAAGGACAAGTGGTTAGCTATTAATAAAATATTTGTGTTTTCGTTTCTCTCTTCACAGGTACATGTGGTGGAGTTCTGTAGTTTTTTTTTCGATTTTAGTTTACATCATACACTGTGTGCTACTTCGCACAGTTTCTCTTGATTTCTTTCTCAGATTTTATGGGGAGCAGCCTGTGCCGAAAGTACCTATTTTACAAATACTTAAAGCTTAAGAGATTCTACAGCTGAAGTAAGCTAATTGAAGATGTTTATTAAAAGAACAGCAGCCTCTCGCTCGAAAAGCTAAGCCATCTTTAAGCCTTTTAATGTTTTCCATAAAAATGTGTAATTTGGAAATAATTCTGACACAGAAGATACTCACAGTTAACTGTTACTGTGGCCTGAACGCTTTTGTTGCTACATTTAGGTCCATTACTCGCAGTACATATGTAAGTGCCTTCATGAGTCCTGTTGATGTTGGCGATGGTTAAAGTCTTCCCATGACCGACCGTGCTTCCTCCAACCTTTACCCAAGTGATGTTGGGTTCTGGGTATCCTGATGCGTTACAGAATAATGTTAAAGTGCCGCCTTCTGAAATAGTCTTGGTAGCTGGTGCGGTTACAATCGCTGGTGGATCTGTTGTGAAAAAGAAGGAACTTTTAGTAGTTAACATTTTCTTTTTTACCAAAGCTTTATAATGCTCAATCATTGACGTATTTGCTCCCGAACCAATAAATTGTTTGCCTGAGGCTAAAGTTTGTATTATCAAATAAAAATCAAATCTCAACTTACCATTAGCAACTACCCGCACTGTTGCATTCGCTTCTGTGCCAAATATATTTCTTGGTGCACATGTAAACACGTTATGACCCGGTAGTGATGTGGAGGCGGGTGTAGTATAGATGTTAGTAACACTGTTTCCTAAGAGTACATCATTGTTATAGAAGTCATAACTGATGACAGCGGGATTTGCTGGTCCTGACGTACATGTTAATGTAACGTTGTCATTCTGGCAGACTGACTTTCTATCGACACTCAGCGACACATTTGGCTTGGGCTTATCTGAAATGAAATTGATAATATTGTAATGAAAATTCTGCTTATAAGCCCTGGGCCTATGCGACTTTGTTAGGGGTTTTGGTAGGGTTTATAACCAAGAGCGCGTATACCAAGAATTCTTATTAGGAAGCTACTTTAACAATAGTTTTTTTACTATCTCGTAATATAATCTGATTGATGTGTATCAGTTTTCGTTTCGCTTTACTAGCATGGGTGGATTTAGGGGGATTTAGGGGGGGGGGGCGTCTAAAAAACTCTTAAAATGTGTCATTTGAAGTCTTAAATTGTTGGTCACAAATGCCCTCAGAATGCAGGAAATGGCAGAGAATTTGGTGTTCACATGCTACGCCCCCCCTCCCCCCCAACCTACCCCCCCAATCCCCCTACTGGATTTCCTGGATCCGCCCCTGACTAGTACTTGAAGGGTAAAGTAAAGTAAAGTTTTATATTTAACGTCGGTACTGAGGTCCTTCAGTCTAACCGACTGCTCTTCACGAGGCCGACGGTACACAGCTTTACCACTTCTCTGACAAACCTCCCAATCAAGGGAATTCAAAGCTATACAAGCTACTCGGATCAGAGAAGAGCGGTCCGTACGGATATGCCGGTCAGCGGCAGGAATCGAACTCGGGACCGCATGCTCAACGTGACGTGCACTAACCCATTGCTCCTCAAAACGATATAATTATATTTCTTTATTGAAAAAATGAGAGCTTTAAAGATCCTCAGTGCTTATAAATGCATAACAGAGTTGCACAGATGAAAAATAGACCATCAAACGAGTGTAGTTTTAGACAGATACGTGATTCCCTTAAAAATATGGATAAATCCTACTTACATTGTACATTTAGATGAAAAGTAGCAGTCTTGTTCTCCAGTACACCGTTACTTGCTGTACAGATATAAGTCCCGGCTTGATCTCTCGTGACAGCCGTGATCATGTAAGGACTTCCTGTACCGACCTGTTGTCCATTCTTCGTCCATGATATGTTAGGGGTTGGGTTACCGGTAGCAGTACATACGAGCTGAACAGTGTCTGTCTCGTTGACTGTGGTATTTACTGGCGATGAAGTGGGACTGGTGATCGTAATGGGAACTGCAAATTATAATCGTACTGTTATTTTACGAAAATAACTGACAACTTTGATGGATATTATCACTTTTTACTGCTGGTTCAGAAGATCTACAAGTGCGCGTGCACGCGTCATCAATGCCATTAATTATTACACAGGTATCCTGAATTATACTTTCACGACATTCTCCCGTGCCACAAAGTGAAATAAAAAATAAGGTATTATCAAAAGTTTAAGTGTTCATAGTGTTCAAGGAATTTACTGTAAATGCTCGCTCATCTGTTGAATCTTTAGTTTGGCTTTTTGAGCGGCACCACGTGTTGGTCTTGGTGGTCTTGCTACACTCTCCTGCGGCTTGTTTTTATCTTGTATGACTTCCTCTTGCTTGTCTTCTGTTACCTTTAGTGGGTACAGTTTCTCTATTGGCCGTTTTAACTGACCATTTGCAGTGCGGATGATGACAGACCTGACGAGTCCATCTCGCCGGGTATGAGCTCTGTAACGACATCTAACTTCCAATTATTCCTTGGCAGATTATCGTGTACCAGTACGACGTCACCCACCTTGATTATACTATCCGACACTGCTTGAATGTTCTTGCTGTTGAATTGACGTAGGCTTGTTAGATACTCTCTACTCCACCGACTCCAAAATGTTTTCAGTACTCTCTTGTGGTATAATGCTCTGCTGGTCAAAAACATTTTCGTGTGGGTTCCATTGGGTTGTACTCGGAGTCTTCTTCTTCTTCTTTTGTATCTGGTAGTGTCATCAATCTGTGACCGCAAAGGAAGTGGGATGGAGTGAGAGGCAGTGCGTCATCGATGTCGGAGGAAGTATAGATTAATGGTCTGCTGTTCAAAACTGCTTCGACCTCTGTTAGTAAAGTAACTACCTCTAGAGTTTTCAAGGAAGCGTGTCACAATACTTTCTTGATACATCTTTCGTTGCTCCGATCAAACGCTCATAAAATCCTACACACCACGGCACACGTTCTGGTATAAACTCCCACCTAATGCCATGGCTTGCAAGATATCGCTGCGATTGTTCTGCTTCTAGTATTTGATTGTTCAAGGCAGTTATCTCTGTTGAGCTTGGCTTGACGTTTTTGGCATTATCCGATATAATACGTTCTGAGAATCCACGTCTACTTATGAATCGTCTAAAAGCTCTGATGAATGCTTCTACAGACAAGTCTTCTACAAGTTCCAAGTGAACAGCTCTTGTGTTCTCACATGTGTACAAGCAAATGTACATCTTAGAAGAGTTGTTCGCGGTATCTCTAACATGTAATGGACCGGCATAATCAACACCTGTAGTTTGAAATGCATGACTTCCCCCAACTCTTGACTTTGGCAATGGTTGTGTCTTGACCGAACGAAATGGCTTTCCCTCGACCTTTCTGCAGATTACGCATTTACTAAGAATTTTCTTGATGCACTGTCGTCCTTGTGGTATCCAAAAACTTTGCCGCACTTGTGTCAGGGTCTCTCCAACTCCATTATGAAGTACTTTTATGTGTGCGTCTAATATTAGTAGCTTGGTTAGGTGATGGTTCCGTTTTGGAAGTAATATGGGAAACTTTGTTTCATGCGGTAGGTATGCGTGTTCTAGTCGGCCTCTGCATCTGAGCAAAGCATTTTTATCTAGGTATAGCCCCAGCTGGCTTATGAGTGAAGGATTTGTGGATTTTGGTGAAGTTATGTGAAGGGACTCTATTTCACACTTGTAGCATGTCTGCTGGACAGCTTTTATAAGAAGGCGTTTTGTATTCTTGAGTTCCTTTGGAGTTATTGCTCCCTCTCTTTCAGTCTGATATTTTCTACAAACGTTCTTGAAACGTATTATCCAAGCAATCACTTTTAGCAACTTCTCAATGCTGCTGAATTTCTCAATATCGATAATGTTGAGGATACTTGGCTCGTTTTCTAGTGCAACGTTGCATGATATATTTGTTTCGGGCTCTGTTGTCTCTTCCTTTTCTTGTTTCCAGATTGGCCATTGACTTAGTTCTTGCTTTAACCATGCTGGTCCAGTAAACCACAATGCATTATCTATAAGTGATCTATAGGGAATTCCACGTGTTAGGAAGTCGGCCGGGTTACTAGCAGTCGGGCAGTACTTCCATTGGCATCCTGATGTGATTGTCTTGATTGTCTCTATCCTGGGCTTGATCGTTTTGTGCAGGGCTTTGTTACTGGATAACCAGGAGAGAACAATTTGTGAATCGCTCCAGAGGAAGACTTCAAACTCACCAAACTTCGACTTGAATTTTTCGCTTACGTATCTGGATAGTTTCGACCCTACCAGTGCGGCTAGTAATTCCAACGTTGGGAGGGTTAATTGTTTCAGGGGTGCGACTATGCTCCTGGACATAACTTGCGTAACTTGTACTTGTATATAAGTCTGTAACTGACCGCAAGTATATGACTGCTCCGTAGGCTTTCATACTGCTATCGCAGAATACATGCATTTGCACCTTTTGTGGGTTGGCTGTAGTGAAATATCTGCGGTTAATAGTTATTGTCGGTTTAGACCTTCAATGTCTTCCAGCCAAGCTTTCCAATCCTTTGCAAGATTTTTTGGCAGTTCGTCATCTCAGTCTAATTTAGATTTCCACAGTTCCTGCATCATGATTTTTGCTTTTACCAGGAATGGCTCTATGAAACCAAGGGGGTCAAACAGTTTTGCTGCTATGCTAAGCACTATTCTCTTCGTCATTTTTGTAAGGTTTTTTGAGTCTTGAATTGCCTTGTGGAATGCCATAGAAAGAGTATCGTTATCTGAATCCCACATAAGACCTAAAACTTTAATCGTAGAACTTGGTACACTCATTTTTTCTTTTTTTCTTTTACTGTCCCATGTATGCTGCCCAACGATCCAAACTCCTTACCTCTGTTGCACTTACTATTAGTAATTGGCAAACTTGCACGGACAAATTTAGGTTAAGAACTTTACTGTTTGGAGACTCCAGCCTATCACTAACACAAAACGAATGTATTTTTAAGGAAGTCCAAATCTTTCTAATGGAGTCAAATCGTTTTTTCTGATTTGTCCTTGCAACTCGCCTTCTGTATTGTCATTTTCTAGCCTATTAATCTTTTCGTGTTGTTTCAATTTAAGTCTTGTAATGATCATGTATGTATGTAGCTTAGTTCCTCCTTTCGCTTCCAGTAATAATTTGTAAATAAATGTTGTGTAAGCTCCCTAGATGAGCTCCTGCTCCTGGAGCAAACACAAAGAATATATATGTTTAAATAAAAAAAATAAAAAAAATAAAAACTCAGTAGCTTCCTGGATTGGACATAGTACGTGATTGCATGTGTTTCGGTGGACACACCAGTTACAACATTATCCACGTACATAGTTTCCATTAGATCCTTGGCTACCCAATCCTCTTTATAATGATCTTTACTCAAGTGGCTCTTTACTGTAGCTTGTAATGTTTCCATACCCTCTTTTTCCCTGGACACGGGTCCAGAGAGCAACCAGCCAAACTTACTCTTCATGGCTATCATTCCGCCTTTTTTAGACTTAAACATTACACCTGTCATCAAATGGCCATAAAAATCATTTCCTATGAGGATGTCTATGATCCGTTGGCTTTTATCATTTAGCTGGTCTGCAAGTTCCAGGTCCACCATTTCTGTGTGGTCCTTTTAGTTGTATATTGGTTCCATGGACAAAGGAGTACAGATATTGTCAGACACCAATGCTTTAACTTGTATGTTCTCTCCTTTTGAAGACAGGGTAAAGGATACAACTTCGTACTCGCGCCTCTCACTTTGGGTTGATACAAATGTACTCACATTCACTATCTCTTTTCTCAATGGTTTTAACTGTAGCGCTTGTAATAAACGCTCAGCAATAAAGGTTTTATGAGAACCTGTATCAAATAAAACCCTTGCTTTACAGCTCACATTGTCGCCAATAACAGTAACAACAGCAGATTGCATCAAGATTTCGGTTTTTCGTTCTGCCACGTTTATTACACCCGCGTGAGTGTTTGGTTCTTTGTAGGTTTCGGGTGCGATCAGTACGGGGCTTGGTTGTTGTTCTTCTTTATTCCCGCTATTGTTGTTGCGCTTTGGATCATTTTGTGGATTCAGTTTACGAATTGACACGTGATGTTTTCTTTTGCATTTAGTGCATCTTTTCTTAGAATAACATGTGGACCCTTGGTGGTTTCTTCCAAGACAATTGAAGCATTTGCGTGCGCGTAAAAGAATGGCGATTCTATTTTCTACAGAAGAAACGTTTTCACAATTTTCTGGCTTATGTGAGCCGTTGCAGTAAACACATTTTCTGCCGTTATTTTGATTTGAAGGTTGACCATTATTTGCTCCGGAAAGTAGTGCGTTAGCTGTTGGTACAAATATTTCCTCTGATGTAGATGGCATCGGTACTTGTGCGCATGGCGCGTGACTTCTCTCTCTAGTCGCTATTTCCTGTCGGAGTCCAGATCTCAGATCGTCTAGACGACTGTCAGCCTGGTTATTTGCTCGGATGAGTAAACGGCGAATTTCTTCAGGAAGTTTCTTTATCAAAATAGGGATGAGTAGACTCCCGTACGTATCTGTCGTGACCCCTAAAGCTTCTAATCCGCGTAAGTAACTTTCACATGAATCATAAAAACATTTGAGACGTTTAAGATCCAACGACGGCCCTGGGATCTTAGCTAGTGCATCCATGTAAGCAGTAATAAGTGTTTGTTTTTGACCAAAACGCCCTTTCAATATTTTTACAGCTTTAAGTACTGTAATTTGCATTTGTAATGGATAAGCCAGCTATAGTATGTGCGGCATCTCCTTTTAAATATCCACAGAGGTAATTCATTTTGTCGACATCTCTTATATGTGGGTTTGTGTCTACCGAGGAGCTGAAACTATCCCAAAATGGTGTCCACTGAAGTGGATTTCCATCAAAGAATTTCAGAGTGAGTCGTGGTACATTAGATTAACTGTTACTGTCTGTACGGGAGGCTCACTAATACTAGTTTGGAACGTGCTTACCGGTTTGGCGACTTCAGTGGTCTTGGTGAGAAACTCTTTATAAATAATAGCTACTAGTATATATCCTACTTTGTCATTAAACTCCAGAGTTTCTTCTACTTCAATTTCTATTTGCTTGGGATCTTTAATGTTGTACCGAATCGCATTATCTATTTCTTTCATTCCTTCCATTCTTCTAGTTAGTCTCTCATGAATTGCTTTCAGCTCCGTCGTGTTGGGATTTTCCGAGTCCATAATAGCTTCAGCTTTTGATGTCGCGGGTAAAGTGCCCTCTGTAGGCTCCTCTTACTTGTTTCGTTGTGTCGGACATGTTGTTCTTAGGCTCGAAGCACCATATCGTAAATTATTTTACGAAAAGAACTGACAACTTTGATGGATATTATCATTTTTTACTGCTGGTTCAGAAGATCTACAAGTGCCATTGATTATTACACAAGTATCCTGAATTATACTTCCACGACAGTAATATAGAATCTAAGCATGAAAGAATTTACTATTTATTAAAACGGGCACGCTTAACCTCTCTAATATAAGAACACTTTCCTTTATTCCTTTTTCCTGTAGCAAGATAACGGTGATTTTATTTTTTCCTTATTAGCCATTTTGTAAACGAAAAAAGACTGGGACCGAGTATGGGCAAACATGTCAAACAGTTTTAATACTGCACTATTTTATATATGTACATATTTTACTGATTTCAGTTACCGTGCATATATAAAGTTTGTCTGTCTGTCTATGTAAATTTATTCGAATTAAAGAATAAACCCCGGCACTACAAGAAAGATCACATCACAATTAATGAGTTGACTGAGTTTGGGGACGTTTGGATCAATATTAACGAGGTGGAGAACTTTCAAAAATCAGAAAAATAAGAGAGAGTAGTATGGCTTGGACGCGCTCCTGATGACAGGAATAGCTCAATACCCTTCAAATCCAATCTCTAACACAAACTCCCGGGGGGGAGGGGGGTGACTCCCTATATTGAACTGACGGCAATGCTCGGCGCTCCTTTTAGGGGTAAACTTCTCGTAACCATAGATACCTTTTAGGGGTCCTGTTCGCACGGGTTAGTTACGCAACCCGAGTCGTACCTTTGATAGACTTGGGTTCCCAACTAGGTCTAGCAGCCACATTGTCCGATCACCCAAGTTCAGCTCGATCGTGCGAGGTTCAGTAACTGGATGGGTGACCTCGTGCTGTAGCCATTTCCGTTTAGTTCTTTCTTCTTTTTTTCGCCGTTTTTTTTCGGATAGCGTATACCAACACCTTTAAGGTTACCGGATACCTTCGCGGGTCTCTCTCGTTAATAATTTTGTACGCGCGTTGTTTTAAAGAAAACTATAGAAACCTATATACCTCTGTAAAGCTTATGAAGTGTAGAATACGCTGAATGGATTTGTTTAAAAATATATTTTATTGTAAAGCAATGCTAAGCCAACAAACGCAAAACTGACAAGGTTTATAAAAGTGAATTAGCAGCCTTCGGGTTAACGCATAAGAACAATTCAACTGCATAATGTTAATCAGCATTTGTAAATATTTTACTTCATTCAAATGCAATTCATTCCTAAAGTTTTAGTCTTCAATAATGTCCGAGTCACATCACGCGGGATACTCTACAAGGAAAAATACTTTGAATATTGCTAAACGCTCACACCCTTTTCTTTGTCAGTAACGTATCTGTCTTTTGGCCGAGTTTCATCAAAATCTGGCAAGTCTGCATACCCTATTAATTCCTTCAAAGAGAGGGGATACGAAGAAAAACCTAGTCGGAGATTTGGCGTGTAGGGTTTTGTGAACATTTCACACCTCATCAAGGCAAATGTCAACACTTCGAACCAACTAGCCAATGCGGACTACGCAAGGACCCCTGGAGCTTCAAAGCAGTAGTGAAATTCGCGGGAAATTATAGACTCCGATGTGAATTCTTCGCTGCTCGCGTCCTCAGTCTCTTCAAATGACTTGCTGGTTCCTGGTAAGCCAAACAAAGCCTGCTGGCGCTGCTTATATTTGGAGTTTACACTGAAGTTGAAGGTTGTTATTCGCTGCCTTTCGCACGTTCTTCGAAGCACGAGCCTTTGTCACTGTTCGCGAGCTCAATCCGGCTCGTTTTACCGAATTCCTCCTTATCGCCGGTTTCCTTTCTTTTTCGGTCCAGGGTTCGCTTTGTTTTACTCAAGGACTCTGCTTTTCTCTTTTGGATTTCCCCATACAAACGATTGATAAAAGACTCTAAATGCACGTTTGTTATTTCGAAGAAGGGAAGCTACAACAACAGTTTGCAAATTACGGTACTCGGATAACAGCTCCCGCTAAAAGTCCACGGGGTACCCGTGGCACATAAAGGGATTACAACGCCTCGGTGATTTATTTAGTTTCCTTCTAAATACGTTTTTTCCAAATATCTCGCAAGCTTTTATATCTTTTGAAATAATGTTTTTTCTAAATGGTAGAACAATCCATAAACTTTCCAAATAATCAATAATATTTTTTTACAAAAAAACATGCCTTAATAAGGGAATTGGAAGTCCTAAATTTCATTTAGTTAGTATAATTTAAATCATGATCCCTGGCCTTGCGAGCAGCTGTGGGCAAATGACCCGGCAAATCAGGAATGGAAACAAGAAACGCAGGATAATTAGCTAGAATGCACAAAAACTCAAAGTGCTGCTGAAATAATATCAAAGTGAACATATTTTTACTCCTGTCATAGCTTTGTATACTTTATCCAAGCTCTTTTCGACCAAGGCGTGAAACTAAAATCATTTCAAAATCTTGGCAATTTATATATAGCGGCCGCCTTGACGCTTGAATAGAGTGCGAGATCTGCAATTGTATATAGCGGAGCGAGATCAGTCACTGTGCCGTAGTCAAAACTGATTTAGAAAACAATCGAGAAGTAAAGCAACAAAATAAGAGCTTCTTAATGATCCCTAAAAGAGGGGGCCATCCTGTACCGCTCGAAACGAGCCACATCATTGGCTTTCCTAACAATACAAAACACCCTAACCTTCAGAACGAAAACAATAGAGAATACAGGTCTCGAGCGGTACAGGATTACTGGAAAGAGGAGAGGAGTATAAGAGGACATGCACAGAAGCTTGTGTACTTGTGCTCTCAGACCTCGCACGAGTACGAACTTTGTTGTTTGACCTTTTCCAAGCCATACGTTGTAGTCATTTCAGGGAAGACAAAAGGATGATTTCTGTAAAAAGCTGATTTGAAGAGTAGTGGATATTCTTCTTGTTCTCTGGTGGCGATTTATAGCGAATTTGACGAATTTTAACCTCCTTTTCCCCCCACCGATTGCTTTCCCCATCTTTCCCCATCTTAGATCAACCGTACAGATGACCCGCGAGTGTCCCGAGCGGTATCGAACCTGATTGGTTGACCCCGTCAACAAGAAATACAAATAAACACTTGCGAAACTTGACTCGGCGGCCAAAGGCCTGGCCCGAGTAATGGACCGGTACCAAAATGAAGGTACGCATAAATTAAATGAGGTTTAAAAACCATGATGAGTTTGATCCCGAAAAGGTACGCATAAATTAAAGTTATAAAGTGATTATTTCGAATACGTCGTAACACTGAACCTTAAGATCCTAACACTGAACGGGTCAGTGCATCATGACAATTTAAAAACGTCTTGTAACGGTATCTAGTGGCCCGAGTTCGGTTGGCAGTGCCAGCCTCTTGTTTTCAAAGTTGTACAATTATATTTGAATTCGATTTACACACTCGGTCCCAGTCCTTTATCAGTTTACGAAATGGCCAATAAGCGTATGATAAAGTAAAGGAAATCAAACATGTTCAGAACACTTATAATGCTCATACAAAAAAATACTGAAAACGGAACAGGTACGTGGTAATCATGGCTACGTATGTAAACAACGAAAATCCTGAACGCCGAGAAACTGTCGTTGTAGTCATTGTAGTCGTACAACTTCACTGTTGGACTTCAAATTTAATCAAAATAATAAAGCAATAGGCCTTATGCATAATAATAATAATAATAATAATCTTTAATGAGGAAGCCATATTCACCGACAGAGTGATTTACAGCCGGAGGGGTCCTCTAGAATAGATTAATAATAATATTAATACTAGATAAATGTCAATTACTAATAGTTAAATGTTTAAAATATATGTAAGTAATAATCCTAAAGTAAGGTATGCATCATGATGTCACGTGATCACCACCAAGCCTCACTTTAGCACAACATTTCCTATCAACACCTAAGTGAGGCTTGGTGGTGATCACGAAAGCATGACATAACGCATAAATAAGGCCTATTAAATTGATGTTTTGATTTGGTGCAGTTTGGTTCATGGGTTCTTGAACATTAAGAAACTTCCGCACTGTATACATCTCGAGCATTCAATTTAACAGAGAGGAAAAAAACTCATAAACTGCTCCAACAAGATTAGAAATGATCGATAGAATAAAATAAGAAATTTTAATTTTAGATTGAATCCTTGTTGTGTTGTTATTCAATGTAAAAGACAGTAAGGTCGCTAGTAAGTTCAGGAGAAAGAATAGAATAATAAATGAAACACGTCAGAAAGAGTTTAAGATTTTGTATTGATTAATTACAGCAAAGCTTTTGGAAATACGGATATTGTCAAAACATAATCTATACATTTTAGTTGAACGAGAATAAACTATTTGCTGTTGACGTGTAGAAACGCTTATAAATAGCACTGTTTACCAGGTAATAGCTTATTGAACAGGATAAACAATCTCGTAAGTTTAAAAAAAATATTTGGATGACGTCTCAAACGGATCAAAATATTACTCGCTTGTCAATAAGACAGCCGCCTAGTTTTGAATGAAAAGTCTACGGACAGTTTGTACAGACATAAAATCGCTACATAGATTTACTTACTCTGAATGTGAAATTATCATGAAAGGCACAAGGCACGAAGCCGGAAGCAGCATGACATGATATGGATCACCTGGGCCGAGGACATCAAGGTTCGCTGAATGAAAGCAAGCACTCGGTTCGCGAAGAGAAAGCAAACATGATTTTCACGAAGTGACAGTAAAAATATGTTACAACATTAAGATCTGTAGTACATGTATACCTACCGAGTACATCGACGTTTATCGATGATGCTACTGCTGTACTTGTTCGATCAGTTTTGGTAAGAAGATTGGGAGAAGATTGGGGCTAGTTAGGCTAATAACTAGCAACGATTGCGAAAAGACTGTTTATGTTTTATAGTTTGCTCAATAGAATAAAAACTAACTTGCATCAATACCTACGCTTTGAATTGCCTAAAACTATAAAAAAAACATTCATTAAGACTTTCGTATAAAAAGATTTGTTAAGCCGAGTTTGAATTACAGTTGTTGCTCATCATAATCTATTCAGAGCTGAATTTTGACGGAAGAATACCTAAAGGAAAAGTCTGAATAAATATGAGGTTTGCTGAGTGAAAGCAACCACTCGGTTCGCGAAGAGAAAGCAAACATTATTTTCACGAAGGGACTGTAAAATATGTTACAACATTAATGTCTGTAGTACATGTATACCTACCGAGTACATCGACGTTTATCGATGATGCTACTGCTGTACTTGTTCCGTCGGTTGTATCAATAATAATAATATGATATTCACCAGTGTCTTGTATCTGAGCATTCTTTATGATTAGTGTCGCTGGGTTAGAAGAAGCAGTGCTGATATCAAATCGTAAACCATATAAAGCAAAAACCAATTTAGTCAGTTTATCCCCTAAGTTCAAATGTGCGATTTTAATTCCTTTGACTTGAAAATCGATTCTGGTATCAATCGTATGGTTTGACGGATAGGTATAGTTCCAACTCAAGGCGAAGTTCGGAGTTCCTTGAACGATACGAGTTGGATTTGCTGGCTTGGATGTGATAGTAACAACAGCACCTGGGGATTGAGAAGTACAAGAAAATTATTACAAAACATCTAAATTGATCCTCTTATCATGCTTTTAAAGTCGAGACTGATATCTAAACCGGATATACCTGCTCCAGGAAAATATGACAACGGAAGAAGAATGATACTCGTCAAAACAGCGACACTGCCGTTTTCGGGCCGCAAATACATTCCTTTAGTAACGGACGAATTCTAAAAGAGATTTAAATTCTTTGTGAATATTTCAGTGAATCAGGACTGATTCCCAAATATTTTGACTAACTTTTCCGTCACAAAATCTAATATTGGATGCCTCACTCAAATGGAAGGAATTAGAATGTTTCCTGCTATTAGATGATTGGAGTATTGTTGTTAATTGCTTTGCTTTCAGCTTTGCCACATTATATTTCCGGCTAACGCTCCAACAAACCTGATGATAGCACGGGAGACTTGGCCCTAGGTGCGACCGCAATGACTTATGGGACGTTTTCCAAGCACTACTTCACTGTCAAAGCTTTAAGGACGCTGACCAATTGCGCGAAGGCGATCACAGCTGCGGTGCTCTGAATAGGACATTTGCATGATGACGTCACATACTACAACTACCAGAACTCTTTGCGCGAATCCTTTTGTTCCTCTAATTTGGACTATTGTCTTGGAATTCTGAATAAATAGGCCATTTCCACGGTTCTGCGCGCGCATTAAATGTTCGGTCTTTACCACATGGAAATATGTCATAATTTTACTGGCGGGCACTCGATACCAATATGGGAGAAAGTATGGAAAATGTGTTGAGCTGTGAATCCTCGGGTGGAATACGGCTATCCATGGCCTGAGAAGTACGAGGGATCCTTAAAAACTTTACTAAGAGGTCTTGAGATTTTGGGCTCGACATGCTGCACAAGAGTTGCGTTTGCGGGATAGAGCGGTTTTCAATTGAGTGTAGTAAAACCAAAACCAAATTATCACAGAACCAATCACAGGAGCAAGTAAAAACACAATGAGCCAATCACGAACTGAAGTAATTCGTGATTGGTTCTACTTGAACCAATCAGGAGGACAGGTAAACGCAATCCGGCGTGGATAACTAACTAATTAAATTCGAAAGCAATCGCCTGAATTACTTTACGACACTCAATCGAAAAACCGGCGCTCTAATCTCGCCGGTGGCCTCGGCTTCAAACTGCGGTATTCTGAAGGATATCAAATGATGTTGGGTGCCAGTCGTTAATCTCAAGCCTGCCTTAAGGCCTGGGTTATGGTTAACATATGCTAATTCTAGGTGCTAAATATGCGTTTTATTCGTTACTTGGTAATTTGTATAGCTAGAACAACCAAATTCGGTATTAGGATGTAGCTAAATGTTTGGTTGCCATGGTAACCGAACTTAAAGTGCAAGTATAATGTCGAAACAAATATATATATTGTACTTTTGTGTTTGTTTCGCACAAAAAGGTATTAATTTCTGACATTTAATCCCTAACTTTGGTTACTTTTGCTGGATACTGTTACGTCATAAGATGAATCAACTCACTCCCTAGAGAAAACTACTACAATAAAATCCAATAAAATCCAATAAAATCCAATAAAATCCAATAAAATCCAATAAAATCCAATAAAATCAAGATGAATCAATCCCGCAATAGTCCAGTTTCGTATTCGAAAATTACCGCTGAATGCAATGACTACAGACGCATGTACGCAGGGTTAGCCTCATTCTGAAGTTAAACATTCATAAATACCAGCGAGAAGGTGCAAAACGCGAAACTACAACAATACACAGAGTTGTGAATAGTCCACCTTCTCGCTGGTATTTATGAATGTTTAACTTCAGAATGAGGCTAACCCTGCGTACATGCGTCTGTAGTCATTGCATTCAGCGGTAATTTTCGAATACGAAACTGGACTATTCGGGTAACTTTTATTCTAGTTGAATTGCTGCTCCAGTCTCTCGAAGAAAACTAATTTAGACAACTGAATTAAATTAGAAATTTATAATTTGGAGCAAAAAGCGTTAATGTTGTTTTATGGCTTTACTTGCACTTTAAGGGGGCACTATAAGAATTTTCTTTTTCCCGAAATGGGGTACATAGAACCTTTGAAAATACATAAGGTTAGCACAAATTCGTAACGAGACAAAACGTTTATTAATCCTGTCAGAACTGATACCAAGCAATTAGAGTATCATGGTTTATTTGCTTTTGTTGGTACATTATTAGAGTGATTTTCACTGACCGTTTTCTTGGTGCACATTTTAAGTTCCAAAACCTGACCCAAATCTGGGTAGTGATCACATCGGTCACCATTTTGGACTTCTGCTCGATCGATCATTACTGACAAATCTTCCGAAATCGAGATCGAAAATGCGCTTTTCTCATGCATAGCTTCTATAGCAATTAATTATAAGCTTAAAGACTGCTCTTCAGTGCCTCTTTTCCTTGCTCATGAAATTGTGAGACTTTTAAACGACAAGCAACGGATGGAATTCCGCGGTTTGACGCCGAGATCACCGGCGAGTTTATCCTGCAAACGCAACCCTTGTAGCAGCATGTCGAGCTCAAAATCTTTTAAGAAGATCATCAAGACCTCTAAGGTTTTTAAGGATCCTCTTAGTTTTTCAGGCCATGGATAGCTCTATTTCCACCCGAAGATTCACACAGCTGAACACACTTTCCATACTGTCGCCATTGGTTTTTGTTGGTATCGAGTGTGGCCCGCCAGATAACAATCTCGTACCCAGACCTATAAGTTTCTTACTGCGCATGCTCGACGAAATACAAGCCTCTGGAATAATACGCAGTAATAGGCCTTTTGCATCAATTGATCACGTGACGATTTTCCCATAGCAACGCCTTGTGTGGAGGGCAAGCCATTCTAACATTCCTTGACAACAGAGAGAGCGTGGGAGACGCGAACGTGAAACCTCAATACTAAAAGTTCTGCCGGTTCCTTTGTTATTCGTTTTCAGCTCAAATTTATCATAACTATTTAGCTTTAAATCTTAAAGTTCAGTGTTAGAGGATTTTAAGAGCCGTAAGACGATCAGAAATAGCTTTCTGAAGCCAAAACCGAACCGGACTCTGCGAGTTACTCGCAACATGAGACAACAGCTGGCGCCGGTAAGAAGCTGACTTCGGGAATGTACTTTTCTTCCACGCTTTAAATCGTCTTTATGTTCTAGAAAAAAATATGTGATAACAGGAGTCAGGAGAATGATGTATATGAACGCGTTACAGGCTACAGAGATATTATAAACTGATGTACGAATAACAACCTGATATTATAGGTTGTTGAGTAGCTGGTTTTCCTATGTGACAGGTTCTCTTTTTTTTTTCAAATCACCAGCAACACTAGAGTCTGTAATCTTGAAATAAAGCCCCTCGTTACTTCGTATTTTGGTGATCCACTGAGACCTTAATCCCATGTCTTTACCGGGGAATTTTTGCGATGAAAGGAAAGTCCATCGTTATAGCGTGAATCACCACTGCATATTTGTGGCACACAACAGTGGTAGCGCGTTCCAGTTTATACAACACCAGCGTCTCCTAGCATCTCCTCGGCTATAGTAGAGTATTAAATAGATACATCTCCTGTCATCAGATATTTTTTCTAGAACATAAAAGCGATTTAAAGCGTGGAAGAAAAGTACATTTCCGAAGTCAGCTCAGTTCTGTTGAGGCCGCCATCATGTTGCGAGTATTCGCAGAGTCCGGTTCGGTTTTGGCTTCAGAAAGCTATTTCTGATCATCTTACGGCTCTTAAAATCCTCTAACACTTAACTTTAAGATTTAAAGCTAAATAGTTATGATAAATTTGAGCTGAAAACGAATAACAAAGGAACCGGCAGAACTTTTAGTATTGAGGTTTCACGTTCGCGTCTCCCACGCTCTCTCTGTTGTCAAGGAAAGTTAGAATGGCTTGCCCTCCACACAAGGCGTTGCTATGGGAAAATCGTCACGTGATCAATTGATGCAAAAGGCCTATTGGCGACAGCTGTTGCAGTGTCTCTGCCTGCCAATTTTGAGACCTGAGTTTTCAGGAATTCCGGCTACTCTGCGCATGCTTATCATCGGTATCCCTTTGAGTAAGAAGTTGTTTCGCAATACAATACAATACGATACGATACGACAGACAGACAGACAGACAATCTTTATTTATCCACGGTTTAAAAACATCAGTTATACACGAAAGGTGTACCATTGCAATAGTAAAATATGTACATTAAAAATTAAAAATTAAAAATGTAATAATGCATTCAAACTGTTTTACATGTTTGCCGTGTGGGAGTCTGATTTAGCATACAGGGTATCAATTTCCCTTTTGAAGTGCTTTATATGTTTAGACATTCTTAGGTCATGTGGGAGATTATTCCATAAGAATGCCCCACTGTAGCTGAAGCTACGCTTTAGGTAGTTAGTCCTCGGTTTAGGTATAAATAATTTACTTTCAGAATCTCTTAGATCATAGTTAGTATTACGAGTTGTAAAGAGATCCTGAAGGTAACCTGGGGTGAGCTTATGCATGGTTTTATACATCGCCATTGCTTTTTGTTTTTTTCGATGTGTAGATACGTTGTCCCAGCCAAGCATATCAATCAGTAGACTTGAACTCGTGCCATAGCTTGATCGAGTAATTACTCTGGCTGCCCGGTTTTGCAGTTTTTGCAGTTTATCATGTTGACTTAAGCCATCCAAAACTGAGCCACAGTAAACAAAGTGCGGCTCAATCAGGGCTTTATATATTTTTACTGCAGTATCTCTGCATATGAAAGGCCTTGCGCGCTTAAGTGCGCCAATGCCAGAGGAGATCTTTTTGATATTTCGTCTATATGCTTCCGCCAGGACAATGTATCATCTATATAAACCCCCAGAGATTTGGTGTAGTTGACTTTTTTTATTTCTTTGCCCTCTATACGAACGTCGATGGTACAGTCGCTTTGAGTTTGTAGTTTTTGGCGAGACCCAATAACCATAAACTCAGTTTTAGCGATATTGAGACTTAGCTTATTCAGTGCTTTGAGCCAGATATTTATATTTTTTAGTTCCGCATTGATTTTTGTTTCAAGATCTCTCTGGCTTGAGGCGGCAAAACTAATATTAGTATCATCGGCGTACATTCTTGGTAATCCCTCGTTTAGGCAGTTTGGCAGGTCATTAATATAAATCAAAAAGAGTAATGGTCCAATTATCGAACACTGCTGGACTCCACAAGTTATCGGGCTTTCACTAGACATGTGGCCGTTCACGTTACATTTTTGACTTCTATTTGATAGATAAGAGTCAAACCATGCCAGGGCAATTCGGTCAATTCCATATTTCGCTAGTTTTTGCATTATATTAAATTTGGTGATTAATAGTGTCAAAGGCCTTTTTTAAATCGATAAATATTACACCATTAAGGAAACCTTTGTCAATATTTACACACCAATTATTAGTGGCTTCAAGCAGAGCAGTGAGAGTGCTGTGGAGTGACCGGAAGCCTGACTGGCAATTCGTTAGTAGGTTGTTGTTGTTAAGGTATTTGTATAATTGGTCGTAGATAATTTTTTTCGAATATTTTAGCAACAATTAGTATCACGGATATCGGTCGGTAGTTGTTAAGATCTGATTTAGTACCTTTCTTAAAAACGGGTGATACCCTAGCCAGCTTTCAGTCAGTAGGAAAGATTCCAGATACTATCGACAAAGACTGTGCGACAATGTCAGCGGCGATTTTAAGAAGTTTACATGGAATTTTATCCAGACCCGTTGCTTTCCTACCGTTTATTTTGTTTAATAGTTTGCGGACTTTGTGAATTTCGATTTGTTGGAAAGAGAATGACCTATCAGTGGTTTTTAGATAGGTAAGAGGGTCAACGTCTATTCCAGGGATCTCGCGCGCTAGGTCCTCGCCAATGTGGGTGAAATGCCCGTTAAAAACCTCAGCAATGTCAGCAGAGGAACTGAGAGTTTGGTCTCCTATTTTGATTTCAGAGACATTGGTTGATTTGCTTTGTCGACTTTGCAGGTCATTAATTAATTTCCAAGTTTTTCTTGGGTCATTTTTATTGGCTTCAAGATTGTTAGTGAGATATATTTTCTTGCTTAATGGAGTTATTGGCGTCATTTCGAGCTACTTTATACTGTTCCCAAATCGTATGGTCGTTTGTTGACGCTAGTTTTCTTTTTAAAAGTCCCTTTTGTGCATTTTTCTTATTAATTCATTTGTAATCCACGGGGATTTTTGGTTTCGGATTCTTTTTGTCCTAAGTGGCGCATGTTTATCAATGACACTCATTAGAGCGTGTTTCCATACACCCCATTTCATTTGTAAGTAGAAACGATATTCCATTATTTTTGCTTTAGAAGTCATGTTTTCAGTTATTTTGGCGATACAACCTATTTTGGCCGAGAAAATCGAAGCAAACGTTTATGTATATCAGGAAGAAATCTGTATTAGATTTAAAGATCACTTATCAAACTCATCGGTCGGTGATTTCCTTTGTTTTTGCTTCATGGATTATTAATGAGTAATAAGTCGTATCGCCAAAATAACTGAACAAATGACTCTCTACATCTAGACGTATTCATCTAGACGCTTTCAGCTCGAGTTTGTAAATCGGATAGAGATCGGCCACTCATTCTTTATCTATTACTTATCGCTCAGTGATTTCCTTTGTTTTTGCTTCATGAATTATTAATGAGTTTGATAATCAAAATTAAAATTCAGTAATATATAAAGTTATCGTTCTTTTGAGGCATAGTTTGCGGTGATTCAGCACTGAAATCTAAATTATGCAGGGCCTATGATTTACTAGCCATACTGGTAAATTTCTTTACATTATAGAGGTCTCCGGTAAGTCAGGAGTGAGCAGGTTCCACACAATTGCCGCTCTTTGTGCTGTCGAATTCTTCATGTAATAGCTATTGAAGCGGGGCACTATAACCCTATTCCTGTTACGTAAATTGTGCGTTCTGTCATTCTTAACTACTATATGGTCCATAGAAGCGGGGGTACACTCATAGAACATTTTATATGCTAGTGTAGCTAACCTTACTTTGTACATTGCGAATAAAGGGTCCCATTTTGCTTACTAGAGTACGTAGATAGATAGATCTTTATTTATACACGGTAAAAAATTCATCAGGCTGTTTACAATAATATGTGTAATAAGAATAATAAGATAATATTATGATTTAACTAACCTATATGTACTAATGTACTTAGCTATTTAAAACTACGATTATATGTTAAATATAAAAAATAAATAAAAAACCTGCTTTCCATGAATGCCGTGTATCTTACTTTACTGAGAAAAGTGCTCATTTAGTAATTTCTTAAATTTGCTCAAAGATTCTACTTGCCTTAAGTTTCCTGGTAAATCGTTCCAGAGAACAGCACCGCTATAGCTGAAGCTGTTTTTGCGATAATCGGTACGCGGCAGGGGAATCTTAAGTTTATTTGCAGAGTCTCTCAAAGCATATGAGGCAACATCATCGCGTTTAATGAACTTGGAGCTAAGGTATTGCGGGGTGAGACCATGTAATGATTTAAAAACCATAATTGCTTCTTGCATTTGACGCTGTGTTTGTAGGCTTTTCCAACCCAGATCCTGCATTAGTCTGTCGGCATCGGCATCAAAGGTTGAAAAAGTTAACACTCGAGCAGCGCGATTCTGTAGCTTTTGTAGTTTGTTTGCTAATGTTTTGCCGCATTTCCCCCAAATAACATTACAATAATCGAAATGAGGCTGTACTAAAGCGTTATGGATATAATGCAATGTTGCTGGGGGGACATATGGTCTCATGCGCTTAATGGCTCCAATGCCAGAGGCAATCTTTTTTGATAACTTTTCTAAATGGCTTCGCCAGGTGAGATTTTCGTCAATCAATAATCCAAGAGATTTGGCGTCCAAGAGATTTGACGTCACGGAAGGCATATCTTAATTTGGTTTTAATTTGGATTTGAAAGTTCGCCCAGTATTTTGCCAGGGCAAGCATTAGGGAGTCTCTTTCATCTGATGCCATTTTTAGTTTGGATCTCAAGACTTTAATTTCATGCACCAGTTTGTTTATTGTGCGGTGGATTCATCAGACATCAGATTCATACACAAGAGAATTCATAGGGATCGAAAACTCGCTGAAATCGCTTTACATGATTACATGAGCCCGATGACTACACAAACAATAAGTAATCCACCGTAGAAGGAATTCAAGGCATTTTTATTCATGAATATTTATGGTGCAAGAGGTAAGCGCTCTGTGGCCTGGGTACGATTCCCGTTCTACCAGTGCATTGCATCTCGGGTAAAGGGTGTAGAGTACACAGCCTGCTGGTTGCGATTACAGTCTATTGTTAGTACTGAAGGTTACGCTTACTGTGAGGGTCAAAAAGGTGTGTTGATCAAAATAGCTATATACACTTGGGTTGTTTTATCATTTGAAGGGTAAATGAAATAAAATCGTTTCCTATCTAATCAAACAAACAATTAAACATGCAATATGTATACCACAGGATCTACCCTAGGTCCTTTACTGTTTCTACTTTATATAAATGACCTACCAAACTCTTCAAAGAAATTATTATTCAGAATATTTGCAGATGACACTAATATTTTTTATTCCTCAAATAATCTTTGAGAATTAGAAGAGTTATCAATGAAGAGCTCTCCAATGTTCTAAAATACTGCGCGGCTAATACTTTGTCAATTAATTTCAAGAAAACAAATTATATGCTAATAACGTCTCCTAGAAAAAAACCTAGTATATCAATAACTGTATGCAACATAGAACAGAAAGCACAAATCAAGTTTTCATTGATGAAATTCTAAAATGGGATGCGCAAATCACACATGTCAATAATAAGTTAGCAAAAAATAAAGGGATCATCTTTAAGTTTCAATCGGTACTCTTAAGCACTTGTATTATACCCTAATTTACCCTTATTAACATTATGGATTAATGAGCTGGGGCACTGCTTGCCAGTGTAGGCTAAATACAGTTAAAACAAAACAAATGTATCCGATCCATTTTATTTGCCAACAGCAGAGAAAGTGCAACAATATACTAAAAGCTCTTAGAAGTCCTTAAATTGGAAAATGTCTTCAACCTTAAAATATCTTCTCTTGTCTTTTTAAAAAGAAAAGAAAAATTCACCCACCCGTCCCCTGAGAAAAAGAAAGTTCGACCACTCTCCCTTCCCTCTCTACGGCACTCACCGTTCCCCTTCCCTAACTCCTTTTCCCTTCTCTATCAACATATCCTCGTTCTAGAATTACCAATAATCAGTAATTGCCTTTTGCTCTTCAATTATCAATAATCGCTAATTCTGGAACACAAATTAAACAATGACATTCTTAAAACCAGTCAAGGATAAAGATAAACAATTGTCCAAATCCGAACGGCGGTAGACGCGCTTAGTGTAATGGTCGTGACGCCTGCACTGCCAAGCACAACACGCAAACGATTACGAGTTCAAGCCCGAGTAGGAGCGCTCAAAAAAGTTTTTTCTCTCGTTTACCTTCTCTTCTTGTTACCTGTGAACCCTAGCTCTAGTGAATGAGAACCCGTCGTTTACCCGCGAACTCGTCCGATGATTAGGGTTCGGTTTATGGTTCGGGTTAGGATTTGTCGTAGTATTACCAATAATCGGTATTTCAAGCGTGTTTGCCATTTACTGATTATTGGTAATTGTAGAGCGAGGATGCGTTGTCTCTATCGCCCACAACCAACTTCGTAATACCATTAATTACACATCATTGCTACTTACTTTTTTATCACTTTTTCGTTCCCCGCTGGTAATGGGACTCGAACCTGCAACCCTTGGGCTTGGAAGAATGCCTTGGTAGACCAGAGCTTTACCAACTGCGCCACAGAGACTTGCGTTGGAGTTCCAGTCACGTTTTTGTGATAATATAGCTTTTCCTAACCGAGAGGGGACTAGTAACTAATTACTCGGGCTGCCTGTGGCAGGCACGAGTCTTAATCTGCAGGCCGTAATTTTTTGTTTGTTTCATGCAGCAAAATTTCTGCGCATGCGTTAAATTTCAAGTTCACCACCAATCAGATTGCACTGTGCTGGTCACGCAACAGTCGCCAGGTTAATTTATTTACATAATGTAATACAGTAAAATCAAGGTGGTGGTCTCGCGAGGAAATTTCTCTCATATTTGGAGTCGCATCTCTCAAATGTAAGCAGTTTAATGTTTTATTTAACTTCACTCGTGCGAAAGCCTTCCAACAGGCTCAGGATATTTCAACTGGCGCTCTTGTCGGAGCCGAAGGACCGCGTTTTTTACCCAGATGGCCAGTGATTTTATATACGAGACGACGACCTGAAGGGGCTGCATGATCAAAGCTAATATTTCTCGTTTAAGCTTCTCTTCCGCCACGGCTTTGTTATTTGAATCTCAGTGGATTGGTATACTCAAATATACTGCACAATGCCATACAACTGAATAAGAAGTCTTTAACAAAGCCAAACTCAACTTCAACTCAAGAGCAAAGCTGAGAGGGAAAGTGAAACTGAACAGTGTCTTGTGGTTTTATGCCACATTTCATCGCATTTCATTTTACTCTCGGTCATAATACATACCAGCGCAAACACCGTGATCGGTAGGCAAACACAAAATTAAATTTTGACCGTATTTTTGGTTGGCTTTTAGGAAGATCTCTTATCGATACCTGTGTCTGTGGCTGTGTTATACTATACAGCCTTGCTCAACCATCGAAGTCTTAAGATATCTGAACTCCTAAACTGTGAAAGCAACACTGTCACTCGCCAACACGAATTAATCCAGAATACACACTCACTGTCACTTCACAGCACATAATTATCCAAGAATTATGATAAGCCAGGTAATGCCAAATTATGTTCAACTGCTCTCAAAGGTAAACTTCAATCTACTTTGGTCTTTTATTGTGGATTATTGTGTATGATTATAATGTGAGTAATCTGCGCAGGCTGTACATGATGCTCAAAGATAATCTAGTTTCCATATTAAATTGTATTCACGCATGCGCACTACTAACAAAGTCGGACTTGGGGAAAACTTCGCTGAGTTGCACGATTATGCACCTATCAATGTTTAGAGGGAGAGGGGGGGGGGGGGGGGGGGTACGGGCAAAGGTGCGGCATTTGAACCCTTCTGCTGCCCCTCTCTGGGGAATTTGACCACACATTTTGCCCCATGCTGCGGCCATTTGAATTTAACCGTGCAGAGTACTGGGTCCTAAACTCGTGTTCCAGGAGACGCCATCTTGGTAAATATCGGTAAGTTGTGAAGTTGGCATGTACTTAATTATTATATTTTTATAATGCAATACCGCTACAGCGTTCCATCTCGTATTCAGTATAATGTAATCTACCTTCGATAACAGGAGTTCAAAACGTACATTTCAAATTACTTCATGACTTTTAATACAAGTCATTACACGGTTTTGTTATCCCCAGGTGTGGATATTTTATCAAATTTGAACTATTTTCCAGTCCCAAGGGTCGGGAATTTGACCAAAAAATTCAAATGCCGCATCTTTGCCAGTACCCCCCCCCCCCCCCCCCCCCCCCCCCCCCTCTCCGTCTAAACATTGATTGGTGCATTAGAAGCGGGGAAACTGTGAACAAACCGACTTTTATAGAGTTAAAACCGAACTAAAAGAAAACCAGATAATAGGATTTCACCTCTCACTTTATATTTAGAAGAAAATTTATATGGAAGAGTGAAGCGATATCTGTCAAAAGCGATGAAAGAGAATCTCTGACTTGACAAGAAAATTATGGAAGTAAGTTTATAAATCAGCTTTTATAAATAACCTGACAGCAAAGAAGTTGTGTAGGAAGGATTGCTTTAGATCTATAGAATTATAGAGCGCAGGTAGGACCACAGGCTTCCCAGACTCTACGTATATTTCCCGCTTATTAGTCTGTTGGGTTACCTGTGGTTTATCGATTAGTTTCATAACGATCTCGGAAGAGTTTATATAATTGCTCGGTGTGAATTCCTTTTTTCCGATTCCTACGAAACAAATCTTCAATAATAAAAGATTGATACTTAATGAAGTTGTGTGAGTGGTTTTTTGGCGATTTGGGGCCTTCTAAAGCAATTTATTAGGATTCGAAATTTTGACCGTTGGCCGAGGCTCTAAGAAAATTTACAAGGTATGCAAGTCGACCTCGCCAAAGCACAGACTTACCTCAAAGATCACCCAAAAATCGGCACTTTTCTTCCTCGCTCGCTATTCAGCTTTCGGCACAGGAGGGAATAGTTATCAAGCAACATCTGACCAGAGATTTAGGAAAATCCATTAAATTTATCCAGTCGCCAAACGGCCTCCTCGAGACCCAAAAAGCGCGACCTTGCAATGATCTGTAAGAACCAGAATGGCCAAAGCGGTCCAAAATTTCATATCAAACAATTTATTGAGAAAAGTGCCGTTCCTGAGAGCTCCCTGTGATATTCCATACATGGTCAATATATTCCATATTTGGAAAGCAGGAGATGAGCGTATGCCTCACTAGCATCTAGTCAGGCCCAAATATTACTCTGAACGACAACAATTGTTTGATATGTCCCGACCCTACCAAAAACGATGCAAATCGCCTTTTTTCATGGGGGACCCTCAAGCGTGAAATTATACTTCCGCTCGAGGAACGGAAACAAATATATCGCCAATCAGAGAGACCATTACTAGGCCTTTTAACGAAACTGGCGGTTACAGACTAATTTTGAATTTGGAACTCGCGAAAATTTCTCACGTGGAACTGTCATAACACTCGGTGAAGACCCCAGCCAACTGTCTTGGTCCTCTGATTGGCGAGTTCCAAATTCAAAATTAGTCTGTAACCGCCAGTTTCGTTAAAAGGCCTAGTAATGGTCTCTCTGATTGGCGATATATTTGTTTCCGTTCCTCGAGCGGAAGTATAATTTCACGCTTGAGGGTGCCCCATGAAAAAAGGGGATTTGCATCGTTTTGGGTAGGGTCGGGAAAATTTTGGACCGCTTTGGTCATTCTGGTTCTTACAGATCATTGCAAAGTCGCGCTTTTTGTGTCTCGAGGAGGCCATTTGGCGATGATAAATTTGATGGATTTTCCTAAATCTCTGGTCAGATGTTGCTTGATAACTATTCCCTCCTGTGCCGAAAGCTGAATAGCGAGCGAGGAAGAAAAGTGCCGATTTTTGGGTGATCTTTGAGGTAAGTCTGTGCTTTGGCGAGGTCGACTTGCCGACCTTGTAAATTTTCTTAGAGCCTCGGCCAACGGTCAAAATTTCGAATCCTAATAAACTGCTTTAGAAGGCCCCAAATCGCCAAAAAACCACTCACACAACTTCATTAAGTATCAATCTTTTATTATTGAAGATTCATTTCGTAGAAATCGGAAAAGAGAATTCACACGAAGCAATTATTTAAACTCTTCTGAGATCGTTATGAAACTAATCGATAAAACCACAGGTAACCCAACAGACTAATAAGCGGGAAATATACGTAGAGTCTGGGAAGCCTGTGGTGTTACATGTATAAAACTCAAAAAGTTATCAGCTGTCAGTGTCAGTTTTGTTAAATAATTTGTACCGCTCTCCTGCCCAACAATATCCGATTAAAAGCATAGTAAAATCAGTTCACCGGCAAGCACCATTGTCCCTAACTATGGTAAAAACGTGTGGATCTTACGGATTTTCGCAATTGTCTGTATAATTACGTGACCAAAACATGAGTGAACTGTACACCTGACTACACGATTATTTACCTGCACGAGACTCCTTTTTCATATTTAAGTCTTAAGTACGATAAAGTCAAAGAGTAACAATTAAAAGCCTTATTGGAATTGGGGCAACTGCAGAATACCCAACCCAAGCACTGTATGTGCTTCAATAGTCCTGTGAACTAATACAAACCCTACACCTATATTTAAAAACACCCTAACCGTCAACAAAGGGTGCTCACTAAGTTAGGGTCTGAACAACACAGAAAAATAATGCTTCTTCGATGGTCCTGTGAACTAATACAAACCCTACCCCTTCATTTAAAAACGCCCTAACCGTCAACAAAGGGTGCTCACTAATTTAGGATTTTTAGAGCTATATATAGTCACTAAATTTAGATCACTGAACAACACAGAAAAATAATGCTTCTTCGATGGTCCTGTGAACTAATACAAACCCTACCCCTACATTTAAAAACACCCTAACCGCCAATAACGGGTGCTCACTAATTTAGGGTTTTTAGAGCTATAGTCACAAAATTTAGATCACTGAACACAAATAAACAATGATTCTTCAATGGTCCTGTGGGCTAATCCAAACACTACCCCTACATTTAAAAACACCCTAACCATCAATAACGGGTGCTCACTAATTTAGGATTTTTAGAGCTATAGTCACTAAATTTAGATCACTGAACACAGATAAACAATGATTCTTCAATGGTCCTGTGGACTAATCCAAACCCTACCCCTACATTTAAAAACACCCTAACCATAAACAACGGGTGCTCACTAATTTAGGGTTTTTAGAGCTATAGTCACCAAATTTAGATCACTGAACACAGATAAATATTGATTCTTCAATGGTCCTGTGAGCTAATCCAAACCCTACCCCTACATTTAAAAACACCCTAACCGTCAACAACTGGTGCTCACTAATTTAGGGTTTTTAGAGCTATAGTCACCAAATTTAGATCACTGAACACAGATAAATAATGATTCTTCAATGGTCCTGTGAGCTAATCCAAACCCTACCCCTACATTTAAAAACACCCTAACTGTCAACAACGGGTGCTCACTAAGTTAGGGTTTTTAGAGCGATAGTCACAAAATTTAGATCACTGAACACAGATAAATAATGATTCTTCAATCAATCAATCAATCATCTAAATTAGGATGTGTTTTGAAAGTGACTGGTGCTTTCTTTAAATCCATGTACACAATATCAAGAAAATAGATCATCTCAATTAGGATGTGTTTTGAAAGTGACTGATGCTTTCTTTAAATCCATGTACACAGTATCAGGAAAAGAGATCATCTCAATTAGGATGTGTTTTGGAAGTGACTGCAGATGCTTTCTTTAAATCCATGTACACAATATCAGGAAAAAAGAACTTCTCAATTAGGATGTGTTTTGAAAGTGACTGATGCTTTCTTTAAATCCATGTACACGATATCAGGAAAAGAGATCATCTCAATTAGAATGTATTTTGGAAGTGACTGATGCTTTCTTTAAATCCATGTACACAATATCAGGAAAAGAGATCATCTCAATTAGGATGTGTTTTGAAAGTGACTGATGATTTCTTTAAATCCATGTACACAATATCAGGAAAAGAGATCATCCCATGGCGATCATCCCAAGTCGACCTTGTTGACGAGATTACACAAACCACCGCCATACCATTAGGAAACATACCAGTGGTAAGTGAACTAATTATTCGTAGCAATATTTTAGATATACGTATATCTGTCAATTTATCCTGTTTCTGTTCGACTGTCTGTCAATTATTTGTTACCTTGTCAGATATAATTAAACTTCTCAAACCTTTAAATGTCTATTTCCAGCCCAACGATAGCGCTAGTTTATTCTACACGACATTAGACTTCTCCACTGAAAGCCTCTGCTCCAGTCCCCCTCCACGTCACCAGGAGACAGAATATGCAGAAATCAGTCAGTTTCTAAAATATACTGACACAAAGGACGAACACTATGGCGAAGCGGGTGACCCATCACCTTATAAAGACATATCAGATTCTATTAAACACTGGGACGCTGAGGACGGGGATGGGTTTGAAAATCGATCATCCCACATGGGCAGTACTCTTACTGTCGAGGAAGTTTTAGACGAGTTTGATATTCGAATAACTGAAACGGAACTGAGTACTCCTCCTCCACCTGAGGACACTCATTATTCTTTTGAAATGAAGTTTTTGGATGATACTGAAGTCCAGGGGGAAAGCAGCGATTGGGAAGGGGACTACCTGGACTTAAGGCCTTACCTGGCAACAGAACTGAACGTGACGCATGGAGCTCCTCTCCTCCCCCGCAAGACAAAACGGACTATGCTGATATGATACAGTTCAGTGACAAGAAGCGTGAGCCACCTGAATTCCACCGTCAAGCGCAATATATTGAGACAACGCCCTCATTAGATGGGTTCGACATCTACAACGAGAACGAAGAAGAGCAGAACCCTACCCAAACTGGCGAAATGAACGAAACAAGTCCATCATTCTACAATACAGGTAAAATGAAATTTAAAATTTATTCCCTAAAACAAATCCAGTACAATGATTAACCTTTACAAAGTCATTTGAATATGCAATTTTGCCGAGAGAAGTTTATTAATGACTATCTGCACGTGGAAAGCTGTATGTTGCCATAAGGCATACCTCCCATTGGTGGCTGGTAATGAGCTGTATGTTGCCATAAGGCACACCTCCCATTGGTGGCCGGTAATGAGCTGTATGTTGCCATAAGGCACACCTCCCATTGGTGGCCGGTAATCAGCTGCATGTTGCCATAAGGCACACCTCCCATTGGTGGTCGGAGAGTATAAAGGGAAATGTTGTCATTAGCAAGAAACCCACAGTGAGATAACTGCAACCCACTGCGACCCACCCACCCTTATCAAGCCGGGGTTGATGTTGTCTTCCCTGTGCGTCGAGTGGTTCCGGGAACTTGCGGCGGGTTCTAGTCACATTTAATTGATGCAGGCGGCATTCCCCTTCTCCTGAGTTCCTGGACCCCTTTCCCATAATCTAATGCCTCTCCGTGCAGAACCATTCCAGTGGGAGTTGTGAGTCCATACGTTATTAATAACAATACTCGAGGCAGAATAATAACACTTTCGCTTGTGCATGTGTTTTGAAATTGAGACAATAAATAAATGTACTGAAAACGTTGAATATTGTTTTTAGAATAACTTTTGATTTTATTTAAAACAAAACCTCTCTGAAAATCACATCCGTGAGAAAGCTTCCTGATAAAATATTATTATTTGATTACAATCAGTTTAAAGCACATCAACTATTCTAATAACCTTTTTTTACAACAATTTAATATTGCCAATCCACCTCCTGCTCCAATGTCTGTCCATTCACCTGTCTCATTATTTTTGCAGAATCAAAGGAAGAAAATGCAGATGTAACGTATGTGTAAGTATCAACAACTTCCCCTCAAAGCCCCCGAAATCTGATAGTTGAGTCTTTCGATGATAGAGCGCGCGCAGTTAACAATCACCTATAAAATTGCTTATTTAGAGAAGCAATTTTTTCAGGTTTTCTCGATATAAGTTAATAGCTATTTTGGAAAACAAAATCTACTTTAGTTATGCTAAAATAAGTAGACTTCTCGTTCTTGTCACTAATCATCTATTCATTATAATGTCATCACTATACATGTATATAGTCAAACTTTTACAAAATATATACTTAGTAACGTTTGCACACTGGTTGTAATGTGTGTTACTATACAATTCTCAGATAATAGGCATTTCATGACAGAGTGGGACTGGGGCCGGACGCGACAGTATCTGGCTCGAGATCATGACGTACGTACCGAGTGCAGTGAGGTGCCAAATATTTTTCCGTCCGGCCCGACCTTATGAACTTACTCTGTCCATAAGTTTTTTCTTTGACCACTTTCAAATGCCAAAACAATAAACAAATATTTGAGCAGGGTCGGACGGTTTATTCCGTCCCGCTGACGTCACACACGTACGGCCCCCATCACGTGACATGTGTAACTGGTTTTGAACGGAAAGCGCGTGGGGGGGGGGGGGGGGACGTACCGGTCATATCATAATACTGATGCTAATAATGTTTTTGTTTCAAAGAACACTTGACCACACAACTAAGGATCAGACCAATTCCGAGCTAGAGATATCAACGGAAAGACTGAATGGCACAGGATTGGACGACACCTCGCCTTCCTTCAGTGCTATCGATCAGGATACCAAGAACAGCGAAAAGGTAATGTGATCCGTCATTTAGTATCAGGGTTTTAATTAGGTTACCATCAATAGCTGTTATTATGGCTGAGCCAAATACCACGAAACGGTCAGCGGTTTCACCCATCTTATCGGGTCATTGACTCGTTTGAGGCTGTTTCAGCTTTGAGCTTGTTTGAGTGAAATTTTCCATGAAATATCCTCGTTTTACTCTGCTTTATCATTCCTGTCTCTTCATTCGATGCACTAGTAGCGATTGTAAGACGCTGAATGGCCTAAGGATGGACTAACCGATTTCATAAGGCTGAATGCGAAGAGGAGTTATCGTGTGAGTTGTTGACTTTACGAACCCAAGTAGCTTCTGAAGACAAGGCTTGTAAAAAAAGTTCCGTCCAATCACTCCAGTGGCGAAGGACAGACACCGCTTAACATTTATTCTTGCTTTTCTTTAGAAAATAATCGTTTGGGGCATGCATCATCTTCTTGGTGATCTCAGTTCAACGTGACTCCATCTCTGTACCATTTTGAAATGGTTGACCCGAAAGCCTCGTTTTCATGAGGACTGATGGGTGAAACCGCTGACCATTTGGCTCAGCCGTAATAACAGCTGCTGCCATCAATTTTGGAGTTTATTTTAATTAAAATTATTGAACAACTTGCTGTCGTCAGATGTAATTTTCCAGTTATTCGCACCTAGAAAAAACTCTGAATTTCTAACGGGACGTGAAACAACAAAAGGGGCTGATCAAAGTCAGGACCCGGCTAAACCACAGATCGAATTGGAATTTAGCGCGATGGTTTTTGTGGAGGGAGGAAAGCCGGAGAACCCGGAGAAAAACCCTCGAAGCAAGAGCGAAGTATCCATGTCGATTTTACTGATTCTTATTGATATTTTCGAGAGCTATATTACCCTAACTAAGACATTTCCATATGCATCTCGTATTTTTTTGGTTTTATATGTTGTTTTGTGAATATTACGTAATTTTATTCTGTAAATCAGTTGTCAATAGTATAGCTTTTCGGTTATCTCTTTTTTTTCACAGCCAAATGGGTTCTCCACCAGTAGCTATGCCACGATCATGAAATACCTGGACGACTTCGATACCGAGGTCGAGAAAAACAAGAAACAGGAAAAACAGGAAATCGCAATCACGGAGGAAGACGAGATGAGTTCTACCCATACCGATATGATGAATGAATTGATAGACTCTGAAAGTAAAGATGACGATCAAGAAGAAAGTGCAAGAGGATATGCATGCAGACCTGTATTTCACGCAAGTCACAGCTGAGGTTCGATCTCCTCATAACGGCATAGAAGATGTCACAGAAGAAGAAATCCCAAAAGTTCTTGACAACGAAAATGAAGAAGAGAGTGTAGGCCTACCAGAATTATCAACGGTCATAAGCGGGAATCCAATAAGGAATGATAGCACTGCGGCGGAAATGCCCACTGCGCATGACCGGAAGGACATCTCCAACAGCAACGTCATCGATCTTGAGAGTGCTCCACATAAATTAAAAAGCATTTTGAAGAAGCCCAACAAGCAAGGGCAAGCTACACAAGTCGTTGAATATGACTTAAATCGACCTGAATCACTAGTTTAAAAACTTACTTTTCGCAATGCTTATTGTTTAATTTGAAAGCCTTTAAAACACAAAGAAATAGATATGGAATGTCAATCGAGAGAGGGTTTAATAACATCAAGATTTAAGAAAGTGTTGCCTAAAATCAATCATAGAATCGAAATTACCAAACGTCCCACAAAACCAGACATCTAGAATAACTTATTTCTTGTCACCGCCAGAGAAACAGTATGCTTTGTGGCCCTTAGACCGGTACTTTAAGTATATATCTGGAAATATATTCCTAAGGTTTGACTTACATACTGTATTTAAGGTACACATTTTAAACTTTTTACATGTCTCACACAGAAGATTACGAGGGAAAAATCGAGAAATCGATTACAGCCTGTGTACTTCACACTGCATTTTTGCAATAGGCGTATTGCCACTGTAAATGAATTTGCAAACTGTTACAGACATTCATCGAACGTTTTAATTGGGGGTTGGCCGTTAATTGGGGGTGAAAGCTGGTACACTAAATTGGGGGGGGGGGGGGAGACCAAAGTAATTGAAACATGCAAAATGGGAAAGTTCTGCTTAAAATAAATGGGAGGGTCAGTAAAAATTCAACAAATGTGGCTTTTTTTTATTGCACCAGCCCTCCCCCACTAATATTGACCATGCAGTCCCTTATATTATTATATGACACTTATATTATTATTTGCACAGCATTTACACAACGTCAACGTCAAAGATAGGAATTGTCATTGATTGTGATGAGCCTTGTACATTTAGAATACACGAAGCGAAAACAAACAAAAAAGAACCGAAGAAGCTTTAAAAACGAGAACTTATATAACTTGTACCACGTTTATCCAGCAGATTGCCAAGTACTAATATTCTAAGATATTAAAAAATATATATAATGAACGCTCGTATTTTATGGCATTTAGAATGTCTTGCATTCATTAAGAAAGCCACGAGCGCGTAACTGAGTAAGAATATGGTCACGTGATCCGCTCAGCCAATCAGAGTCCAGCATTTGCTCGCTCTTAATCCGCTCTTAATACTTAGAGAATACTAATAACGATTTTTCTTGTATGAATTCTTTCGTGGGTATGACCATATTCTAAATCGGTTAGATAATGAACGCTCGTGTTTTATGTAATATATAAAAATCGAGAGCTAGTGTTTTACCAGGGTATCCAAACACCGAGAAAGATGAAAGCACAAGGCCGTTTCGGCCGAGTGCTTTTATTATTTCCAGGTGTTTGGATTCCCTGGTGAAAACGAAGCTCTCGTTTTTGATATGACTTCTCAAGCTAAAACAATACCTGCATTCATAAATCATTAGAAAGTATTGTTTGCCTGGAATTTTATTGCATGCAATTATAGACTACAAGGGTTGTGATTGTTATTTTCTCATGATCATTTCAACAAACGGACTGATAGTGTAGTGGGCAAGACAGCTGACTAGTAGTAAAGAACAGCCATGAGGACGATGGTACGAGTCACAATTTTTATTTCCGTCTTTTCCTTCACTTCTCCATGTAAAGTCATACTTATGCTGTAATCCTTGTAGCTTAATTAGGTCCATCACATGCATGAATCTTGATACCCAATGAGAGCACAGATGAACATCACTAGTGAGTGGATATCCAAATCACTAGTGATATTGGATATCCAAATGACTAGTGATGTTCATCTAGTGTTTCATTGGATTCCCAAACTCATCCACCTGACCAAATGCAGGCCTCTGATTGACTAAAAAGCGCATGAATTATTAATGAGTTTGAGAAGACATTTAGAATGTCTTACAAGACATGCAAGACATTCTAAATGCCATAAACCACGAGTGTTCATTATCTAACCTATACTTAGATACGATTTAGTGCTGCCGGACTATTAAGTACACAAACTTTGAGAACCCAACCTAATCACTGTTAAACACTATTGATTATTATCAAAGACATTAATAATTCATGAAGTAAAACAAAGGAAATCACCGACCGATAAGTGATCTTTAAATCTGATACAGATTTCGTCCTGATTTACATAAACTTTGGCTTCGATTTTCTCGACTCTACATCTAGACGTCTGATAAGTAAGATAAATAATTCGTGTCCGATCTTTATACGATTTAAATCGGATAAAGATCGGCCACTTATTCTTCATCTATTACATAAAAAAACAGTCGTAGTTAGTGATCAAGAATTTAGATCTTTCAAACAGTTGTAACTGTTAGAGATAAATGTTTCAATTTCAACCAAAAATGGATAATAAAACCACAGTTGTATTGATTTGATCACTTTTAAATTGTGCTCTTTGTCTTTATCATTCCATGTCGGTACCGGGCATTTCACTAGACCGTATGCACTATGATGCTAGCTGACTACTGCTACCAGAATCCTTTTCGAATTATTTATCTTATTCAGATTTTGAAACTCTTCTGAGAATACCAAGATAATGGTGTAAACTAGAGCAAGATTCTGGTAGTACTAGTCAACTGAAGTCATACCGCTTACGGTCTATTCAATAAAACAGTGCTCGATTTAGTGAATCAGACTAAAACTATCTATCGGCATAGATACAAGTTTCCTTTCTGTCGCATCATTTACAGCAGATTTATAAGGAGATAATCTCCTGTGGCGGATATGATAGAAATGAAGGATTACCCCGGGGGGCGGGGGGACTCCCTTATGTGAGGGGTACATGGATGCTCGTCGTACCTTTTAGGGGTCAAAATCAGGAGTTTGGTACCACTTAGGGTATATCCACCATCAAACACAGACATTTCTATGTAAAGCGGTACCTTTTAGGGGTCGAGTGTCAATTGAACAAAAAAGCTGTTTTCAATTTACATTTTTATTATCTTTTAGGGATCAAAATAAGCTCGAGCCACGCCCATTTTAGTACCTCTTAGGGGTCAAATCGAAAATGTCCGACGAGCATCCCTACCCCTTTTATATGGGAGTCCCCCCCCCCCCCCCCCCCCGGGAGGATTACACAGAGTGTTTAACAGTGTTTATCAATGGCATATGTTAACGTTCGACCATGCAGTTTCTTCCATATTTCGCTCTTTCTTCAACTATGTCTTGAGCCGTGTTAATCGGATCAAAAGGTTATTTTTGGTCGTCAGATCTTCAGTAAACATAGCCTAGGCCTTTCGGCTCATTTCATCAAGGTTGGAACACTGTGAAGGCAGCTCCTTCAGTTCAAGGGACTGATATGGACTGGTATCAGGAAATGCCTCATTATGACGTCCCCTGTCACTGGAGGTCCCATTTCGATTTGGCCCACCGTGAGAGGTGCCCTGAGCTCGCGTTAGAGGGTTCAGAGACCCGTAGAGTGTATGGGAAGGAGCTGATGTTGTTATACTGCTGTAGTGAATGGTTTCGTTATTCATGGCAGAGGTCGGAGTAGAATTACTAACTACTGATTGAGCGCATGGGGAACTGGCCTGGAAATCGTCCATTGGCTGTTCGTACTCGTCATGACGTGACGCAGCGACAAACGTGTCCACTTGCTCGTACTCTGGATTATCTCCATTTTTAACAGATGTCAAATGTTGTTGTCCCTCGTGTTGGTCTTGAACTCCTGTTCTATCAGGTCGCAGATGTTGTAGTTCTGGTGATTCGACGTGGGGTTCTTCTGTGTTTAAACTGGTCTGTGTGATATTAAAACAAAAACGACATTACGGCCGGTATTCTTTTTTAATCAGGTGAAATCGTAGTTTTCTATTGGGAAACTCTTGATTGAGATACGATGAGTGACTAGTTCCTGTAAAAACTAATGTTGATCTGCGTCGGCGGGGAAGATAAACACTGCTATGATCAACTGAAGTCGATTAAGGTATGCTAACCGCCGTGGGGAGCGAGTAGCAGCTGACGTTTCGAGCGCTAGCCCTTCGTTAAAGCAAAAGAGGGAATTGTGGGCGGGGAAACGGTTTATATAGTGTTCAGTGCATGATTACCGCTGATGACTCGGTTCAATTAGGATCGAAGGAAATTGCGCCAACAATAGTGATGTGATTAATATTATATGGAATGGTCAGGAAGATTAAAGTGGCGAGCTACTGGTTTGGCGATATTCTTGCTATTAGTTCTAACATCTGGCAAGTTCTTCGCCCTGTTTCTCCGATGTTACAAAGTGTGCAGGTGATACAATAAATAACATTTACTAGACGTACAGTCAAAATGATCAGTAACTTTAAGAGAGCCTTTAGGCCCTGAAATGAGTGTTTCAGTTTTAGTGAAAGCACATGTGTTACATCGTTTCCTGGGGCATTTAAAAGTTCCTGGTTAAAGTTCGGGCTGTAGTGATCCCTTTACCAGGGAATCTCGAAGGTTCTTATCTCGTTTAAAATAGATAAGTGGTGGCTGTGGAAAAATTAGGGCGGTCTCTGGAGCATTCTGTAAGATCTTGATTGAGAAGTAGCATGTTGGGTAACCAATCTACCTATGATTAAATTAATTTGCGTAGGCAGGACAGTCATGGACAACTGAAGATTGTGTATATGCCAAGGAGACGTACAGCAAGTTATAAAAGTAAGCTGAAATGATAGTGTTGCCACGACAGTATTCCAGCTTACCTTATATTCATCAACTGTAGACATTTCTTCACGTATGCTTTGAAAATACACAGAAACGTTACGTTAGAAAAAAATATTATACATATTTATGCTACCCTCGATGTTAATAAGAAACTGCTCAGCAGTAGTGATCACCTGTGATTGGGACATTGAATGAGGGGGTGTTTATATTGAAATAATTGAAAGCCCTCTAAAGGGTATCATATGTTTGAGCCGCTATAATTTTGTCATGAATGGTAATGTATGCCAGAATTTGGTCCAATTCTGAATTTTAACAGGACCTGAAACAACCATATGGGTTGATCAAAGTCAATAATTATTTGTTCCTTTGGCGAGCTATATTGTTCTGGTGATTGTGCATAGTCACTGACCGGCGGAATAGACTATTATTTGTCTGGTTTATAAATAATTACCGGTACTTCCTTCATTTATCCACTTTAATTCATCCAAACAACATGCATGTGGTGTAGTATCAAACTGAGCTTCCTCTGACAACAAATTAATTCTCATAATTATATGTCACTTTAAAGAATCCAGAGGAATAACATAAATAATTTTATTGACCTGGCAATAAAAAGTTATATATTGCATATAATATTGTCTTCTCATTAAACAACTCAATGTACTGCTAAAATACTTACGTCTTATTTTCGGCGACATCTATATTGACAAAAAAAAACTGTAAGTCATAAGTCAGAACATTTGGTTCAAATTTCCAGCTCAGTTTTAGCTAGGTTTAAGTAGATAGAGAAATCGTTCAATAAATCCAATGCAAGAGCACTCTGAAGACTAAATTACATGTGCTGTTAAAATATAACTAATACTAAATAATGCTAATTATAAAGGCTATCAATAAAAAATAATCACCCCTAATTGCATAAACGTTGCCATACAAAAAAATTATGGTCATATAAATAACTTGGCAGGAGTATATTTGAACGAGGGAACTCAAGCTGTTTGCAGCCAATTTTTTTCAATATTATCAAATGTAAAAATCTGTTATAAGCAGAGGTGCGAATAAACTGTATTGTGTTGTATTGTATTTACACTGAGACACCAATCCTTCATCGACTCCCACCAATTCTACCATTTTTATTAATGGAGAAAAACAAAGTAGGCTTCCAGCTTATCCCTGCCACCTTGAAACTCACTGATGTATGTAAAGCCACTTACGTTTTCTTCTCATCCACAAGATGTATATTATCAGAAAGACGATAATGATAATCAATATGACAATCAGTGCTATTAGTCCAGCAATCGTCATGTCTTTATTGCCGTTTACTCGAGTGACGCCTACGTAGAGTAAATACCGGTTAGTATGGACCAGCTGTACGATAGATATTACCTTAAGGCTACTATTTATTGCGGCAACTAATCTTTGCGACTTTTGCGATTTTTCGCAAATCGCAAAGATTAGTTGCCGCAGTAATTTCTACTCGCAAAATTTACCCTGTTTTGCAGTTTAAGCAATAAAGAAACGGTTATTGTTTTGTTGTAAATGTGGCACGTTTTGTTGCTTAATACTACCATTTGCAAGCTACCGTTAAGCGTGAACCTTTTTCCGCGTTCGTTTATATGATTTAGCGCGTAGCGCGAAGGAAAATCTAGCTGAAAAGTAGTACTCCTTAGGCTTAACTTGTCTTTACTCAGGACTGATATTTATTTGCCATTTTTTTTCCTTTGCAAAATCGCAAAATACGCAGTTTCCTAAATCGCAAATAAATAGTAGCCTTAAGGTATACAAAGTATAATAAAAGTATAACGTGTATAATCAAGGTACGATCTGACGGAATCAGTAGGGCGCGTTATAGAACCTTCTGTACTGTTGAAAAGGAGAAAGGATTGTCACTCAGCGCTCTAGATTGAGGGATATAGTTTGTTGTCGATAATCCATTAAATATAGGTTTTCTCTTTAAACATCGTGTCTGTGCGGTAGACATTATTTAAGGGAAGTTTCAGGAGATATTGCATCAATAACCGTTGCATTTAAGAAGTATTGAATAGTGTGCCAAAAGCTAAAATGTCACGTTCACAACTAGCTTACCATTCGTTGTGGTTGCGATGTAGAGTGTCTTGTTTGTGATATCAGCAGTATTCCCATATACAAGACGTACCTCGTACAGAGTACCAGACTCTAGTCAACTGACCGTACACGATAGAGAGGATGACGTACTTCTGGCGGTGGAATTACTCCAGTCACCAGACCCTTTCATCTTCCTGACGTACATCCAGCAGTGGGCTTCCTGTGGCAACTGTGAATTACTCCACGTGACTTTAATGCTATTTGTTGTTGGCTTAAAATTAGTGATTTCCAGTTGAGCAGAACCTAGAAAAATATAAGACAGAGAACACTGATCCAGCTGAAAGGATGCTGACCTATCAGAGTGCATACAGCTTTTTAATTATTTTTATCACTCAATTATAACCTCATCTTAATTAACCTCTACATGAACCCAACATCATCTAAACCTCCACTAACTTTCACATAACCCCCACACCATATGTTTTAACCTTCACATAATTTTCACATAATTTCCACATCAACTAATTAATAATGTCTTCCACACATACCATTCAATCTTAAACATCATTTTATACGTTTGTCAGTTTAGAACCCCAGCTAAACTAAAATAAAATATAGCCAACATCTCCTTGTATTAAAACAGTTTTATTTAATTAACCTATCAACCTGTACAACTTTTAAATAGTCTTGCCCGCTCTACTTTAAATACAAATAATATTGCTCGCCATTTTCCTATGACATCAGCTTTTTCATTACAAAATTAACGTATTATCCTCGCATTTATAATCGTCATCGGAATCAGCCGTTTTGTTTTGATCAACAGCTCATGTTTACGGTAAGCTAAATTCCTAATTTTCTGACTCTTAACTTATTGCTCTCTTTGTTATCTCCTATTAGGTCACATAACTAACTATATATAAAACTTTTAGATCCATATTACACTAATTTACATCCAAGAGTAAAGCCCAAGACTCGAGGGAGTCAAGAGCAAAGAGTAAACATAACCAGACTACGAGCGAAAAATATGAAAAAGTAAGTAAAACATATTTTAGCATACTTAACTTTATCTCCCTTGTCAACTTCAACTCCCTTGTCAACTTAATATAACCAAGCCAAATAATCCTACCGGTTCATTCAATAAAATTCGGCGACCTAACTTACACTAGTTAAGTTTATAAACAAAATGGCTGACACATAGAATTAGCCGTGTGTATTTGCGTGTTGGGTTAGGCCTGGGCCCGAGGCAGAAACACGCGACCGTCTCAGAGCACCTCTGGGATTTAGGTCCTAACAGACTTCCTAACTCCTGAAGAAGGAGTCTGTTAATCAGAAATACACGTTTGGCAATTCAATTCTAATGCGGCCTTAATGTAAAAGTATTTTTCACATATTTTTACTCTAAATATTTTACTCTAAATATTTTAGATAAATAAAATAAAATGAAAAAGGGGGGGGGAGGTAGAGTGAACATCATTTAACTAATAATGATTACAGTTATATACTAGCTTAAGACATATTTTTATACTCAATATTCAAAGAAACTATTTCCATAATATATTTTTCCCCGACATAATTTATTCACATATCATATTTTATCAAATCATATCCATGGCATAGTCACGGTAATCAATTTTCATACCACTATTTATATATTTCATAATAACCCACTCTTCAAATTATCACTCAACATTTTTAAAATAAGTATGAATTGGCGGTGCTTGCTTGCACAAGCACACTAACACTCCAGGCTCTGTTTCGTCATGATGATTGCACGGACATTTTGCCGCCATTAATATTAAATCGAGTTGAATGCCGAGATCAGTTCTTTTTCGTCAAACCACTAGGTTGCCGACTTAATTAGTAGCCGTGCAATGGCCGTTCAGTTTGTTCATTCATGCCGTGCGTGCCCGGAACTCCATTCATCTGGAATAGACGTGAACGAGTTGCGAGCACCCTGCTCTGGGTTACAATCTCGAGCATATTTGTCTATTGAACTAGCTATTTAAATATTAACATGCTTACCAGACTGTCCAACACGTATGGATGATGGATCAACGGTAAAGGTTCCCAACGTGCCACTGCTGGTAGCGATACGTAACGCTGATAACACACTTCTCTGACTGACACTTTCATTAAAGGAAACACTTCCCTCGACAATAACACTCCCTCGCCTGCGAAAGTAATGATGAAATTGTATCAACAGCACTGATTTCTTCGCAGAGGTGTTGTTTGTGCACAATATATCATATAAAGTCAATCCTCATAAGCTATTTAAAAATATAGGTTTTTAAATGTTTCTTGAAAAGTTCAATAGAAGCATTGTTTCTGGGTTCAGTAGGAAGCTGATTCCATAGCCTGCATGGGCGCCGCAACAGAGAACGCTCTGTCTCCTTACGTTCTTAATTTAGTTGCAGGTATATTTTTTGAGAAGTAGACCTCAGAGTACGTTTACACATGCGAGATGTCTAGCCGATAGTTTAGGTAGGACCTTCTCATTACCAACTTGAATACATTCTAAGGAAGGTCTAGGGCGATATCTAGAACTAATAAGTAAGAGTTCAGTGTTATCCTGGTTTGGTTTCAGTCCATTGTTTACCATACAACAATCGATATCTTTGACACACTGCTCGATACTTGACTTAGATGATGAAAGTTCACTTCAACTGTCCGTTTTAAAAGACAGGTACAATGGAGTGTCGTCAGCATATAGATGGTACTGTAAGTTGTGCAGCTTGACGATTTCAGCAAAAGGAGATGTATACAATAAATACAATAGGGGACCTAACACCGATCATGTGGAACACCACGTACTAAACAAAACTGTGATGACTTGCAGTCTTCAACCTGGACACGTTCGCTTTGACACAAAAACGGATCGAGAGTCTTGACAACTGGATGGATTGGTCAATTGTGTCGAAAACCGTGGACAAATCCAGTAAAAGAAGTATGACAGACTTGTTTTTGTCAACCACACACGTCAAGATGTCATTTTGAACTTTAATCAAAGCTGTCTCAGTCAACTGCTCAGTGTTATGAAAGACTTTATATGAGGACTGAAACGTCTCATCTAGATGATGGGTCATGAAATGATCTGTCAGCTGTATAGTGGAAGCCTACTCAATCAGCTTAGATATAAAATTTAAGTTTGAAAGAGGTCGAAAATTCAAAAATGGTTTATAGTCGGCATCAGAATTGTTCAGCAAGAGAGATAATACTGCAACTTTCAGTGCATCAGGCATACTGTGCCAGTTCTAAGAGACAAGTTTATGACCCTGGTTATTGTAAGCAATACTCACATTATTAAAACAGCACTTCAGTACGGTTGCAGGTAAAGGATCAAGTACACATGACTTGGAGGAAGGTTTACTAGCAAAGTCTCTTACTTGCCGATCTTAACTATCTTCAGCAAAATCACGTAGTTCCGTAAGGCAGACTGACCTATAAAGCAGAAGGGGGTTCATACTAACATTTCTTTCAATAAGGACGCGAACTTAGTATTAATTAGTTATTAATGGTTAGGTTTCGTTCTTATTACTGAGGATGAGGGTTTGGCTAGGTGTGAAAGCCTTGTGGGGACTTCGTGTCCTATTGTTTTCTCACCTGCCTTTTGTCGAATCTTGAAATAATTAATAAAAAATAAACAGTAAAATGTTGCAGCCACACTCATTATCTGTGTTAACACTACAGAACTGTAACATAGCACGTAGTGGCGCATGGGATCTCAACCCTACTCGAGGCAATTGCTGGCAATGTTGCAGCGTATGCTCGTACCTTCATTCGCCACCTTAATTCAGCACCTTAATTCAGCACCTTAATTCAGGACTTTCATTCGGCACATTAATTCAGCATTCGGTACCTTCATTCGGCACCTTATTTCAAGACCTTCATTCGGCACTTTATTTCAGGACCTTCGTTCGGCACTTCATACGGCACCTTCATGCAGCACCTCGCTCCTAAGTGGACTTCCGGGTTACTTAATTAAGAAACTGCAGTCAGTTCAAAATTGCGCCGCTCGCCTTATTGTTGGTGGTGGAAAGTATGATCATATTTCACCTGTTCTTCAGCGTCTCCACTGGCTACCCGTAGAAAAACGAATAACTTTATAAGATATTACTTCTTACATATAAAGCTCTAAATAATCTGGCTCCTACCTACATTCGTAATATGGTAGAGTACTATACTCCTCCCCGTAATCTTAGGTCTGCCAATAAGTTCCTTCTGAAGGTTCCTACAGTCAATTTAAAGAGCTATGGAGAAAGGGCTTTTTCTGTTGTTGCGCCAAAAACTGTGGAATTTCTTGCCACTTACTATTAAGTTATGCCCCTCGGTGGGAGTCTTCAAAGCTAAGTTAAAAGCATATTTCTTTTAGGAAAGTTTTTATTAGTTTCGTAAGATTTTATAGTTCTTGTAAATTAACTTGCCTGTTTTCCAGCTATGTAAAGCGCCTTTGGACGTTTAGGATTAAGGCGCTATATAAATGTAGAATTATTATTAGCACCTTCATTCAGCACCTTCGTGCGGCACATTCATGCGGCACCATCATGCGGCACCTTCATTCGGCACCTTATTTCAGGACCTTTATTCGGCATCTTCATTCAGCACCTTAATTCAGGACATTCATTCGGCACCTTCATTCAGCACCTTAATTCGGGACTTTCATTCGGCACCATTACGCGGGACCTTCATTCCACACCTTCACTTCATTCTGCACCTTCATTCAGTATACTGAAATCAATCGCAAGAGATTTAAACTAAAAATGGGACTCACCTGAACGATATAACTTTGCAGCTTTGATATTTTGAATAAAGGCCATAAGACGGCGCCAAGAAAATGATGCTGACCTGGGAATAAAAAGACGAGTGACATTGTCCATCTCCACCCTGGAAAAGCAATCCTTTTTTATCAATCTTTTTTTTTATCAGAAAATCAAAATGAAAACTAAAAACAATTCAAGCAAAAATTAAATGCTACTTTGTTAATGCGGATATGAGATATTACAAGAAATTAGTTTCGTAGTTCATGCTACTGCTTCTCATCCAATCCAATAATTCCTCCAAAAATTACCCATGCATTAAACCAATGTTTGACGCTCTTTGCAAGGTTTCAACGCAATGTGTGAATTTGGACACATTTCAGATTTTAGGTACTTTTTGACTTAATATTAAATTTACCTCGACAATAAAACGCCTTGCCAGAACCTTAAAAGCCACACTGTTCGAGTCCTTCAGATCATCTGTCCAGATTATACTGATCAATCTTATTTCTACGACAAATACAATTTCCAGAGGGTCTAGATCTGCAGAAAAAAGCAAATACGATTGAACAAATAATCAGTATAATAATACATAGTACTGTACAATGTTGTTTATTTCACAACGACTCTCTGCGCTACTAATATATACTAACCCTGTAAGCTTGTAGTTGCTACATACAAGTCTTGGAGTGAAAACACTCAAAAAGAAGATCACATCATACAAAGGAGTTGTCTTTAGTACTGTTTAATCAACGAACAGAAGCCGATTTTATCAGGTTGAAAAACACAAAAACACCTGAAAGCCACGTGCTGCGAGTTTATTGAACTGCTTCAAAGACGTTCACGGATTCGTGTCAAAGGAGTGCAACATAATGAGCCAACGGATTAATTCTTTAGGGAATGAAAACACGAAATTCAATTTTCGAAGATTTTTTTAATTCCTCATTTCTTCGCTCGCCTCGATCTAGTTCAAATTCCTTCGAGCGTCTTGCTGCACGGCATGGTCATGTCAGCAGAGCTTTGAAATAAAAACGACAACTTTTACGCCCCGAATACTGAGAAAATCTCACTATTTAAATGTATACGTTCTGCTTGTTTTCTGTCGCATTAAAATACTCTTATGCCAATATGAGAAGTTTTCTCGGTGTTTTTAATCAGTTCGTCCTTCAGTCTTGCTCACTCGTATTCAATCATTCACTGAGAGAGTTTTTTTCTTCTTCAGTTCCTTATTACTTCAGGAATAGTTAGCAAGCATTAAATAGGGGCAAAGTTTCAGGATAATGCAGGTATGGCTCTTCGTATGCAAGTTATATTTGTTTATAATGTAAATTACGGGAGCATTCTAAGGACGCGCGATTTCATTGGCTGCTCAGCGTGCTTGATTTAAGGGTAAGAGACTGATGTAAGTGCTTTATCAGTAAAATACAGGCACGTGCTGACTGTACGATGAACGAAAAATAATGAATACTGCATGGGCCGAAGGCCGCAAAGATACAAGTAGCACGAAGCCATTCTCAGGTGCTCATCCATCCAAGTACTAACCTCGTCCGATCGGCCTTAACTTCTTAATCTCTCTCTATACCATGTCTTTGCCTTGGTAAATGGTTTGACTGAGATACAAAGCACTCAGCACTATAATGACTACAGTTTAATAGGCCCTTTTGCAGCTAACAAATCACGTGGTTGTACTGGAGAGCAAAATATATCTGATTTCATTTAATTAAAGGCCTTGTACGAGATCGGTATTGTTATTAGCAAAACCTGTTTGTAAATGCTATTTTCCACCTCCAATCGATTGTCGATCTTTCTAAAACTGCGTTTTTGAAGATAGCTTGCTCTCCAGCATCCATGGCAACGCCTTTCCCATGGGGGATCACGAGCTCAATTCATTCGTTAATGAAGTATTATATCAGCACGTGACTGTTAGCTGCAAAGGGCCTATTTCGAAATTAACCACTCTTACGAATTACGCACTCCTGCATAAACTTTGGCTTTCAATATAAACAGGCCGCCTGTCTCATCCATGAGCCACCCGAGGGGAAAAGTGATCAGTGTGATCAGGGATGCAGGTTGGCGCAGTGGTAAAACACTCGCCTCTCACCGCTGCGGTCCCGGGTTCGATTCCCGGCTCGGGCACCGTATGTGAGTTGGTTTGTTGTTGATTCCTTATTAGCATTCGAGGGATTTTCTCCGGGTTCTCCGGTGTGCAAAGCTAAAGACCATACTTTTAAACGAATTTCCGTTCTGTGGAATTTCAAGGGAATAAAGGGTTCCAATCAAGGTTTGCTTCTGAACCTGCGTACCATACTTTCAGCTTGATTTATGAAACGTTCCTGGATCCCCCTATGTTCGCTTGTACGGATTTCTGTTTGGGTAAACAAGTCGACAAATGGGCCCCAAAAACATCCTGCAAGTTTGCACGAATTCTTTTTTTGGAATTGTCAACCACAGCCCTCCCCTGATTTCTAGTGGTCCACCCCTAATTCAAACATGTCGAACCCAATTGATTCAGGCCCCGTCCACACTAATCCGTTTTCACTTGAAAACGCAACTTTCTTTCTCCGTTTTGGTCTTACTAAACCGGCGTTTTCGGCATCGAAAACTGAACTTTTCGAAAATGCTTCCAGAGTGGAATTTGTTTTAAATGCCGTTTTCATATCGTAGTGTGAATGGCGAAAACGGAACTTTTGGCAAACCCTGACGTCACGATGATCATGTGATCTTTGGATCAAGTCATCTGCGCATGCTCAATCCCGGTGTTCAGCGTATTCGGATCCATTCTCGTTCCCAGTACCTCCTCAACTAACTTGATTCGGATCGATTTTGCGTTTTAGTGTGGACGGCAAAAACGATTCGAAAACGCTATAGTGTGGACAGAAAACCTTTTCCAAAACGGAAAAAAGAGTTGCGCTTTCAAACTTAAATGGATTGGTGTGGATGGGGCACGAGCTCCAACCTGGAAGGAGAGGAATCGCTCACTTAATTAATTCTTGAAATGACAATATAAATTAACTTAAAACCTACCCTGAACCATAAAATAACCCTAACCGGTCAGTAAACAAGATCTTACCCACCTAGAGCTAGGGTTCTCAAGAAAAACCTCTCAAGAAAATGGTGAGGTACATTTTTTTAGAGATTTTCCTAAACTCGAACCTCGGCTCTTCTTACTCGTAAGGCAAACGTCGCAACCACTACACTAAACAACCATCGTCATTCAATTGCTGTCAAATTTTAAAATTTTAAAACCACTGCTAATCTATGTATTTGTATTCCTCTCCTTAGGAACTCTGGGACGGGGCATCGGACGCCGCATGAGAAGTTGGCTATCTGAAACGGACCTAAGAGGATAACAAGAAAACGAGCGGTGACGCTCTTGTTGACAATAAAAATCATTCAATGCAATAAAAAAAAAACACGATCAGTTGTGAAAAAAAAAGAGAAACAGCGTGGCCTGACTTTAAAATGGCTTCCCCGTTGGTTTTGTCTTTCTGATCCAATCAAATTACAGTTATTGTATGGCAAGTTTACAGCACGGTTAGCTTCGTACAGTCAGTCTTGCAGTGTTTCAGTCTTTGCCACTCATTCGAAATCTGCTCTAACGGTACTCACCATTAACAGTAATAGTCGTTGTTTTATTCCTTGCAGGACACTGGTCTCCATTGTGAACGGTACATCGGTAAGTACCTTCATCGTTTCTTGTAATCTGATTAAACGTGTACCTGTTGGTGTTAACGAGCTGTTGGCCACCAACCTTCTCTATTGTTGTATTTAACGGCTCACTGCCAGACACATTACACTTCAGCATCACTCCGCTTGTTCGTTCAACAACAGTTTGAGGCGAAGAGAAGCCGGTGATGACGGGAGGAGCTGGAAAGAGGCAAACAAGGCATGCCTTTTATCATTTTAGTCGCGTTGAGCACGCGGGTGACAAAATGTCTAAGATATCCAGTTGGCTTCTGCCTATTTTAAGAGCGCTGAACATTGTCAACAATGTATTTAGGTTGCATTTGACTTATAAGTTGTAACGACCAGGCGCGGCGCGGCACTCGTAACCTTTGTTGCACCACCATATGAAATATGTATTGTCTGGTAACAAATTGAGTATAGACCAGTTCGCAGTAATTTCCGACATTTTGAAAGGGGTGGAAACATGGCGCGAAATAGAGTGTTTGTATGGGAATCCTATGCCAAATAATTTCCGTAAAATCGAATTTCTGAAATATTCACTGTCTGCAAACTTAAGATACCAGGTAAAAGATGAACTGATCAAAATTCGATGGATGTAGCTGTGCTCGTGTTTTCAGTTTTCCATACATTTGTCTGTAACAACGAGTCAAAGTCCGCGGGACAAGTATGGAAAACTGAAGACGCGATTGCACGCTTCCCAGAACAGCTGAAAACAGAAATTACCAAACATTACCAGGAGTTCGAATAAAGCAAACATATTGTAAACGACGTCAATAGATTGTTCCAGGATGACTGAGTGATACAAATAAATCATCCTGGATGCATTATCATACAAATATAAGCGTGTCATTTATGTCTTTGTCCGTTAGATCCATAAAATAAGCATAAAGTGCGTCTATCAATCCGATAAAGTAGTTGAGTGCACACCGTACGAAGCTTTTACTTTGTCAAAATGTGACTGATTACATAGTGACATTTAGCAACCAGGACGGCGACAGCAGTGACGACGAGACGTATACCCCTTGTACTAAGGGTCATTCTAGTAGTAGGGTCAACCTACCGCCATTGTATTCTGCGTTCTGTTTACATGATAGGAGGATAACCCTTGTACTAGGGTCATTCTAGTAGTAGAGTCAACCTACCGCCATTGTATTCTGCATGCTGTTTACATGATAGGAGGGTAACCCTTGTACTAGGGTCATTCTAGTAGTAGGGTCAACCTACCGCCATTGTATTCTGCATGCTGTTTACATGATAGGAGGGTAACCCTTGTACTAGGGTCATTCTAGTAGTAGGGTCAACCTACCGCCATTGTATTCTGCATGCTGTTTACATGATAGGAGGGTAACCCTTGTACTACCATTGTATTCTGCGTTCTGTTTACATGATAGGAGGATAACCCTTGTACTAGGGTCATTCTAGTAGTAGGGTCAACCTACCGCCATTGTATTCTGCATGCTGTTTACATATGAAGGGTCAGTTTTGTCTCGGGTACTAGGATGACTCTAGCACTATAAGGGTCACCTTTTGCACGCGTTACTTCATGTCAACACTCCCTGATGTCGATTTCGTTTGTCTCTTCGAATCTTCTCATGTTTCACACACATCTGTTTGCTTTCAAAATTCACGAGTTGATCGTAAGCTCAGTTTCTATACTTGATTGGACGCAACAACGTTATTATTTTAGATAGTGTTTTTGTGTCCTAATTCTTCAGCGTGACATCATGTTTCCGTTCTCTTCTCACACATCATTAGATATTCATGACACATCGGCCAATGAGGAGTCTCGTTTGAGGTCACGTGTTGATACATGAAACTAGGGATAGTACGACAAAGTTAATTATTCAAGTGGGCAGGGCTTTGAAGCTGAGGGAAATTGAGGGGTAAAACAATAACTAATTTACATAATTGCTGTACTTTGAAATCGTTTCCAAATACAGAAAATATTCAAATAAGTTAAAACAATAGCAAATTTGCATATTTGCTGTACTTTGAAATCGTTTCCAAGTACAGACAATATGCAAATTAGTTTTAGATTACAGTTCTAAAAACATGAGAACATGAGACATGAACAAAACTGCCTATGTTCACACGGCCTCAAGCCAAAAACCTTCCCAACATAAAAGTAAATAGTATTTAACAAAGTTTCTGCATTCTTATCTCCAAGTAGTAATTCCATTGTCCACAGCAGTGTCTCTTCCTCTTGGGTGACTGGTTTCTTCTCCTCACGAGAATGTTTCTCCGACAAGTGGTCACCAGCTCTGTGTGACTTCTTCATTTCAGCATCCAAAACTTTTCTAAATATCTGAAAACTAAACATAAGACAAAATTAATAACCAGGTTTGTCACGGGTATAAAATATTTGCTCGTTAAAATAAAACCTCTGTATACTTACGAGAAGTTCTTAACATCCAGCGGGTTAGCTTCTGCACGCCCGTTTTGTTCTAAATCACGCTTGATACAACATATAATTTGGTAGACTGTCTTCTCCGGATAAGGGTCTCCATCTTTATCACGTATTTCTTGTACGAACTTAATAAGCCAAAAATTCAAACTTTCCAAGGACATATCCGCCATCCAAATTTTGCACCAAGCATTGTTCTGTCTCTCTGCTTTCCATGAATCAAATATTCTTAGTCCCCAGCGAGTTTTGTATCCCGTACTTCTTGGAACAGCACGCTTCACACTCAAAAGGCTTTCCTTTTCTGTCTCTGGGTCCCAATCTTTTGAATTTAGTCGGCTTTGTGACCATATAATTTTTTCCCTCCATCGCAAGTTCTTTCAAAATGCGAATTACGGTACAGAAAGCGTTCTTTCCAGTAGTCTTTCCACACTACGTATTTCATGGAATGTTCACCTTTCAAACCACATCGTTACTCTTTTATATTCAGAACGTGCAATAACCAGTAATGTTTGTTCAACATTGTCCTCTGTGTCATGAATATCTAATGATGTGTGAGAAGCCATTTCTAAGCCGCGTGATTGTTTTAGACGTGTTTCTAGATCCTTGTGCCATGCACAATGTCTCGGGCTACGCCCTCGACATTGTTCATGGCACTCGGATCTAGAAACTACGTCTAAAACAATCACTTGGCTTAGAAATATTACTTCTCACGTTGTACACAACTAATTATAGTAATTCTATTCTCCATTATGATTTGTATATTACAAAATCGAGGTTTGAAAACTGAGACATATGAACATATAACTGAAGTATACACAAATAATTATCCCTACGGTGTTGTTAGGTACACAAGTGCCTACATTACTGAGATATACATAAATACTTACACTTAACGTTTATGCTAACACTAGCATTGCTGCCAATCCCACGGTATTCAAGTGTTAGATACACAAGTGTACACATTACTGAGGTATACAATACAACTTACGCTTAACGTTTATGCTAACACTAGCATTGCTGCCAATCCCCACGGTGTTGTTAGGTACACAAGTGTACACATGACTGAGGTATACAATACAACTTACACTTAACGTTTATGATAACACTAGCATTGCTGCCAATCCCCACGGTATTGGTAGGTACACAAGTGTACACGTTACTGCCAACTGTGGATAAACTAAACGTGTAGGTATTGGTACTTCTGCTATTAATGCGTTGGTTATTGCGGTAGAAATTGTAGCTGTGGGCTGCGGGCTTTGCACTCGTGTTACAGGTGAGAGTGACGGAATCTCCAAGACATGCTACGTGTTTGTTTGTCACCAAGTTGGTCCTCTCTGGCTTATCTGCAAATATGAGAAATAAAATATACCGTTTACAATAAGTTTCATATCAAGTCATTTCAGTCCAATAGCGATTTTACTAGCGCTATTCTCGTTTAATAAACGTAAATCATACATGACGTAAATTATACAGCTCAGTTATGATACCATTCTTAGAACTAAAGTAAGATTCAGACAGAACCAAAACATGCCGTGATATTTAAATGTTACCCCAATGTTTTTGTCTTCAGTTCTGATCCAATCAAATTACAGAGTTACGATACGAAAACGTTACTGCTCTAAGAGTACTGTCTTACAGTTAATATCAACAAGAGCATCAGCGTTTGTGTTGCTACACTCAGTTCCATTACTCGCCGTACATCTGTAAGTGCCTTCGTGAGTTCTGTTGATGTTGGCGATGACAAGAGTCTCTCCATGAGAGATAACACTCCCACCAACCTTGGGTTTAGGTAATTCCGAAGCGTTACAGAAGAGCGTTAGCGTGTTACCTTCTGCAACTGTCGTGGCAACTGGTGATGTTACAATGGCTGGTGGTTCTGCTGTAAAACATCGAGCTTAATTCTAACAAATTGATCTTCATAACTGAATCTCAGAACTGAGTGTTACATCATTTCAAGAAGCATTTGAGGCCCCTTGAATAGAATGAATGGTAACAAAGCGTTTTAGTATTATCAATGAGTGTAAAGTAAATGATGCTTACCTTTGACAAATACGAGATAGCTCCTGTTCTGTCCAATGCCGACGGTGTTGTTAGGTACACAGGTGAAGGTGTTGTCTCCCTTGACGTTCAGATTAACACTGAACAAACCATTGACACTCCTGCTGTACATCTGACCGTTACGATACAGGGTATACTCAGAGGCTGGTTTAGCGACTGCTGTACAGTTGAAGGAAAGCTGAGTCCCACGGCAGACTGTTTTGATGTCAACTGTAGGAGAAGGGTGGAACACGGTGCTCTCTGGACGATCTAGGATTTAAAAGGAAGCAAATATTAGCACTTAATGACTCAACAACACGTTATAGCCAGTCGTATAACTCAATTAAATGATTTAAATTTTGTATTCACTCTGAAAACATCATCTGCATGCTCTTCAATACATTTATTTAAAGTGCCTATAACCCTTTCTATAATTTTTATAGTTATGAACCTCCGAAAAGTTTTGAGTACTTCTGTGAAGAAAGTTTTGGTTTACATTGAATACTTTATGTTCTACGCTTGTTTGAAGTCGCGTAAATTTGACCTTTCCTGACCCATGACCGCGTAAGTAAAAGCCTGGATCCATGCCTGTATATACGTCATCTTGACGTCATATAATTAATTCGGCTTTGCAATCATTTGAAGAAATACATGTTGACTAAAATGACTTTTTTCTTTAATAACAACTCACAGACTGTGTATATTTTCTATGCATCGACGTTGTTGTGATAGAAAGGCGCCATGGAGAATAATGCATTAATGAGATGACGTCTACGCAGGTATTGACCCAGGCTTTTATACTTACGTGGTCATGGGTCAGGAAAGGTCAAATTTACACGATTTCAAACAAGCGTAGAACATTGAGTATTCTCTGCAAACCTAAACTTTCTTCACAGAAGTATTCAAATCATTTCGAAGGTTCATAGCTATAAAAATTGCAAGAAGGGTTATAGGCACTTTAAATAAAGGTATATTCATTGATTATATAGATACATGTCGATTGATTACATCAACGCTGAGGGACACATTTGGCTTGGGCTTGTCTGAAATTAGGAAAATTAGTGATTAAATTTCCCCGAGAGCCGAGAGAAGATCTGTTGTAGCGGAAGGGAAATTTAATCACTAACTTCCCGAAATGTCATGCTATCATTTTGTAATACTATTATCACCGAGGAACGGAACAAATCTCTGAGAAGTTTAGTTTTCTCTGCCTAAACTAAAACGTCACAGCTGAGTTGCTTTCGAAAATGTTTTGTTATTATTCTTGATTGAACGACCCTGGCTTCCCTGGGACAAGCGTGTTTTTTTAGAAAAATAACACTAAAATACAGTGTGATTATGTGGTTGACTAAATATTCAAAGCGCATGTATGGAGTTTAATTACGTCACGTTTATGGTTTTAAGTATCCCACATGGAAGAAGCAGGTTTGAGAAATGAAGAGAAGAACTTTCTTGAGGCATAAAATAGGAAGGGTACAGGGTTAACAGGCATTGCGTCATAACCCGGTGTGCCAAGGAACAGTCCAGTGTTCCCTCATCAGCGTGCATACCCTTCTAATTTTCTCTCTTGTATGTCAATGAGGGAAAATTAGAAAAAGTATGCATACTGATGAGGGAATTTAGAGATTAAATATCCCTGAACAAACAAAGAAAACCGAGGTGATTAAATTGATAAACCATTGATGATAATTAAATTGATAATACCATGTTATGCTAGGGGTTGGGTTACCGGTAGCATTACATACGAGTTGAACAGTGTCTGTCTCATTGACTGTGATATTTACTGGCAATGAAGCGGGACTGGTGATCGTAGCGGGAACTGCAAAAGTGATATAGAATCTAAGCATGAAATAATTTACTATTTATTAAAACGGGCACGCTTAACCTCTCTAATATAAGAACACTTTCCTTTATTCCTTTTTCCTGTAGTCAGAACGAGCCATTTTGTAAACGAAAAAAGACTGGGACCGAGTAAGGGCAAACATGTCAAACAGTTTTAATACTGCACTATTTTATATATGTACGTATTTCACTGATACCGTGCATATATAAAGTTTGTCTGTCTGTCTGTCTATGTAAATTTATTCGAATTAAAGAATAAACCCCGGCACTACAAGAAAGATCACATCACAATTAATGTGTTGACTGAGTTTGGGGACGTATGGATCAATATTAACGAGGTGAAGAACTTTCAAAAATCAGAAAAATAAGAGAGCTTAGTATGGCTTGGACGCGCTCCTAATGACAGGAATCGCTCAATACCCTTCAAATCCAATCTCTAGCACAAACTCCCCGTGGGGGGGGGGGGGGGGTGGTTCTTAGGGGTAAACTTCTCGTCACCATAGATACCTTTTAGGGGTGCTGTTCACACGGGTTAGTTACGGAACCCGAGTAGTACCTCTGATAGACTTGCGTTCCCAACTACAACCCTTGCCATTTAAGTCGGACCGCTTCAGCAATTTCCGGCTATTTTTAACACAACCCCCCTCCCCCATTTCAATGTTAGGGGGGACAAGCGAAGTCATAAAAAATGCCCGCGATGTGTCAGAGGAGTTCGTTCAGTGTTCTGAATAGCCTTATTTTGTCGGGCGGTCCGTACTTAAATGGCGAAGGTTGTAGGTCTAGCAGCCACATTGTCGTCCGATCACCCAAGTTCAGCTCGATCGTGCGAGGTTAGTAACTGGATGGGTGACCTCGTGCTTCTTCTTTTTCGCCGGGTTTTTTTTTCGGATAGCGTATACCAACACCTTTAAAAAGGGAATTGGAAATCCTAAATTTCATTTAGTTAGGATAATTTAAATTATAATTCCTGGCATTGCGAGCAGCTGTGGGCAAATGACCCGGCAAATCAGGAAAGGAAACAAGAAACACAGGATAATTAGCTAGAATGCACAAAAACTCAAAGTGCTGCTGAAATAATATCTAAGTGAACATATTTTCATTCATGTCATAGCTTTGTATACTTTATCGAAGCTCTTTTCGACCAGCAAGGAAACTAAAATCATTTCAAAATCTTGGCAATTTATATATAGCCGCCACCTTGGCGCTTGAATAGAGTGCGAGATCTGCAATTGCATATAGCGGAGCGAGATCAGTCACTGTGCCGTAGTCAGAAAACAATCGAGAGGTAAAGCAACAAAATAAGAGCTTCTCAATGATCCCTAAAAGAGGGGGCCATCCTGTACCGCTCGAAACGAGCCACATCATTGGCTTTCCCAACAATACAAAACACCCTAACCTTTAGAACGTGCAGTACGAAAACAATAGAGCTACAGTATAATGGGTCTCGAGCCGTACAGAATTACTGGAAAGAGGAGAGGAGTATAAGAGGCTATGCACAGAAGCTTGTGTACTTGTGCTCTCAGATCTCGCACCAGTACGAACTTTGTTGTTCGACCTTTTCCAAGCCACTTGTTGTAGTCATTTCAGGGAAGACCAAAAGATGATTTCTGTAAAAAGCTGATTTGAAGAGTAGTGGATATTCTTCTTGTTCTCTGGTGGCGATTTATAGCGAATTTGACGAATTTTAACCTCCTTTTACCCCGCCGATTGCTTTCCCCATCTTTCCCCATCTTAGATCAACCGTACAGATGACCCTCGAGTGTCCCGAGCGGTATCGAACCTGATTGGTTGACCCCGTCAACAAGAAATACAAATAAACACTTGCGAAACTTGACTCGGCAGCCAAAGGCCTGGCCCGAGTAATGGACCGGTACCAAAATGACGAGGATGCTCGGCGGTCATTTTGAAAATGAAGGTTAGGTTAGGCATAAATTAAATGAGGTTTAAAAAACATGATGAGTTTGACCCCGAAAAGGTACGCATAAATTAAAATGATAAAGTGATTCTTTCGAGTACGTCGTAACACTGAACCTTAAAATCCTAACACTGAACGGGTCAGTGCATCATGACAATTTAAAAACGTTTGCTGTTTTATAATTTTCTCCAACATTTTGGCAAAGCTGTCTTGTAACGATATCTAGTGGCCCGAGTTCGGTTGGCAGTGCCAGCCTCTTGTTTTAAAAGTTGTACAATTATATTTGAATTCGATTTACACACTCGGTCCCAGTCCTTTATCAGTTTACGAAATGGCCAATAAGCGTATGATAAAGTAAAGGAGATCAAACATGTTCAGAACACGTATAATGCTCATACAAAAAATACTGAGAACGGAACAGGTACGTGGACAATCATGAATACGTATGTAAACAACGCAAATCTTGAACGCCGAGAAACTGTCGTTGTAGTTATTGTAGTCGTACAACTTCACTGTTGGACTTTAATCGACATAATAAAGCAATAGGCCTTATGCATGTCACGTGATCACCACCAAACCTCACTTTAGCACAACATTAACTCTCAACACAAAAGTGAGGCTTGGTGGTGATCACGTGACATAACGCATAAATAAGGCCTATTACATTTGGTGTTTTGATTTGGTCCAGTTTGTTTGGTTCATTAAGAAACTTCCGCACTGTATACATATCGAGCATTCAATTTAACACATAGGAGAAAACTCATAAACTGGTCCAACAAGATTAGAAATGATCGATAACTTTTGGACTAGAATGAAATAAGAAATTAGTTTAATTTTAGATTGAATCCTTGTTGTGTTGTTATTCAATGTAAAAGACAGTAAGGTCGCTAGTAAGTTCAGGAGAAAGAATCGAATAATAAATTAAACACGTCAGAAAGAGTTTAAGATTTAGTATTAATTAACTGCAGCAAAGCATTTATATAAATATAGCGATTTGAAGTTGAGTAAAAAGGAAATACGGATATTGTCAAAACATAATATTATACGGTGGCTATACATTTTAGTTGAACGAGAAGAACCTATTGGCTGTTGACGTGTAGAAACGCTTATAAATAGCACTGTTTTGCTTATTAAACAGGATAAACAATCTCGTAAGTTTTTTAATAAACAATTTTGGTTGTCGTCACAAACGGATCAAAATATTACTTGCTTGTCAATTAGACAGCCACCTGGTTTTGAATGAAAAGTCTACGGATCAGTCTGTACAGATGTAAAAACGCTACATAGATTTACTTACTCTGACTGTGAAATTATCATGAAAGGCACATGTACAAGGCACGAAAAAATAGCATGACATGACATGGATCACCTACCGAGGACATCAAGGTTGGCCGAGTGATAGCAAGTACTCGGTTCGCGAAGAGAAATCAAACACGATTTTCACGAAGTGACAGTAAAAATATGTTACAACATTAATATCTGTAGTACATGTATACCTACCGAGTACATCGACGTTTATTGATGATGTTACTGCTGTAGTTGTTCCATCGGTTGCATCAAGAAGAACAATATGATATTCACCAGCGTCTTCTGTCTGAACATTCTTTATGATTAGTGTCGCTGGGTTAGAGGAAGCAGTGCTGATATCAAATCGCGATCTAAACTGAACGACAACTAATTTAGTTTTAACCCCCAAGTTCAAGTGTCCGATTTTAATTCCGTTGACTTGAAAATCGATTCTGGTATCAATCGTGTGGTTTGACGGATAGCTATAGTTCCAACTCAAGGCGAAGTTCTGAGTCCCTTGAACGATACGAGTTGGATTTGCTGGCTTGGATGTGATAGTAATAACAGTACCTGTGGGTTGGGAAGTACAAGACAATTATTACAAAACAGCTAAATTGATCCTCTCATCATGCTTTTAAAGTCGAGACTGATATCTAAACCGGATATACCTGCTCCAGGAAAATATGACAACAGACGAAGAATCATACTCGTTAAAACAGCGACTATGCCGTTTTTCGGCCGCAAATACATTGCTTTTAGTAACGTTCGAATTCCGAAAGAGATTTAAATTCTTTGCGAGTATTTCATCAGTGAATCAGGACTGATCCCCAATACTTTGACTAACTTTTCCGTCACAAAATCTAACATTGGATGCCTCACTGAAATGGAAGGAATTAGAATGTTTCCTGCTATTAGATCATTGTATTGTTGTTAATTGCTTTGCTTTCAACTTTGCCACCTTATATTTCCGGCTACCTGATGATCAACCTCGTGACCAGGGTGTTTTTGGCGAGTTGCCTGATGATAGCGATATTAAAACCACGGGAGACTTGGTTCTAGTTGCGACCGCAATGGCTTTTGGGACGTTTTGCAAGCACTACTTCACTGTCAAAGCTTTAAAGACGCTGACCAATTGCGCGAAGGCGATCACAGCTGCGGTGCTCTGAATAGTACATTTGCATGAATCTAATTTGGACTATTGTCTTGGAATAGGAGATATTGTAGTTGAGTCTACGAATAGCAGTTTCAGCGGTATTGACCCGAACGCCTCACTTCAATGTAATGAAGCGCCATTGAAACCATCATTCTTACACGACACCAACACCCTCCTAAACAAGCACGACTAATTTAGATACACAGTTTGAATAGCGCTTCATTACATTGAAGTGAGGCGTTTGGGTCAATACCGCTGAAACTGCTATTCGTAGACTCAACTACAATATCTCCTATTCCGTCTGATTAAATAGGCCATTTCCAAGGTTCTGCGCGCGCATCAAATGTTCGGTCTTTATCCGTCTTTATTCAATACGAAGGTAAAAGGTGCTTAGGAAACAGATAAGATGGTCAATAAAACTACAAAAAGAAAAAATTAAGACCACACTTCAGTTTCTTATTATCCCTCTTTTGTCAACAATTTTTAACAAGGAAACAAACTTTTGAAGCAAACATTTTTGTGTTTATTTCTTTTCAACTTACAGATCACTTGAATAGCAACAGTGACAACCACATCTGGTCCAACTCCATTTCGAGCACTGCAGACGTACGTTGCGTTCTCAGTCACCTTACTAACAGTATACGTCTCCCCCTGGTGTAACACACCTACACCCTCCTTACTCCAATAGATCATGGGTGCTGGTTTGCCAGATGCGTTACAGAACAGAGTGAGGCGGTCATTCTTGTTGATGGTTTTACTCTGTGGGACGTGTGTAATAACTGGTGGATCTAATAACATAAAATACAACATGATTACGTACTTATTGACTGAGTGGGAGGGCCGAACGGAAACTTATTTGGCTCGCAGTACGGACCGAGCTCCCGTACAAATTGACTAAGAGCCAAATATTTCCCCGTGTGGCCTGACCTTACTCAGTCAATAAATGTTTATCAAGTGACCACTTTCAAATAGCTAAAACATTTAGCAGGGCCGGACGGCTCACGTCAAACACGGACGGCCCCCATCACGTGACTTTTGTAAATGGTTTTAAAAGCCGAAATGCTGGGCACTGGGTCATCATAATCAAAGTGTTTTCTATACGAAGTAAAAATCTCTTTTGCACAATAAGAAACCATAAGCGTTCTATTGAGAGTCATTACTGCTGCATACGTAACACATACACGTACACAATACCCTGCACATAAACATACTCATACAGTTGTTTCTAATATGAAAGACATTCATTATTTAGTTACAGTAATATTACATTTTTAGAAGTTACCTGGTTTCTGGATTAATACGGTAGAGATAATATGTTACAGTTATGTTATCATTGATATTATAGTTTAGCTATCATCAAGAACTTTAGAAATTTAGAATCTCATTTTTATTAGCAATAGTTCAACCATTGATCCTTTATGTCCTTTAGTTTATTTTTAATTCGAACTGTCCAATGTCAGATAAACAGTACCTGTTTTAATTCTTTGTATTTTCGAATTCTAATGAATTTATACTCAGCTTACCTGATCGTACAGTATCTCTACAGTCTAGCTTACCTGACATTTCCCTTGTCATACAGTATCTCTACATTCTAGCTTACCTGACATTTCTCTTGTCATTCAGTATCTCTACAGTCTAGCTTACCTGACATTTCCCTAATGTCATACAGTATCTCTACAGTCTAGCTTACCTGACATTTCCCTAATGTCATACAGTATCTCTACAGTCTAGCTTACCTGACATTTCTCTTGTCATTCAGTATCTCTACAGTCTAGCTTACCTGACATTTCCCTAATGTCATACAGTATCTCTACAGTCTAGCTTACCTGACATTTCCCTAATGTCATACAGTATCTCTACATTCTAGCTCACCTGACATTTCCCTTGTAATACAGCATCTCTACATTCTAGCTCACCTGACATTTCCCTAATGTCATACAGTATCTCTACATTCTAGCTCACCTGACATTTCCCTTGTAATACAGCATCTCTACATTCTAGCTCACCTGACATTTCCCTTGTCATACAGCATCTCTACATTCTAGCTTACCTGACATTTCCCTTGTCATACAGTATCTCTACATTCTAGCTCACCTGACATTTCCCTAATGTCATACAGTATCTCTACATTCTAGCTCACCTGACATTTCCCTTGTAATACAGCATCTCTACATTCTAGCTCACCTGACATTTCCCTTGTCATACAGCATCTCTACATTCTAGCTTACCTGACATTTCTCTTGTCATTCAGTATCTCTACAGTCTAGCTTACCTGACATTTCCCTAATGTCATACAGTATCTCTACAGTCTAGCTTACCTGACATTTCCCTAATGTCATACAGTATCTCTACATTCTAGCTCACCTGACATTTCCCTTGTAATACAGCATCTCTACATTCTAGCTCACCTGACATTTCCCTTGTCATACAGCATCTCTACATTCTAGCTTACCTGACATTTCCCTTGTCATACAGTATCTCTACAGTCTAGCTTACCTGACATTTCCCTAATGTCATACAGTATCTCTACAGTCTAGCTTACCTGACATTTCCCTAATCAGTGTCATACAGTATCTCTACAGTCTAGCTTACCTGACATTTCCCTTGTAATACAGCATCTCTACATTCTAGCTCACCTGACATTTCCCTTGTCATACAGCATCTCTACATTCTAGCTTACCTGACATTTCCCTTGTCATACAGTATCTCTACAGTCTAGCTTACCTGACATTTCCCTAATGTCATACAGTATCTCTACAGTCTAGCTTACCTGACATTTCCCTTGTCATACAGTATCTCTACAGTCTAGCTTACCTGACATTTCCCTTGTCATACAGTATCTCTACAGTCTAGCTTACCTGACATTTCCCTAATGTCATACAGTATCTCTACAGTCTAGCTTACCTGACATTTCCCTTGTCATACAGTATCTCTACAGTCTAGCTTACCTGACATTTCCCTTGTAATACAGCATCTCTACATTCTAGCTTACCTGACATTTCCCTTGTCATACAGTATCTCTACAGTCTAGCTTACCTGACATTTCCCTTGTCATACAGTATCTCTACAGTCTAGCTTACCTGACATTTCCCTTGTCATACAGTATCTCTACAGTCTAGCTTACCTGACATTTCCCTAATGTCATACAGTATCTCTACAGTCTAGCTTACCTGACATTTCCCTTGTCATACAGTATCTCTACAGTCTAGCTTACCTGACATTTCCCTAATGTCATACAGTATCTCTACATTCTAGCTCACCTGACATTTCCCTTGTAATACAGCATCTCTACATTCTAGCTCACCTGACATTTCCCTTGTCATACAGGATCTCTACATTCTAGCTCACCTGACATTTCCCTTGTAATACAGCATCTCTACATTCTAGCTCACCTGACATTTCCCTTGTCATACAGCATCTCTACATTCTAGCTCACCTGACATTTCCCTTGTAATACAGCATCTCTACATTCTAGCTCACCTGACATTTCCCTTGTAATACAGCATCTCTACAGTCTAGCTTACCTGACATTTCCCTTGTCATACAGTATCTCTACAGTCTAGCTTACCTGACATTTCCCTTGTAATACAGCATCTCTACATTCTAGCTTACCTGACATTTCCCTTGTCATACAGTATCTCTACAGTCTAGCTTACCTGACATTTCCCTTGTCATACAGTATCTCTACAGTCTAGCTTACCTGACATTTCCCTTGTCATACAGTATCTCTACAGTCTAGCTTACCTGACATTTCCCTAATGTCATACAGTATCTCTACATTCTAGCTCACCTGACATTTCCCTTGTAATACAGCATCTCTACATTCTAGCTCACCTGACATTTCCCTTGTCATACAGCATCTCTACATTCTAGCTTACCTGACATTTCCCTTGTCATACAGTATCTCTACATTCTAGCTCACCTGACATTTCCCTAATGTCATACAGTATCTCTACATTCTAGCTCACCTGACATTTCCCTAATGTCATACAGTATCTCTACATTCTAGCTTACCTGACATTTCCCTTGTAATACAGTATCTCTACAGTCTAGCTTACCTGACATTTCCCTAATGTCATACAGTATCTCTACAGTCTAGCTTACCTGACATTTCCCTAATGTCATACAGTATCTCTACATTCTAGCTCACCTGACATTTCCCTTGTCATACAGTATCTCTACATTCTAGCTCACCTGACATTTCCCTTGTCATACAGTATCTCTACAGTCTAGCTTATCTGACATTTCCCTTGTCATACAGTATCTCTACAGTCTAGCTTACCTGACATTTCTCTTGTCATTCAGTATCTCTACATTCTAGCTCACCTGACATTTCCCTTGTAATACAGCATCTCTACATTCTAGCTCACCTGACATTTCCCTTGTAATACAGCATCTCTACAGTCTAGCTTACCTGACATTTCCCTTGTCATACAGTATCTCTACAGTCTAGCTTACCTGACATTTCCCTTGTAATACAGCATCTCTACATTCTAGCTTACCTGACATTTCCCTTGTCATACAGTATCTCTACAGTCTAGCTTACCTGACATTTCCCTTGTCATACAGTATCTCTACAGTCTAGCTTACCTGACATTTCCCTTGTCATACAGTATCTCTACAGTCTAGCTTACCTGACATTTCCCTAATGTCATACAGTATCTCTACATTCTAGCTCACCTGACATTTCCCTTGTAATACAGCATCTCTACATTCTAGCTCACCTGACATTTCCCTTGTCATACAGCATCTCTACATTCTAGCTTACCTGACATTTCCCTTGTCATACAGTATCTCTACATTCTAGCTCACCTGACATTTCCCTAATGTCATACAGTATCTCTACATTCTAGCTCACCTGACATTTCCCTAATGTCATACAGTATCTCTACATTCTAGCTTACCTGACATTTCCCTTGTAATACAGTATCTCTACAGTCTAGCTTACCTGACATTTCCCTAATGTCATACAGTATCTCTACAGTCTAGCTTACCTGACATTTCCCTAATGTCATACAGTATCTCTACATTCTAGCTCACCTGACATTTCCCTTGTCATACAGTATCTCTACATTCTAGCTCACCTGACATTTCCCTTGTCATACAGTATCTCTACAGTCTAGCTTATCTGACATTTCCCTTGTCATACAGTATCTCTACAGTCTAGCTTACCTGACATTTCTCTTGTCATTCAGTATCTCTACAGTCTAGCTTACCTGACATTTCCCTTGTCATACAGTATCTCTACAGTCTAGCTTACCTGACATTTCCCTAATGTCATACAGTATCTCTACATTCTAGCTCACCTGACATTTCCCTTGTAATACAGCATCTCTACATTCTAGCTCACCTGACATTTCCCTTGTCATACAGCATCTCTACATTCTAGCTTACCTGACATTTCCCTTGTCATACAGTATCTCTACATTCTAGCTCACCTGACATTTCCCTAATGTCATACAGTATCTCTACATTCTAGCTCACCTGACATTTCCCTAATGTCATACAGTATCTCTACATTCTAGCTTACCTGACATTTCCCTTGTAATACAGTATCTCTACAGTCTAGCTTACCTGACATTTCCCTAATGTCATACAGTATCTCTACAGTCTAGCTTACCTGACATTTCCCTAATGTCATACAGTATCTCTACATTCTAGCTCACCTGACATTTCCCTAATGTCATACAGTATCTCTACAGTCTAGCTTACCTGACATTTCCCTAATGTCATACAGTATCTCTACATTCTAGCTCACCTGACATTTCCCTTGTAATACAGCATCTCTACATTCTAGCTCACCTGACATTTCCCTTGTCATACAGCATCTCTACATTCTAGCTTACCTGACATTTCCCTTGTCATACAGTATCTCTACAGTCTAGCTTACCTGACATTTCCCTAATGTCATACAGTATCTCTACAGTCTAGCTTACCTGACATTTCCCTAATCAGTGTCATACAGTATCTCTACAGTCTAGCTTACCTGACATTTCCCTTGTAATACAGCATCTCTACATTCTAGCTCACCTGACATTTCCCTTGTCATACAGCATCTCTACATTCTAGCTTACCTGACATTTCCCTTGTCATACAGTATCTCTACAGTCTAGCTTACCTGACATTTCCCTAATGTCATACAGTATCTCTACAGTCTAGCTTACCTGACATTTCCCTTGTCATACAGTATCTCTACAGTCTAGCTTACCTGACATTTCCCTTGTCATACAGTATCTCTACAGTCTAGCTTACCTGACATTTCCCTAATGTCATACAGTATCTCTACAGTCTAGCTTACCTGACATTTCCCTTGTCATACAGTATCTCTACAGTCTAGCTTACCTGACATTTCCCTTGTAATACAGCATCTCTACATTCTAGCTTACCTGACATTTCCCTTGTCATACAGTATCTCTACAGTCTAGCTTACCTGACATTTCCCTTGTCATACAGTATCTCTACAGTCTAGCTTACCTGACATTTCCCTTGTCATACAGTATCTCTACAGTCTAGCTTACCTGACATTTCCCTAATGTCATACAGTATCTCTACAGTCTAGCTTACCTGACATTTCCCTTGTCATACAGTATCTCTACAGTCTAGCTTACCTGACATTTCCCTAATGTCATACAGTATCTCTACATTCTAGCTCACCTGACATTTCCCTTGTAATACAGCATCTCTACATTCTAGCTCACCTGACATTTCCCTTGTCATACAGGATCTCTACATTCTAGCTCACCTGACATTTCCCTTGTAATACAGCATCTCTACATTCTAGCTCACCTGACATTTCCCTTGTCATACAGCATCTCTACATTCTAGCTCACCTGACATTTCCCTTGTAATACAGCATCTCTACATTCTAGCTCACCTGACATTTCCCTTGTAATACAGCATCTCTACAGTCTAGCTTACCTGACATTTCCCTTGTCATACAGTATCTCTACAGTCTAGCTTACCTGACATTTCCCTTGTAATACAGCATCTCTACATTCTAGCTTACCTGACATTTCCCTTGTCATACAGTATCTCTACAGTCTAGCTTACCTGACATTTCCCTTGTCATACAGTATCTCTACAGTCTAGCTTACCTGACATTTCCCTTGTCATACAGTATCTCTACAGTCTAGCTTACCTGACATTTCCCTAATGTCATACAGTATCTCTACATTCTAGCTCACCTGACATTTCCCTTGTAATACAGCATCTCTACATTCTAGCTCACCTGACATTTCCCTTGTCATACAGCATCTCTACATTCTAGCTTACCTGACATTTCCCTTGTCATACAGTATCTCTACATTCTAGCTCACCTGACATTTCCCTAATGTCATACAGTATCTCTACATTCTAGCTCACCTGACATTTCCCTAATGTCATACAGTATCTCTACATTCTAGCTTACCTGACATTTCCCTTGTAATACAGTATCTCTACAGTCTAGCTTACCTGACATTTCCCTAATGTCATACAGTATCTCTACAGTCTAGCTTACCTGACATTTCCCTAATGTCATACAGTATCTCTACATTCTAGCTCACCTGACATTTCCCTTGTCATACAGTATCTCTACATTCTAGCTCACCTGACATTTCCCTTGTCATACAGTATCTCTACAGTCTAGCTTATCTGACATTTCCCTTGTCATACAGTATCTCTACAGTCTAGCTTACCTGACATTTCTCTTGTCATTCAGTATCTCTACATTCTAGCTCACCTGACATTTCCCTTGTAATACAGCATCTCTACATTCTAGCTCACCTGACATTTCCCTTGTAATACAGCATCTCTACAGTCTAGCTTACCTGACATTTCCCTTGTCATACAGTATCTCTACAGTCTAGCTTACCTGACATTTCCCTTGTAATACAGCATCTCTACATTCTAGCTTACCTGACATTTCCCTTGTCATACAGTATCTCTACAGTCTAGCTTACCTGACATTTCCCTTGTCATACAGTATCTCTACAGTCTAGCTTACCTGACATTTCCCTTGTCATACAGTATCTCTACAGTCTAGCTTACCTGACATTTCCCTAATGTCATACAGTATCTCTACATTCTAGCTCACCTGACATTTCCCTTGTAATACAGCATCTCTACATTCTAGCTCACCTGACATTTCCCTTGTCATACAGCATCTCTACATTCTAGCTTACCTGACATTTCCCTTGTCATACAGTATCTCTACATTCTAGCTCACCTGACATTTCCCTAATGTCATACAGTATCTCTACATTCTAGCTCACCTGACATTTCCCTAATGTCATACAGTATCTCTACATTCTAGCTTACCTGACATTTCCCTTGTAATACAGTATCTCTACAGTCTAGCTTACCTGACATTTCCCTAATGTCATACAGTATCTCTACAGTCTAGCTTACCTGACATTTCCCTAATGTCATACAGTATCTCTACATTCTAGCTCACCTGACATTTCCCTTGTCATACAGTATCTCTACATTCTAGCTCACCTGACATTTCCCTTGTCATACAGTATCTCTACAGTCTAGCTTATCTGACATTTCCCTTGTCATACAGTATCTCTACAGTCTAGCTTACCTGACATTTCTCTTGTCATTCAGTATCTCTACAGTCTAGCTTACCTGACATTTCCCTTGTCATACAGTATCTCTACAGTCTAGCTTACCTGACATTTCCCTAATGTCATACAGTATCTCTACATTCTAGCTCACCTGACATTTCCCTTGTAATACAGCATCTCTACATTCTAGCTCACCTGACATTTCCCTTGTCATACAGCATCTCTACATTCTAGCTTACCTGACATTTCCCTTGTCATACAGTATCTCTACATTCTAGCTCACCTGACATTTCCCTAATGTCATACAGTATCTCTACATTCTAGCTCACCTGACATTTCCCTAATGTCATACAGTATCTCTACATTCTAGCTTACCTGACATTTCCCTTGTAATACAGTATCTCTACAGTCTAGCTTACCTGACATTTCCCTAATGTCATACAGTATCTCTACAGTCTAGCTTACCTGACATTTCCCTAATGTCATACAGTATCTCTACATTCTAGCTCACCTGACATTTCCCTTGTCATACAGTATCTCTACATTCTAGCTCACCTGACATTTCCCTTGTCATACAGTATCTCTACAGTCTAGCTTATCTGACATTTCCCTTGTCATACAGTATCTCTACAGTCTAGCTTACCTGACATTTCTCTTGTCATTCAGTATCTCTACAGTCTAGCTTACCTGACATTTCCCTAATGTCATACAGTATCTCTACATTCTAGCTCACCTGACATTTCCCTTGTAATACAGCATCTCTACATTCTAGCTCACCTGACATTTCCCTTGTCATACAGCATCTCTACATTCTAGCTTACCTGACATTTCCCTTGTCATACAGTATCTCTACAGTCTAGCTTACCTGACATTTCCCTAATGTCATACAGTATCTCTACAGTCTAGCTTACCTGACATTTCCCTAATCAGTGTCATACAGTATCTCTACAGTCTAGCTTACCTGACATTTCCCTTGTAATACAGCATCTCTACATTCTAGCTCACCTGACATTTCCCTTGTCATACAGCATCTCTACATTCTAGCTTACCTGACATTTCCCTTGTCATACAGTATCTCTACAGTCTAGCTTACCTGACATTTCCCTTGTCATACAGTATCTCTACAGTCTAGCTTACCTGACATTTCCCTTGTCATACAGTATCTCTACAGTCTAGCTTACCTGACATTTCCCTTGTAATACAGTATCTCTACAGTCTAGCTTACCTGACATTTCCCTAATGTCATACAGTATCTCTACAGTCTAGCTTACCTGACATTTCCCTAATGTCATACAGTATCTCTACATTCTAGCTCACCTGACATTTCCCTTGTCATACAGTATCTCTACATTCTAGCTCACCTGACATTTCCCTTGTCATACAGTATCTCTACAGTCTAGCTTATCTGACATTTCCCTTGTCATACAGTATCTCTACAGTCTAGCTTACCTGACATTACTCTTGTCATTCAGTATCTCTACAGTCTAGCTTACCTGACATTTCCCTAATGTCATACAGTATCTCTACATTCTAGCTCACCTGACATTTCCCTTGTAATACAGCATCTCTACATTCTAGCTCACCTGACATTTCCCTTGTCATACAGCATCTCTACATTCTAGCTTACCTGACATTTCCCTTGTCATACAGTATCTCTACAGTCTAGCTTACCTGACATTTCCCTAATGTCATACAGTATCTCTACAGTCTAGCTTACCTGACATTTCCCTAATCAGTGTCATACAGTATCTCTACAGTCTAGCTTACCTGACATTTCCCTTGTAATACAGCATCTCTACATTCTAGCTCACCTGACATTTCCCTTGTCATACAGCATCTCTACATTCTAGCTTACCTGACATTTCCCTTGTCATACAGTATCTCTACAGTCTAGCTTACCTGACATTTCCCTTGTCATACAGTATCTCTACAGTCTAGCTTACCTGACATTTCCCTTGTCATACAGTATCTCTACAGTCTAGCTTACCTGACATTTCCCTTGTCATACAGTATCTCTACAGTCTAGCTTACCTGACATTTCCCTAATGTCATACAGTATCTCTACAGTCTAGCTTACCTGACATTTCCCTAATGTCATACAGTATCTCTACATTCTAGCTCACCTGACATTTCCCTTGTCATACAGTATCTCTACAGTCTAGCTTACCTGACATTTCCCTTGTCATACAGTATCTCTACAGTCTAGCTTATCTGACATTTCCCTTGTCATACAGTATCTCTACAGTCTAGCTTACCTGACATTTCTCTTGTCATTCAGTATCTCTACATTCTAGCTTACCTGACATTTCTCTTGTCATAAAGTATCTCTACAATCTAGCTTACCTGACATTTCCGTAATGTTATACAGTATCTCTCCAGTCTAGCTCACCTGACATTTCTCTTGTTATACAGTATCTCTAAAGTCTAGCTTACCTGGCATTTCTCTTGTCATTCAGTATCTCTACAGTCTAGCTTACCTGCTCTGCCAGGCAGGAAGTCTTTGTACTTACAGTGAACAACAACAGCGGTTGCAGGACTCTTCGCTGGACATTCGTTCACTTCATCTAGTTTGCAATAGTAAATGCCTTCATCATTCAGGTCGATATTCGTGAGGGTAAGAACACTTCCTAGACGCTGCAGTGTTCCGTCAGCTTTATACCAAATGATGTTCAGTGTTCTGTTCTCTGTCACGTTACAGGGTAGTATTACGGTTACTCCCTTGATTGCTGTTTGGTTCTTTGGAGATGTTAAGATTATCGGAGAAACTGAAAGTATTCCAAAAAGGAAAGGTGTTTCTTAAATAACAACAAATATATACAATAACTCCAAATAGTATTTGCTGACCTCAAACAACTAATTCCTTTTGCCAGAAAGATAATATTACATTAGAACCGCATAGTCACAACTGAATCGCACGAGTGCGTTTGCGAAATCAGACGCTGATTGGCTGAGAGGAGTGGTGATTCAGTGGAATCACAAGGGTCGTGATTGTTATTTTCTCATGGTTGTTCCATCTAATGGACTGATAGTGTAGTGGACAAGACAGAGGACTAGCAGTCGGTTGCAAGCGAGGTTCGAGTCACACTTCAGACTTGTAATGCTTATTCAAATGCAAGTGCGTTGATCAGTGTTTGAACCTTGATCTAGCATTTCATTGGACATCAAGATACCTCCTCGGATCTTGTGGAGTTTCATCGTGTATCAAGGAAAACAGATCAAAATGGGATGACCTGATTGGCTATTGATCTCATTAATTATTCATGAGTTTGAGAATTATATATGATTCTTTCCATGGAAATAAAAAGAAACAAAGAAAACAGAACGTGATACATAAGCTAATTAGAAGACTTACGTTTGCCAGTGACGTTGACACTCGCACATGCTGTCCGGGTCGATGTCGTCAAACTGGTATTTTCCGGTTTATCTATAAAAGATATTGCATAATAAGTAAGCATAATACCAGCTTCAATTATAGATGAAACCATTCTGCAAATGGAAAATATGAGAAACATATTGCATGTTTAATTGATTAGACAGGAAACGATTTTATTTCATTTACCCTTCAAATGATAAAACAACCCAAGTGTAGCTATTTTGATCAACTACCTTTTTGACCCTCACAGTAAGCGTAATCTTCAGTACATAATACTAACAATAGACTGTAATCGCAACCAGCAGGCTGTGTACTGTACACCCTTTGACAGATGCAATGCACTGGTAGAACCCTTCAGCTTGACGGCTGATTGAATCAAACGTGTGCACTTGACCTTGAGAATGATTTTCACCACCAACTTTAATCCACGTCACATTAAGAGGCGCCCTGCCAGTCACGTTACACTTGAGGCTCACATTCGATCCTTCTGCAACTGTTTGGTTTGGAGAGTAGTCTATGATTCGGGGACGATCTGTAAAATGGTAGCAGAATCAGTAGAATAGAGGGCATTTGTTGAAAAATGTATTTTTATGTAGATAAGTAACAATAAACTAAATGTTATCATCTTTTTAACATATATATGTTACTCTGCCGTGTGCCGTGCTATATGTAGATCACAGATGACGTCACACCGTGACAAAAACAAAGAAGTGCGTCACGAGACGCAGTCGGGTATGTGGCGTGACTCAGTGTTGATCTCTTCATGCTTTTACGTCATCTGTGCATTCATAAGAGGACAGACTCACGCAGAATGACAAAGGAGGAAAACGTGACGTCATCTGTGTGTCTGTACTCTAATAACACATGGCTATCGACCAATCAGAACGCTCATTTCACACTTTTCATTGTGTAAATGTGCACACGCCTCCTGGTTAGCAACCGCCTCCTGGTTAGCTCAGTGGTTAAGCTCCAGTCCTTCTCGGTTAGCTCAGTGGTGCTGCCTTTGTGAAACAATCTATGTTCTCGAAATGCAAATGGTTAGACGTTCACGTCTTCTCGGATAAGGACGTTACTATTGTAGGTCCACGTTGGTCTCAAGTTTATCAGTCTCACCAGACTGTCGCGAGTTACCGACGTTAAATAAAGTTGCTCTACTTTTACTTTACTTTACATTCACTTACAGTGAGTAACAATCTTAACAGTCCCGTTGTACCCTGTTCCCAGAGTGTTATTGGGTATACACGTGTACGTTTGAGTTCCTGTCTGAGGAATGTTCAGCGTGAAAACTCCCGAGCGGCTCCGCTGAATAACTTGGTTGATGTTGTAGAGAAGATACTCGTGTGCGGGAGGGTTGGCATCAGTGAAACAAGTTAAGATTACTGAGTCGTTTATACATCTATCAGACGCTGATGTTGATAAACGTGTTCTCTGTGACTTGTCTGTATTTAAACAACAAATATAGGATTTAGAATAACTCCATAACATTGAATAATACATTGTTTGGACAAGGCGCGTTCTCAATTGTGATCACCATATTTTGACATTTATAGTTTAAATTACAACGAAAATAATAAACGAATCATATATCTCGCTTTTAGTTGATACACATCTTTGCTCGTTTTTTCTTCCCTGAATACATTTACACAACAACAAATTAATAAGGATAAAAATACAATAAAATGGCAAGCTTAGCTAAAATAAAAACATGAACATTGGGATAGTTATAAAAACTTTAAAATCCAAAACGTACATGTAACATTGACGTAAACTGATGTCACGGTAACGCCTCCTGTCATTCCGTTGTCCAGTGAACAGCGATACCAACCACTATCTCCCTTCTGCACAGTAGTAATTTGGTATGTTGAAAATGGTCCTGCGCTTGTGACTAACGGTGTAGGCGACCCTTGTTTCATCCATGTGATGTTAGGTACTGGACAACCGATTCCTGTGCAGTTCAGGACCAATTCTTCACCTTCTTCTAGAGTGATGTTGTTATCTGCAGTAGTATAGCCGGAGTCAAAATAATACCACTTTTTCTTGCACAACAAAACTCAAAAAGTAAGAATGTTATGGACGCCCTTGAAGTGAATTCGGAAATCCACTTCAAGGGCGTCCATAACATTCTTACTTTTTAAGTTTTCTTGTGCAAGAAAAAGTTGTATTATTTTGACTCCGGCTATACTACTAGGGGTAACTAAGGGTCAGCCAAATCGTCACTAGACCTTCTTGTACATGAAATCCAACTTGATAATCCTATTAGAGATATGATTACGTATAGTTATATCGCCGCAACATCCTTACACCTAAAAATCCAAACTCGAGTATCTGTTAAAGCTATCCTAACATATAGTTATATCAAAGAGAGAATGGCGAGTTCGAAGCTTTTCAACGTAGGCGATGTGGTCGAAGCATTCGAAAAGGTCAAAGAAGATGGCCAATCTCATGGATCCGTTGTATCATTCGACTGGACCCAACCCAGGAACGGACCTAACGGATGCAAGTATGTTTCCGTATTCTTTGATATTGGCGATGGACCTCGGCCGGCGGTCTTTCGGTTCGAAGGGGAAAAGCACGTGGGAAAGATAGCACCACACAATGAACAAGATGCAGGCAAGAAACGGGATAGACATCCTTGCCTCCAGTTCCAAAAGTGGAATGCCATCATACCTATGGAGGCAGATGGAATCACAATTAAGCAAAATGACAAGGGAGAATTGGACCTTCCTGCAGATGAAAAGTTGAGTCCTACATTCAAGTTAGTAGAATACCTTGATGAGGCCTTTGAAAGTGAAATAAGCAAACTAATCGAAAACGAGAAGGTCTGTATGCGTAATCCACGGAAACGCAGTCCACACGACGCCATCGTTGTTCCCAATACCAAGGTGGTTTCAATGGTACAAAGGTTCATTTCCACAAATTCTACTACCAATGCTGGATGCCGCTTACCCAATCCCATGATGAGGATGCGAATGAAATGTGATTACAAGACTGGAATGCCTAATGGACAATTCTTTGACAAAAGTAAGGCGTATTCCGATGGGGACGACACAAAGTACAAACCTCTCGTTGATGAGAGCTCTAACGGTCTTAACATCGACAACATAAGCAAACTCATCCTACCAGGTTCTATTCACGATGGTATTTGCAATGCCTCAAGTATTTGCTCAAGTAGTATGGGACTTTCATACCCACTAGATATTGAGATAGACATAGTACAACAACCATCGAAAAAGAATAGATATGATCAACAAGACGTTTATGCCGCCAATACTAAGCATAGTGCCAGTGTGGACGCAGCCGCAGAAGATGAGTGAACGTAGGTAATGAAAAAAAAAAGAATGAAGGAAGTCGTTGCGTGACTCTCTTCATTCTTCTTTTTTTTGTCACTAGACATTCTTGTACATAAAATCCAAACTTGAAGTATATGTTAAAGGAATGATTATTATACTGTATATCGTCACCGAATGGTATTAGTATATATTCTTTATTCCACGACATTAGCATTCGTTGTCATCTTAGTACGCATTAATACCATACAGATCGAACATGTCGAAGAAGAACTCGAATGTAGACGCCGCAATGCCTGAGACGACTTGTGATTGGTTGATGAGAGGGAAGGACTCAAAATGCCCAAAGAGGATTTCGAAGACAACGAAGTTCTGTTCCCAGCACAACTACCAAATCTCAAAAGGCTGTGCCCCACTCATACCATGCTCGAAGTGCGGTAAAGGATGTCGTACTGATTACGAGCTTTGCTCAGGATGCGACCGTCTCGCCATCAAGATGAAGTGTCCCGGTGTCTATGTAAAACGCGCTAAGAAGTCCAGCAAGACGCTAGAGGGTCCAAGAAAGGAGGAGCCAAACGTGGTGGAACCGGAGGTAGCATTGCCCGCAGAACCAAGAGTGGTGGAACCAGAGGAAGGTCTCGGAGAGTCTCTCAACCATGCGCTCAACGAGGTGTTGGCTGCCTTGAGGAGCGAGAAGGACGATTAGGAATAGCCACGAAAAAAAAAAAAAAAAAAGAAGAATGAAGAAGGTCGTTGCGTGGCCTTCTTCATTCTTTTTTTCTTTTTTTTTTCTATTGAACGTACGACATCTATAGTTGTATCATGGACGAGCTAGTCAGATTGTTTGGTCCTGGAATTTGTAGAAGCCTGAATATCAAACCACAAGTGGAACATATTAACGCCAGTGAAACATGTCCTGATTGTCTCTGCCCCTTTGAAATACGAGGAACGGAATTCGTATGTCCCACCTGTGGTCTTGTTTCCGAGGTTGAACCATGTGAAGAAACTAAGATCGACATCATTACTACTCGACTGCGTATAGTAGGTCCGAACGGGTTTCAGTATCAAAGTGATCTAGACCGCGCAAAACCAAAGCAAAGCGATAACACGGAACTGCAACGACGAACGCTCCTACAAGAACTACGAGCATACAACGCTACTTACAAACAAAGTTGTGACCTATCGTTTCCTACGAACACTTTAGGAATCGTAGCCGACGCCTTTATCCAAGTAATGAGAGTTCATCCCAAGCGTAGCGATGCTAAGAGACATATTCTAGCTTCTCTACTCTACCATGCATGCATACAATGTGGATTCGTCCGATCTAAAGGTGAGGTTTCTCGCTTCATGCAACTAAGCAACAAAGGCATCCATAGAGGAGAGGTCTTTATACGTTCTCTGTGTGACGACAATGAGATCGATGTAGACTTGGATGCCGAGCGCATAGTTCCTCACATTGCAACGACTTTCCTTAAACTCGATCCTCAAGGAGTACTTATAGACGCTCAACAAATAGTCCACGAGGTCGTTACTATGGCAATAGAAAACAATGTAGGCAGATCGGTAATTAAGACGAAAGTTGTTGGAGCAAGTTACGAGGTGCTACATCGTTTAGGCTCGTCTATGTCTCTTAACGAAGTCATTGGGCGATGTGACGTATTTGGAAATTCAGTCAAGCGTTTTGTCAAGAAGTTGTCTTCTTACCATTCCCACTTCGAACCAATCTACACTAAGCATGGGCTAACTAGCGATAGGACTTAGCAAAGTGAAAGTGAGAACCCTGTTCGTTCCTTTCATAGGAAACGTCGATTCTTACCCCACTAAGCTGCCAAGCTTTTCTCGCATTTCCTTTTGCACTTCTTGCTTGAGTTCGGCTCGAATGCTTTTTTCACCTATGGAAGCCTTGCGACGAATTTCAGACCTCATGATCTCATACTTATTCGCTTCGTTCAGGATGAGACTGTATTCGGAGTCGGATATGTTTTCATCACGTAGTGCCTTCGATACTAGATCGCGAATCGTATTGATTTTCGCCTTTGCCAACATAGTTGTCCTTTCGTGCTTAGAAACCTTCATTCCAAACTTCTTAGCTCCAAGGGTTGTAGATGCTGAAATTAATCCACATAGCCCACCAATAACTCCAAGTGGTAGACCAATCACTATTCCAACCCCAGTCAACGCTGCGCCCAATCCAGATCCAGATAAGATCACAGATAGACCTCCAGTTATCACTGCGATGCCGTGAACTATTCCTTGAGAACGTGCATATTTCTTGCGCACACCTTCGTAGTGCCTTTCTTGAACTTCTATGTCCGAAAGCGTGTCTCGGATCGTTTGCAGTCTAAAGTTCTTTCCAGTGTCACTAGCAATCTGTGGATAGATACTTGGTGCTGAGGGAAACGGTTGAATCGAATCACCTTCCATTGTACGTTATACATATAACTTACTCAAGCTTCAACACGTACAGTATGGGTCGACCACGGAAGTCTATCAGATTGCCTTTCTCATCGAGAATTGTCAGACGAAGACTGCTTTGTATCGTACCTAGAGCTTTGACATCTAGAGGTTGTAGTGAGGCATACGTCGTTTTCACAAATCTATCGCCTCGGATATGTATTCTACTTAGGACTTTAGATTGCTTTCCATCTTGAATCGAGAATCTGGAATCCACCACGTCGCAGCAGATATGCACTATGTCGATTTCATCTTGGATGGACACTTCGTGCGAACCTACTTTTAGTCGCTTAGCAATTCCATCTTGATTAATACCCATCAGTTTGCAGAGGTTTCCACTAAGTAGGATCGATTGCTTGACTTCTAGGTTCCAAGCCCTCCTATGATGGGGTTTCTCGATTTTTACAATGTTAGCACTAACTGCAGGCGCAAAGAATTGTCGAAGGCTCGCCATAGTGTGGTTTCCCTTAGGAACGTCGTACGGAAACCCTATACCTTCGGTAGACCACCAGAAGGTAGCATTCTCTGCTAGGTTCCACCAACTATTCTCAATAGTGACCTCGACTAGTGAAACGTTCTGTATGAGAATAGGGTTGTCGAAGTAGACAGTATGGTCGGCCAATGTTGTGGTGATATATAAGAGAACCATCTTATATGTTAAAGGTATAACTATATATACGTATAGCTTCAACATGAGGAGGTCTGGAGGTCTTTTCAGTTACCACTACGAAGGGAAAGACGAAGAGGAAGAGGTCCCAACACCGAATGCTAATATACGGTCAAAGGTTGAGAATCAAGCTAGGAGAGAGAATCAAGCTCGGATAGATAGAGAAGATGTGGTAAGTAGAGAGGTCGCAACATTGAATGCAAATCTATTAGCGAAGTTCAAGAAAAGATACCCACATGCAGATCTTCACGAGTTCTATACCTCTACGGAAGTGAACGGTCCAGGCAAATATTCGACGAGTATTTGGTTTCGAGATGGAGATTCTAGCTATGTCGTTTACGGCGATGATGTCTCCAAGCTACCTACAGTCACTCAAAGACGCATCGATAATGCGTTGTGGGATGTGCATAAAGGTTTCCCATCTACGTTGACCCTAGATAGGAGTGCGAAATATCCTATTACAGCAGTTCCTTCTACTGGACCGGCACAAGATATCGATCTCACTAATCTATGGATATATGCCACCCCAAAGAATAAGTTCGAAGCAGGCGTTCCAAATATATTCAAGGAGACCGTTGTAAAGCATACGACAGCAAATGAGTCCTACCATTGGTTACATGGTCCGGATTTCCACTACTGGCCTCAGCAATTGAATTTCGCAACGTGGTGTGCAACTTCCGGATGTGGAGTGTCGTTGTTTGATCCTATTTTCAAAACGTATCCACCAGTCGTTCAGGGGTTCCTACGATTCCATGTTTATTTCACGATACGAAGAATTCTACGTGAACTTGGTGGTACTCATGGAGTTCCTTTACCTGGTAACTCTAATTTCAAGCAAAGGGATAACACCTATAACGAATCAGCTCTTGAGAAATTGTGCATCGAATTTGGTATATCTCGAACACCAGATTTCCGATGGCACGGAGGTAGGAATAATGGACTAGGAGATATATTCCTTTTGTACCCGGGTTCGACAGGATACGTAAACGTCCATGGAGTCCGAAGCTATGACAAAGGTGCAACCACATGGCCTCAGAAATATAATTTATTTGCAGACCAAGGAGGTAAGGAGGATCAGGGCGATCTTGTGGCCTTCATTAGGAACGATGAACATGAAGGAAAGCAATACAATTGGTTTACACCACCAATCGGAAAGGGTTTGACAGATGTTGGATTGGGTAGGTTGAATAGATCTGTCGAGGCTTTTGGACATTGCATGCTTGGTGCTCAAGCCGACTTGAACGGATCCATCATAGATAGCCATAACGTCAAAGAAAAGTTTAAGAGCTTAGTCGAAGACGCTATTCTCGAAAACGATTTAGTGGTGAGCTACAATAACTATCTTACTGCTATAACGAGGACGCATAAGAGGCTCGATCTAGCAATAGCTGTAGGCGTGCGATTATTGCCAAGCGATCTATTGTACTATATTGGTAAGAAAGATGGTTATAGGAATCCAATCCCGAAAGCCACGAAAGATATGAGGCTAGGCGTTAACGACATCAATGCAGAAGGCAAAGGACGCCCACCTCTTACTATGGAAGGACCATCAGATAAGAAATTGGGGCAGCCTCTCAAGACGCACGAGAAACAAGTTCCTCTCGAGACGCACAAGAAACAAGATCCTGGCCCACAACATGAGATTAATCTCGCAGTGACATCCATTGCTGCAGCTGGAATTGCATGGATGTTGTTTCGTTAACGTCGTTTGTATTGCTCTATAGTGATCACCACTATTGCTACGATGAATAACCAAACGTTCTGTGCTAGTACTCCCAGAGCTTTACCAGCCATGGTAAATATGAAACTCGCAATCGATCCAATCATTCCAGGTAGGATCTGTCCAAGTTTCTTTCCCATTTCTTTTAGCAACCCCCCAGTCGTTTTCAAACCCTTCTTTACTGCATCTGCTGCTTTATCGATACCAGCCTTTACTGGTTTCGGTACGGATCTCGACAACAGGGAAACTATCGTACTAACGATAGCGCCAATAGAAGTTACCACTGCAAGAACGGTCATTCCATGCTTTCTGAAAATGTATTTGATCCTTTCACGTAGCGACATACGTTCTAGTATGGCTTCTTCTTGACGTTCGAGTAATTCTATTTCGTTATAGATGTGTACTTTCTCTTCCTTAGCCGCTTCCTTCTGGTCCTCAGTTGACGTTGAGCTTAGAAGTATGCTATCTTCTACTTTGAGATGTTCGGCGGCCTTTTCTTGACCTTGGATGACTTGTTCTTCTCTTTCTGCATCCGTAGGGCCTAGGGCAAATTTGAGATCCTTACCCATACTTTGATATCTTTCACCCTTCACTGTGGTCAAAGGTATGGGCTTCTCTTTACTTCCAAGTACGTGAAGATAGATTCTACCCAGTTCCTTATTGGCCTCCCATATTCCAGTTATCTCAAGGACTCCTCCACGAGTCCCTACATCCGCATAGTGTTTCCATACAGTATCGAATAGCATTTGTTTCATTTCATCCGATGTGCCTGTTTTGAAGACTACGCGGCGATCGCTAAATTTCGGATGTTTGATTCTATCCTCATCCATCAATTGCTCTCTAGAAAGGTCCGAGACTTCCGGCTCGGTGAGTCCGTCTACGTAAGCATCGTCTACGGTAAACGAGGTTTCCCGATTCTTTGGTCGAGCACCTTCCTTGGAGAAGTCGCGTCTAGTTTTCAGGTTTAATGATTCACTCGGATCCACATTCGTAGAGTCTAGAAACACCGATTTCCGTGCTTCTTCTTCGTCGACAGTATCCTCGTAATCTTTTCCTCTTTCAGCTTCATCAGTTCTTTCCTCATACCTCCCCTCAGTGCCCATGTTAAACATAACTATGTATATAGTTATATTCAACATGATCTCATCAATATTGGATCCCACACAAGTACGAAGAAAGCCTCATGCACTCAAGGCTCCGCGAGACTTGTATAGGAAAACTTTCACTCGATCATCTGCCAATCCAGGTGAGACTCTATACGTAGAAGTCCCAAAGCTAGCAGAAGATGTAGTACTAGTACCTGGTAGCTTAGCGCTATTGGGCGACATCGTACTATCTGGTGGACATGCGAATAACAGAGTCGTTTCGAACGTTGGACGCTGCTTGGTCATGCGTAGAATCTGTAGGATGGGAGCTGAAACAGTAGAAGACCTTGTCAGGCCAGACCTCCTACAAACATACTCCGATGTATACCTATCTACGCAGGAGAGAGAGTCTAGAATACAACAAGGCATTCAATCAGAGAACTTGAATAAGCTACGATCGAAAGCTGGTGACGCAAGTACTTCGTCTGCTGCAGACAACGCGCTCCTAGCTGCATGTGGTTCCAAGTATAGGATTCCATTAGATGTTGACATTCTGACACAACATGGAGTTCTATATCCACATGCCTTAGAAAGTACCATTACATTTGAGTTGACTCTAGCGGCTGCCAACGAGGTCGTAATTGGATCGGATACTACGAAGATAGGTACGTACCAACTTACCAACATCCAACTAGAATACGAAGCAATCAGGGATGAAACGCTGGCTAGTAGTGCACTTCACAAATACGAAACAGGTGCTGCACTCCTATACAACTACGCTGTTCACTTCAAGACAGTAGATATCGCTAAAACATCCGATACTTTGATATCTCAAAACATCAATGTTCCACGACGATCCTTTGCTGGACTACTTCTACTATTCATAGATCCACCTACCATTGGCACGCGAGATAGTGAAGCATTCTCGAATCCCGATATTTCGAAGGTAGAAGTAGATGTCAACGGGATTCCCAACAGACTCTTTCCAAGTGGCATGCTTCCCCTAGATTTCTGGGAGGCTGCAAAAGGCTGGTTTGGTACACCCAATACTTCCATGACTCCAAAGAAGTTCTTTGAAAATAAATTCGCTATCCTAATCGATTGTCGCACAGCAAAGGATTCCACCGTTCATGGTGATGGCTTGGCACAAACCGGCAGTGGAAAGGATATCGACATTCGCATACATAGAACTGCAAAGGGAAGTGGAAATGTGAAAATGCACATCTATGTCCTTGCGGATGCTCAGGTCACGATATTGAACAGATCTCTGCAGAGTATATTATACTGATGGATTCTCTCGTAGAGCACATACCTTTCAACGCACTCATAGTCGGTCCAACGAATTGTGGGAAGACTGCGTTTCTCATAGAACAACTTCGTGGATCATTTCGTGGTAAGTTCGATTACATAGTACTGATTTGTCCTACGTATGCCCACAACAAAACTTATCGTGGATTTGCAAATCGAGATCCTCGTTTCTTCGTCATGTCACCACCGCAGGATGCCATCGATGCTACTTTGAGTATTTGCACAACATTTTGGTCAGGTACCAATACTCTATTGATTCTCGATGATTGCGCCGCATCGAAGGACGTCAAGAAACGAACTGACAAGCTAGTGGACTTAGCCTTTCCTGCACGACATATAGGGCTTTCCGTTTGGGTGCTGTCCCAACAACTAACGAGCATATGTAAACCCTTCCGTGAGAACGTAGCTATCGTAGTAGCATTCCATACAGCATCGGCCGTAGATGGTAAAAGGATATTTGAGGATTATGGAGGCTCGCAAGAATGTAAAGAGTTACGAATGATACTTGGATCCCATAAGTTCGCTCGCATGTGCTTCTGTCTCCGCCATCCTTTCGAGGTAGTGTTAGAGCTCCCAGCACCTACAACATATTATCATGGATGAATACATGAATGAACTGATTGATGAGTGCGCTATTACTTGCCCTCCAGTCGTGTTGGAACATCCAACCAAATTGGAGGGTGTCGAAGATTGTCGGGAAGCACTTGCAATCTTAGCTGCAATGGGTACAACGAAAGAATATCTAGGACAGAATTTCTCAATAGTAGATATATCTAAGCTATCTGCGAAGGACGTAAAACGTTTGCATAGTAGGTACCAGGCCGTAGTAGCAAAGCAAATAACGGGATGCTTAGTAAATGGAGCACTACGTCTAGCTACCCGCGCAGTCGCATACGTAGTTCCAATAGATGACAAACAAGAACTGCTTAAGGACCTACGAGAAGACCACCTAGTTCGCAACGAGATATCCGCTGTGGCCGGCCTATTATCACTCAAAGCAGGTCGATTAGTGGCTCTAGCTAGTGCCTTGTTCCACGTAGTTGATCACATAGTCGTTCCTACAACACCTGTTGAACCTCTACAGGTAACTACTATAACGAATCAAGATGGAAGAAGCGGACCAGATAACTGCGAATCCTCCGACGACTGCACCAACTAAGGTAAAAAACCCAAAGCGCGTTGCAGCCGGAAAGGCACTAGCATTAAGCAACAAGCTCGCTAGAGAAGCTCAGAAGAGAGAGTCGACACGCGAAAGCGAATCATGTAAAGAAGTCTACGTAGAGAAAGGTCGGGTCGAAAACCTGACTATCCTCGCAGTCATCGGTACTGGCGCTACATTGTTTGGCACGTACTTTGCGTACAAGAAGTATGTAGATGTCAACACGCGAGCTGCCACCGTTAGCACGACACAACCTGCAGCTCCGGCAAAACCAACGGCACTAGACATGGAGTAACACTTAAAGACTCGAGACCCTAGTAGTATATATCTAGATGGAGAAGGAATTGACGAAGACGGCAACCGATGCAGCCATAATCGTTGGACTCGCTTCTAGTATTGGGTGGATCGTAAAAAAGACTACCAAGGAATCTATGCTTAGCGATCCTTCTTCTTCCCTAGTGAATTACGCAAAGTGGACTGCCGTGATACTTGGTAGCTTATACGCGAAACAATATCTTGAGAAACAACTTGAGAAACCTAAATCTTGAGATCATACCATAATGGCAGCAGCAATTGGAATGGCCATTTTCGGGGCTATATTGAATGCAACGGCATTTACTGGTGGTGGTATACTAGCTAGAATGCTTGGAAAGGGTAGTAATGTAGATGCAGAACGAGAGAGACACGATAGGGCCACCGAAAAACTAGCACGTGAAATGAAAGCGTATAGAATCAAACGTCAAAGCTTATATGACTATGCACAAGAGCAGGAAGGTCTTGAACGCAACGCACGCAACGATCAAAAAGATACCAACGAAGCCTTAGTGCGATCCGATAAGTTACGTAAAGAGCTAAAACAGCTCAAAGAGATGAAAGAACCCCGCTTATCTGACTACTACAAACCCTCAAACAATCAGAAGACTAGCGAGTTGCTCTACGTTGGTGGTGGAATGCTAGGCGTTGGATACGCTATTAGTAAATGGATATAGGTACTACTACTAAGCTACTACTAAGCTACTACTAAGCTACTACTAAGCTACTAGTAAGCTACTACTAAGTTACTAGTAAGCTACTACTAAGTTACTAGTAAGCTACTACTAAGTTACTAGTAAGCTACTAGTAAGCTACTTAAGCTACTACTAAGCTACTACTAAGCTACTAGTAAGCTACTTAAGCTACTACTAAGCTACTTAAGCTACTACTAAGCTACTACTAAGCTACTACTAAGCTACTACTAAGCTACTACTAAGCTACTTAAGCTACTACTAAGCTACTACTAGGTTACTACTAAGAAAGACGAAAAAAAAAAAAGGAAGGAATGAGGCCTGGTTCTCATTTCTTCCTTTTTTTTTTTCATCTGTTGAAGGTTAGAACGTATAGATGTATGATGGATTCTAAACTTGCGAATATCTTCTATGGTCCTATGGGCTATTGGAAAGGTCACTCTGCAATTGGTAAGCTATCGGTAGCAGCGAAAACATCAGAAGACGTAGCTAGGAGTTGGTTGGAAAAGCAATCTATATGGCAAGTATATCTACCACCACCAAAACACATTCCACGACCACATTGGACTGTATCAAAACCAAATGAAGTCCACCAAGCTGATTTGATATTTCTACCACACGATCGACCTGGGCGTGGACGGAAGCTATACAAGTACGCATTGGTAGTAATCGACGTAGCTTCTCGATACAAAGAAGCCGAACCTTTGGCATCTAAAGATAGTGGTGAAGTTTCTGCGGCATTCGAACGAATCTATAAACGTAGTCCACTAGAATGGCCAAAGACGTTGCAAGTAGATCCTGGTAGAGAATTCATGGGACGTATGTCTGAAACGCTAGAACTACATGGTACGAAAGTTCAACGAGGTGAGGCTGGTAATCATAGAGCGCAAAGTTTTGTTGAAAGAGCAAATAGGACTCTAGCTGAGAGATTGTTTGGATATCAATATGCACAAGAGATGGTACTTACTTCGGAAGGATCAGATGAGCGTAGTAGAGAATGGGTAGTTCGTTTACCAATGGTTATCAAAGCCCTGAACAGTGAGGTGACTCGGTTGACTGGTAAAGAGCCTTCGAATTCTGTAGTGACGCAACAAGTAGATCTGAAGACTCCTACGTATTCGCGCACTGTTGGATTGAGAGAAGAGCGTCTACCATTCGACGTTCTAGTTCGATATCTTTACGCACCAGGAGAATTGGAAGGAGGTGAAAAACGTAGAGCTACTGATCCTGTGTGGAGTTTGCAGATATACACCATTTCGCGAAGTGTAGTATCTTCGGGACAGCCTGTGCTTTACTACCTTGCGAAGCGAGAAGGGGAGAAGGACGCACCCAAACGTGGATTCGTTCGTGAAGAGCTACAAGTCGTTCCTAGGGATACAGAACTACCACCAAAAGGAATTCTGTTTGTACCTAGACGCTAGACAGCGTACTCTATTGGCTCGGTGTGGATTCCATCGGGAAGAACGCGTCTTTTGTCATAGTAAGCCGATAGCCCAAGCTTCTGTTGTTCGTAGGTTGCCATACCTTCTGGCAATAGTCGGAAGCCTCGGTTCTTCGCTATGTCGATACTACCTTGGAGGGCTGCTTCGAATCGATCCCACGAAATGTCGTTGTGCCGCCTAGACATACCTTTAGCGGAATACTTCTTGCTGCCACCCGTATCGACGTAGTAGGCTTTCGAGCATAGGGCAATGGCGCGCTGTCCTTCGAATTCGAGTTTGAAGAGTCCTGGCGTACGACTACTCCATTCGTCCCAAGCTAGCCATTCCTTCCTATTGGCTTCGAAATCCTCACGTAGTTCCGGTCGTACAACTTCATCTATGCTGTTTCCAGAGATGGCAATGTAGGCGCTGTCTGTGTCCATCTGTATGTACTCGAAGTCCTTGCGATCGATGTACTTGTCGAGGAAGTCGTAGTAGAACTCAAGCATACGCAGCTTTGCGAGCTGGTACACAGCGATACCTACTTGGAAAGGGCGTTTGATTCGGATCTGGTCCTTCCTACTCTCGAGTTCGTATGCCTCGCCAATCTCTTCCAGGTCTTCGAACCAAACACTTCGCAATGCCTTGTCCACAACCTTCTCATCTTTTGTATAGGTGACCTTTGTTTGGCGTCCCAAGTCTTCGAGCAACTTTCCATAGGCGCTGTTTCCTAGTAGCTTGAACACATCTGCCAGCAAAGCCTCACCTTTGTCTTCATCTCCCATGCGTCGCGCCTCAGTGACTTGGTCCACGAACCATCCGAAGATTTCTTTGGGTTCGTAATCTATCGTGCGGTAGACAGCAGTGATCACTGCGCCATGATCTACATACCAAAGTAGAAGAGGAGCATAGAGTAGCAACTTCTTTCCAGAGAGACTCCCAACTAGCTTTGTTTCCTCGCTGAGCTTTCTACCTGTCTTCTCAAGGTAGGCTATCATTTCTGGAGGGATTGCTTCTTTGGGGATTTTCTTGTTGTAGAAGAAGGGGGGCATCTCCTCAAATTCCTTCCACAATTTCTTTGGTATCTCGATGTCTACTTCTGCATATCCAAACCACGTTCCACCAAGTAGACATTCAACGAATCCTTCAGTGGCTGGACCTGGATCGTCATAGTGCACAACCTTTTCTTTTCCACAAGGCATTTCGAATTCCATGGTAGAAAGATATAGGGCGTTGGCATCGTATCCAAGAATCTTACGACAAATCTTAGTTCCTCCCTGATGACTACGAATCTTAGTTTTCCCCGCTTCGTGGAGTCTGGTGAACACTATGCTTGGACCTCCCACGACAGCGTCTTTCAGCATGTTGTAGGCTTCCTTACTTGGAGCGTACATCTCAGCTCCCCTTTCTACACTACCTCGAAGCAGGAACTGTAGTGAGACTCCTGGGATGGACACTGCGTCTTTCAGCATGTCTACTCCTTTCTCATGATAGAAATCTCGCATCTTTTCGAGTGCCTCTAGGAATGGAACTACATCTAGGTTGTTGTAGTATCGTAGCCAGTCTGCAAAGGTCTCCATTCCCTTGTCGAGAAAGGTGCGCTCGCAGTGTCTGGAGAATCGAACCACTCATATGGGAAGAAACTCTTTTGCAACTCACAGCCATAGGCAGCGACCCAACGTTCATAAGAAGTTCCAGGTCCAAGGTAGTTGATCACATCAAGGAAACGGAAATCTGGGGTCAATAGGAACATAGTGGAATTGGCTTTCTTTGCTACCAGGATCTTTGAACAGGTGTCGGCAATGATTCCTACGAAGTGCTCCCTGATCAGATTAAGATCGTACCTGCCAGAGTTGAATCCCACTACTGGAACTTGGCTGATCCATTCGTCGATCTTAGCTTGTTGTTTCTTTGGTAGGGTGTCGAAGGAGAAATTGGGCTTATCGAGCTGGTACCATCTTGCTATGGCTACTTGGATTGTCTCTGCTCTTTGCTGGAGTTCTTCGACGAAGGCTTCGATGAGTTCTTTTGGATTGCGTCGACAGATGTGGGTTGGCTTTCGATCGTACGTGTCGGCAATTGATACTGATATTGGGACATGGACGTTTTCGATGGTCAGGTGGTCTGTTGGTTGTCTTCCTTTCGTTGTATCGAGATAGGCTTCGAAATCGTAAACTATGAAGTGTGGGTAGACAGTTTGCGTTGGTGTGGGGACCGGTTTGTTTTTCTTCTTTGTGGAGCAGCCCCAAGCTTCCACTACTACATAACCTGCCTCACGTAGACTCTCCGTTCTTTCACAGGTCTTGAGATAGAGCCTCCTTTCCCTAGGGAAGCATTTCGGGCAGCCATGGAAATAGCATCCATGGAATTGGAAGATGGTTTTCGAAAGAGGTTCGTAGCCGTCGACTGGCGCTCCTTCGATCCAATGCTCTCCACCATGTCCACAAGCTGCATGATGAATGTGTTGCCCAATCCTTTCGGTTTCGCGTTCCAACCAGCATAGAGCGACTTTGCTGGCGGTGCTCTCTGGCCAGAAGGCTTTTTCGTATGCCGACTGGGGTACTGTGATTACTTTTCCAGGGCAAACAATCTTCGTTTCGCCACGACTGCAACGATCTGCATGACGTTGAAGGTTCGAGGCTTTTGTGAACCGTTGCTTACAATCGTTGCATACGTAGATGCTCCCTATCTTGTTAATGTTCTTGATGTAGAAAGCATGTTCTTCATACATCCCAATCGTCATCGTATGCTTGTAGTGGGGCGCATGTCGCATCAGATGCCAAGCGCCATCCTCCGTAGGTTCGTACACCCGAATACCGATTCCAAAGTGCAACTCGACTTCCTCCAGCTGGTCTAAGGAAGTTCTGGGAACGTCTTGTGTGGGCGCTGTCAGGCGATAGAAGTTCTGGGCAAGTTTTCGAGCTTTGACGCAACACCTATCTACTCTTGCTCCTTCATGCATGGCAAGGCAGCGCCAAAGACATAGGTTGTCGCCATATCGATCAAGGGCAAGTATTCCTTTCTTATAGCGAAGCCATTGGGGTAGTGGACCTGTTCCCAACAGAAGCTGACGATCGATCACGACTTTGACATCTACGTAGATCCAACGTACGAAGGCCCATTGGGTATTTGGTCGAGTGATGTTGTCGGGATTCAATCGAGCTGTCTCCATACTATTGATCCACTCTTCTCCATCTTCTAGGATGTTCACCCATGGAGAGCCTGGGACAGTCTTGGAGAATAGCATAACGCGTCCGTCATTGACATTGCGAATGCGATAGGTGTAGCTGTAGCGCAGGTAGAAGCTGGTGGTTACCTTTGCAACTAACTTTTCCATGATCCTAGGGGTCAAATCTCCTGCCACACCTTGGAAGAAGCGCCATCGAATAGTACGGCGGCCTATCTCCACTCCCTCGAGCGTTCCATCTCTCTCCTCTAGAATGGCACCTGCCTCTCGAGCTAGACTTCGTGGAAGTGGCTCACTACGTGGTCTCACCATTCTTCCTTCGATACAACTATACATTACGATAGCTTTAACAGATACTCCAAATTTAGATTTCTAGGTGTAAGGCTGTTGCAGAGCAATCGATGTCGATATAACTATATGTAATCATATCTCTAATAGGATTATCAAGTTGGATTTTATGTACAAGAATGTCTAGTGACGATTTGGCTGACCCTTAGTTACCCCTAGTAGTATAGCCGGAGTCAAAATAATACAACTTTTTCTTGCACAAGAAAACTTAAAAAGTAAGAATGTTATGGACGCCCTTGAAGTGGATTTCCGAATTCACTTCAAGGGCGTCCATAACATTCTTACTTTTTGAGTTTTGTTGTGCAAGAAAAAGTGGTATTATTTTGACTCCGGCTATACTACTTCTGCAGCTACAACTACTGTGGCAGGCACTAAAACACAGAGTAGTTCAAAACTGTTGTTAGCTTTAGTGTTTTCTTGAAAGTGGAATTAAACACTAATTAGTCAGAGTGTAACTGTACCAAGCATCCACTTCAATTGCAATAAGTCTGTCACGTTAAAGTATTTGATGGATCCAACAGACTTGCCGCGTTTTCACAATTTGATTCTGGTGTTTACACTCTAAAAGGATTGCAGCAGATTTTATTTTTATTTGTAGGTAAAATATACATGAGTACATACGGGGGTTCGCGCAGTGCAAACGTACGAAGGGCTAGTGCTCAATACTTCAACTGCAACTCTCTTCCCACAGCAGTTTAGTATACATGATCATATCTCAGTTCTTGAAACTAGTGTCAAAGGTGTGGTAAGAACTTGTCAAAACAGTAAGACTCCTGAATGCAATGAATTTATTAAAGCATCTTACAAGTCATTATTATTCGACTTTCTCCCATCCCGAATTCTGATTGGTTAACTGTCTGAGCATGCGCAGTCGTGATAATTCAATATTTATACAAATAACGATCTGAGCATGCACAGTTGTGTGATAATTCAATATTTATACAAATAACGATCTGAGCATGCACAGTCCTAATAATTCAATATTTGCTGCAAATACGGTCTGAGCATGCGCACTCTTGACCACTCCGTTTGGTAAACAAGGCATATCGATTTACAGAGCTGTTGGTTACTAAATGTTCCATTTTGAAACTCTGGAGGTAAAGTTATATTTTGTCGAATGATAAAACAATTATTGAACTCGACAGTCGCCAAATATGTTTTTTTCTGCATTGGCAAATTAACTTAAAGCTCGCCACAAACAAATCATGATGTTTTGCCTTGTCAAATAATTGCTTATTACTAGTCTCTATTTTGCCTTGGAACAGAAAGGTAAGCAGAATCGAAGGAACGCCTGGCATTATTACGCACCACTGACTGTGACGTTCTTGTAAGTCATTGGTCCAGTGCCTGCCTCATTTGACACGTCACAGGAGAAAGCCTCTTCACTGCATCCTTGTATACCGGTCATCACGTGACTTGCCGAACATGTGTCACTTGTGTAGTTAGCAATGAGCACTTGGTTCTGGTAAAACGTCACGTGACATCGTTGTGGCTTAGCCTGTGATTGACATGTCCAGTTGATAGCCTCTCCCTTTAGGAAGATGGTTGTGCTCTTATTCATGAAAATATGTGTGTTCTCAGGTTTATCTGAAAGAAGAAATGTACAGAAAAAAGGAACTATGCAATTGCTAAAGCTGCCCAATTTATTCAACATAGCCATACATGCAAACACGTAGCGACTTCTCTTAGCTCTAAAGTTCACGATAATAACGATAAAACAGCGAACTGATTTTCAAGCTCCATATAAAGACGGAAATACGCTTTTCTGTTAGTCTGTATTACGAGAGTTTGTTTTGGAAGTTGAACATTTTTGTTATGATTTAAATTCTCCTGATATCGATATCATAGAGTTATTCATTAAGTCAATACTTCATTTGATACTTACATATGACGGTCAGTGAAGCCTCAGATGTCGTTGTCTCGCACTCTTGTCCATTACTAACTATGCACCTGTATCTGCCTTCATCCTGTCTGCTGATTGCATTAAACAGCAGTCGACGTCCATCGGGATGGCCAAGCGAGCTTCCAATCTTATTCCACGACACATTTAATGGCTCACTACCCGAGACATTGCACACCAAGGCGGCGCGTCTTCCTTCAATTACCGTCAAGGACTTAGGTGGTGTTAAAATTGTTGGAGGATCTAAAAAGGATGGAATTGTTACCAAAAATATTACTCAGACTGAAGCGAAAAGGAAAAGTAATTAATTGTTTTACCAATATTTTCAGTTTTACCTATAGCAAGGATCACGACGCTTGTATTGGCCGGTAACAAAACGAGCAGGGGACTGGGACCGAGTTTACCAGAATTACTCTAATTCTAAAATGAAGTTCATCACACGATAGAGCATGTTGAAATTAGCATGTGTGCCAAGTTTGACGTGATTCAAATGAATCTTGTCTGAATTATAAGCAATTGAAATGTCTTTGTCCCTCCAAAATTTTACAATGAATGTATGGTTTGGAGGGACAACGTTAAAAAATAAGAGAGGTTGTATGGGAAAATTGACATATTTGATGCCTTCTAGCATCGTCAATATTGAACCAAAGTTCACCAAACTTTCCAGACTAGCTTAGTTTGATCTGTTCTTTTTGAAAATAATCCTCGCTTTGACTAGTTATTAATTGAATTAGTTTTACTGACTCGGTTTCAGTCCCCCGCTCATTTTGTTACCGGCTAATTGTGCCCAGTCCCAAGCGTGTTGTTCGGCACACAAGTGTAAACGTTCAAGCCTGTTTGTGGTATATTGACCTTAAAGAGTCCTGATTGGTCAGTCTGAACGAGATGGTTGTTAAGGTATAGAAGGTATTCGTGTGGAGAAGGGTTGGCGTCCGTCATGCACGACATGGAGACGGAGTCGTTTAAACAGGCTTTCTTTGTTGTTGTGTTGAGACGTGTATTTTGAGGCTTATCTGGAAACAAAATATGTAATGGAGACGGTGGTTCAACGACGTATATAAAACAACAACAAAGAACGCTGGAAAATGGGAAAAAGAAACAATTGCCTCATGAATTTACCCTGCTTTCGCTTTAAAAAATCATTAGAAAACTGCAAGAGTATGTTTTGAAAAATAGCACAATAGAAATAGTTCGATAGAAACCATTCATTTATTCCAACTTTATGAATTCTGAATTTCATAAGATAATTATTAATTAATACTTACATGTAACATTGACGTAAATATTTCTGGTGACAGAGCTATCAACGATTCCATTGTCTACGGTACACCGGTACCACCCACTGTAAGTCCTACGCACAGCTGACACTCCATATAATGGTAGGTTGCTCTGGCCCTTAGCTACTGGGAAGGAATCACCTTGCTTTGACCACGTTATATTTGACGCTGGACATCCTGTTGCAGTACAGTTCAGATTTAGCTTCTTGCCCTCGACAACAGTAATGCTATTACTGAATGTCGTCAGCCTAATCGTTGGTGGCACTGGAATTAAGATAGACAAAGACTCATTAATTAATGTACGTATGGTCAACTGTCGCCTACCGGACACCGCCTTATTGCGAAAACCTCGCTATATAACAGACAGGAGCTGAAGTCCCGGCGAAACATTACGTCAGAATATTGGCTGAAAACAACTCCCGTTTATGCGGGCTTCGCCATTACGGACTGTAAATCTCTTTATACGACTCTCAACTCTCGTAAATCTTCTTACCATTTATTCTCGCGTTGATGGTTTGTTGTTGACTTTCTCCTGCGATATTGCTTGCTGCACAGGAATACTGCTCAGCATTGCAGCCCTGGATATTGGAAATCACGTGATACGTAACCTGCCCGTCTGCGCATGTCATGTTTGAATAAGATGCTACGATGACGTCATTGTGATAAAATGTGACGTCACATCGTGGTGGTTTGGCACGTGATCTGCAGGACAGCATCACGTTATCGCCACGGAGGAAGGTGTTGTTATTTTTGTCGGTGGTAAGAAGAATATTCTCTGGTTTGTCTGGAGGTTGAAGTAGGAGCTAGCGTTACACATGTATTTTCACATTATTAAAGCCATCTTAACGTGCCTAGGTGAGCACCGGGTATTACCGTAACATAAGTGGCTGTCACATGTTTCTTAATACTTTTAATAGTATAACATCTAGTTATAACTCGATTCCAGCGTCAGTTATCCATTATGAAAGGTAAATTCTTTAAATTCTTTTTTTGGGGTCATTTGTTCAATATTATTAACCCTCGTGAAGTTATGATTAAAACTGTCACAGAGACTAGGTACAACAAAATAGCTCAAAAGATGGTCTAATTAAGTGGCAGCGTACAACGTTATGTATCAACATGGCTTACCTCTCTCCAGGTTTGCATCTTTCAGCACTGAGTTCTAATTAATAACATATTTGTTTTGACATAAAACAACTAAAATCGCGTTAGCTAGTGCGGGTATTGGATGGGGATCAATCTGGTCATTTGTAAAATTAAGATTACCAATACACATGACATGTATCTAGGCATGTAACAAGGTTTTCATAATGTATGGTCACGTCTTCACTGATACTGATATGACAAGCTTTGATTTACAGATTTAGGTAATTACCTTCCTTTTGTTTATTGGAGTTTTCAATCAGTATCTCATTAATGTTTTTTAAGTTGATCAACCGCAATTATGGTATGGTTATTTCCCTCAATATTTGAATGCATTTAGTTGACCTCTAACCCTCGTACATCTATACACCTATTGTGATTTTAATTATGACTTTTAACTGAATACCATCATCTTTAGACTACTAAAGTTCATTATAAATATTAATACTATAAATAACAATTCACATGACTTTTTTTTTAATGTGTAATTTGTATTTTTGAATTTGACAGGACCTTATCACTGGTCATATTCCTGACTGGTATTAATTTTGCGATTTATTGACGGTATTTAAAATTTATACGTGTACATTAACATTTATAGACATGAATAATCGGTATGAATAATTAATGGTATGATAAAGTTACTTAAAGTATGGAATAACTGATGCGCACATACTTACCAGTCTTATCTAAACAGAGAATTGAATCACTAATATTGTACTTACAGTTGACAGTAATATTTTCTACAGCACTCTGTGTCGAGCACTCGTCTCCGTTAGTAACCGTGCACCGATAGATTCCTTCATCTCCTCTTCTTATAGAAGCAAATGTATGGAGACGTCTTGCTGCATACAGACCACCTCCTACTTTAGTCCACGTCACGTTTAAAGGTTCGCTACCTCTCACAGTACACTCCAGGTCAACCCTCGATCCTTCATTGACTGCTTGAGCCTTAGGCAGGATTATGATAGCCGGGGGATCTGACGAAAAATAGCATGGGAGTGAGCTGCAACAGAATTACTGAAAAACTTGACGAAATCTCAGAACTGTTGATAACAATTATGTTGCATAATCATAGTAACGAAAATGAAAATAGGCTACTCATAGTCAAAAATAATCTTATATCTTATAAATAAATGGCCAGGTCTTCTGCTACCAACTTGTTCACTACAAGAAATGGCTCGCAAAATCTGCATTCTTAATATTGTCAGCTCTGTAATGCTTGATTAAACTCGTATTACCTTTTACCGTGATGTTGACAGTAGCGTAGTGCCCAGTTCCTACACTGTTATTGGGTAAACAAGTGAACATATTACTGCCCTCTGTCGACAGTCTCTGCGTGTGAGTCCCTGAACGCTTGGTAGCAATCAGCTGGTTGTTCAGGTAGAAATGAAAGCTGTGTGCAGCAGGTTTTGTAGTTGTTCTGCACGTCAATGTAACGGAATCGTTCAGACAGACAGAGTCACTGACAGTCTTTACTAAACTTGTGTTTTCGGGTTTATCTAAAACAACAAATAAGGTTTGGTAATCCAGTAAGTATTGTATACGTACTACTTAAAGACGACATCCACTTCGTATTTTGCCGAAACAGCAGTCTGATATAGTACAGTAACGTACAGTAACGCACAGTAACGTACAGTAACGTACAGTAACGTACAGTAACGTACAGTAACGTACAGTAACGTACAGTAACGTACAGTAACGTACAGTAACGCACAGTAACGTACAGTAACGTACAGTAACGTACAGTAACGTACAGTAACGTACAGTAACGTACAGTAACGTACAGTAACGTACAGTAACGTACAGTAACGTACAGTAACGAGAAATAATAAAGTAACTAAGAAAGAGAGGTAGACTTCTTGTATGAAATTAGCGGAATAGTATGAAACTTTGTATTTTTCCCTTATTGTGTAGTAAAAGACCAAATAAGGAAAATGTGTTGGCTTAGATGTATCATAATGTTATTTATATGTTATTTATGCTTAAGAATGAATTCAATTCCCCAGAAGAATATAATTTTCAATATTATTCACGCATTACTTACAGTTTACGGTAACAAAAGCTTCAGTGCTGGTGTCATTACACTCGTTGCCGTTACTTGCTGTACATCTGTATAAACCTTCATCGCTCCTGCTAACGCTAGAAATACTAAAGTTCTTCCTATGGTACACTGCGCTGCCACCCACTGCCATCCACGTTATGTTTGGCGCTGGTAATCCGCTTGCGCTGCAGAAAAGCGTCAAACGGTCGCCTTCTGCAAGCTCTTTGGCACCCGGACTTATTAAAATGGATGGCGGTTCTGTTAGACAATTAAAAAGAGAATGATGTAAAAATGATGTCAAATCTAACACATAACATGCGAGTTTCATTGCATGGTTATCCAAAGATGATTAAATCCTTACTATATTATTCTCTCCTCTTTAGTTTATGATTCGCGTATAACCAACCTTTGGCAAACACATGATAGCTGCTGTTGTGTCCAATGCCCACGGTGTTGTTAGGTACACAGGTGAAGGTGTTGTCACCCTTGACGTTCAGATTAACACTGAACAAACCATTGACACTCCTGCTGTACATCTCACCGTTATGATACATGGTGTACTCAGCGGCTGGTTTAGCGACTGCTGTACAGTTGAAGGAAAGCTGAGTCCCACGGCAGACTGTGTCCTTCCTTGGAAAAGGTGTGAGTGTTGTACTTTCAGGCTTATCTGAAATTTAGATGGAAAGACTTAGTGATACATTAAATCCGAATGGGACTGCAAGATGCCCGCAAGTATAGGATCAACCGAAGTCACACATTACTTGACAAAACAACAAATGCAAAAAGTGGTTATGAGAACACGCTCATGTAAGAACGAGGGGAAAGCTGAAGTTCTGTTTGAATGGAGAACTAACAGCCTGAGTGTACTCACAGATAATAACCCGTACTCACAGATCAGAACCCGTACTCACAATTCACAGCCCGTACTCACGGTTCATAGCCCGTACTCACAGTTCACAGCCCGTACTCACAGTTCACAGCCCGTACTCACGGTTCACAGCCCGTACTCACGGTTCATAGCCCGTACTCACGGTTCACAGCCCGTACTCACAGATAATAGTAATGCTTGTCGTAGCCCGTTGCACAGGACACTCATCTCCGTTGTGAACCACGCAGTCGTAACTGCCCTCGGCTTGTCGACTGATGGCAGGAAATGTAAGCGAACGTCCTTCCGAGTGGTAGTTACTTCCTGTTTTACTCCACGTGACATTCAGTGGCTCCGTGCCGGACACATTACATGTCACGGTAACACTGGATCCTTCCACCGCCGTTTGAGATGAAAGAAGGTCGAGAATCACCGGCGGAACTGAAAGATGAGAGTCAAACTCAAAACACATAGAGGTTATATTGACCAAGCGTGAGGTCAAGGTGGGGGGATATTGGCCAAGTTCATTTTTTGCGTGTTTATGGACCGAGACGAAGTCGAGTACTGCATTAATCGCTCTAAGAAGTTGAATTTTAGCTGAAAAACGAAAAAGCAGAAATAGTTTTAAATTAGTATTTGCCTTCATGTAACAAATTATTTAGTTTCTTTCAAAATATTTTTATCGCTATTTGTTTACGAAGAGTTGTGAGCGAATTTGGAAAATGCTGAGCGGCCAAGATGAAAAAAATCTTGCCCGCTGAGCAACCAATCAGATTGCAGCTTTCAAGTCATCTTGCCCGCTCACTGAGCTGCCATATAATAAATTAGGTTATCATACGAAGTGCAAGGAATGTGCTAATTTGGCAAGAAAAGCACACAGTCCTATAATCTTATAACCACGTTGATACGAGTGATTCACAGAACACCTAAGAAAGTAAGCCTTATGTCCCTTCCTCCACTGATAAAAACAGCCCTTGCAGCCCGGGGTTGGGGTAGAGGGAGGGATTGGGAAGCACTTATGACGTACATTAGGGATGTGCGGTGGTATCGGGGGTGAGGTAGAGGGAGGAATTGGGAAGCACTTATGACTTACATTAGGGATGTGCGGTGGTACCGGGGGTGGGGTAGAGGGAGGGATTGGGAAGCACTTATGTCTTACATTAGGGATGTGCGGTGGTACCGGGGGTTGGGTAGAGGGAGGGATTGGGAAGTACTTATGACTTACATTAGGGATGTGCGGTGGTACCGGGGGTTGGGTAGAGGGAGGGATTGGGAAGCACTTATGACTTACATTAGGGATGTGCGGTTGTACCGGGCAGAATTTAAGCCCAAATTCGCTGTCCAGATCGGGTTTTGAGGCCAAAATTGTTGGAAATCCGAGTTAAAAAAAATATTATGGTAATACAAATTCGCGAGTAAAAATATCTGCCATACTACACATTGAACTGTCCAATAAGAAACTTTCTCCCTAACTGAAATAAAATTGTTTTCTAGCTAGAATACAAATAACTATTGTGTAATACCACAGGATATATGTTTCTCTCTGGCGTTATATGGACTCCACTGAGTGCAGTTGGATAATAAGGAGTTTATTAATAGCTATGTTTCACTAACCGGGTCTGGGTCTGTAGCCCGTGCAACACATTCCTACCATTTATTAATCCAATTCCCCTGAGGTTTCCATAAAAGATGCCCCTCCTTGCAGGGGGTTTCGCTTGCTTATTCTTACCTTAACACAACACGATCCGCAATACACCGATGTTTAGCCTTATCGGCGGGCTTACCTTTGACTGTGACGTGTTCTGATGCATTTCGCCCAGATCCTAGTACATTACTAGCTGAACAAGAGAACATGTTTCGTCCATGTGACGTCACGGTGATGACGTAAGACCCAGAAGAGCTGTGTCCAATCAAACTACTGTTTCTGTAAAATGTGAATGCACCCGCACGCGGATTTGCTGTCGATGTACACGTCAGACTTATGTTGTCATTCTGACAGGCGATCTGATTGGACGCGCTTAAAGTCACATTTTTGGGTTTATCTGATGAGAGAAGTAGTAATAAAACTCAATAACGGAAAACATATAGCAAGTGACTAAAATGAGGGAATTTCAGTCGAGTCGTAACCGATCACTAAACTGTAAATAATCAAAGATATGCCTTCGTGAAAGATTCTTTAAACATTGAACAGTAAATAGTTAGATAATCATGTATGGTTATCAAGTCGTACTCCGTCGCCGGATAAAAGCGGCGGTTGGCTCAGTGGAGTCACCTTATCTTGACTGTACCTTAGAGGAGAACTGAATCCTAAATCAGCCCCACGACTATACAATGGTATATTCGAAAAAAAACATAAGTTCTGTTATTTTATTCCTCTGTGTTGCGCGGCTATGAAGATAAAAGATTCAAAGCGATGCCTAACTCAAACCTGACTTGAGCCGTCCGTACATGTGCATGGGGACAGCATGACAAAACTATAATTCATTGCCCGTACCTGACTAGAGCCGTCCGTACATAGACTATATCGCAACCCCGCCGTCGCAGTGCACTATATATCTCAGTTTCCATTTTAAAATCCAAGATGGCCGCCCAACAACAACAATGGCAACTAAGAGCCCATTACCAGGAGCGTGCATCTCCATATTAGGTCATTACCAGCAGCGTGCATCTCCCAGATTAGGTCTGTCCAACAGCAGAACAGATGATGTAGCTATTTTTAGCTTTGTGTTTCCCGCGAGAAGAAACAAAGGCCGTCACTTTTAACAAATCAGGATGCACTGAAAAATTGTAATTAACACGGTTCAAACTGCTAAAAATACTAAAGCGCAAGAGAACAAAAGACAACGTAATCGCATACCAGAACTTATAAATAGCCACATCGTCTACTGTGCTGTGGGCGCTACCCATCACATAGGTACGCTCCTGGTAATGGGCTTCTGTCTGTATGCATTGCGAAGGTTGTGAGGAAGGTTTTCAGATTTTCTTTTCTCCGACGCGGAACACAATAAATTGAATTATAAACTAAGGCCCTTCATATGTAGATTGACTTCGTAGAGCTAAAGTTGATTTTTTGACTACTAACAGTTCTCCTTTAAGCTACGCCACACAAGGTACCAAACAAAAAACAACAATGAACCCTCAACTTACACTGCACATTGAGGCAGACGCTCGCATTGACAGTATATCCTATTCCATTCGTTGCTTCACACTTGTAGCATCCAGCATGGCTGGCTGTGGTGTTCAGGATTACGAGAGGAGTTCCAGATCCAATGTTTCGTCCATTCTTCGTCCATGTTATGTTAGGGGTTGGGTTGCCACCAGCAGTGCACAGTAGCTGAGCAGTGTCTGTCTCGTTCACAGTTACCTTGCTATTGTGAGGCACTGTAATATTCGCAGGAACTGTAACGAACCAATTGTACAGAGAATACGAGAAGTTATATTGACTGCTAAATGGATACCCAGGAGCAACAGGCGAAACCCCAGGGTGTCCGAGGTTGTATAGTCTCGTGCAGTTTTGTTAGTCTTGAAGAAATTGACTCTCTTGAAGAAATTGACTACTTATTTATTTAATTATCTATACCTTACTAGTTATACCTTAATTAATAGCTGCAAATATACGAGATATATTTCTTAACTAGCTATTGTTTACCTATTATTAGTCATTAGTTCATTAATGTTTAGTTCCCATACTGTAAGTTGTAAATAGTTTCATAGCTTATCCCATATTTCTGTATAATTATAGTTTGAATACATAGTCGTGCGTTTTGACACGAGCCTCGGTAGACTGGTAAATTATCCTCATCCTCATCCTTGCACATTTATTTCTTAAATCGGTAGGTCATTCATTTAGACTACGTGTGCTTATTTGTAACTGTAGTGATATCGTTATACATTGTCAATGTGGAAATAATAATACTACAGCGAATCAGGCAATCAAATAAATTCCACTCATTAAATAAGCGTAAAATGTTGCAGTCTGACTATTAAACGCACTAACTTACCATAAAAGGAGAAGTCTTTTTGCCTAGCTATAGAAATAATGAAATCTAATTTAGATGCATTTTGTGCAATACTTTATCACTCTCATAAATATCAGATTTTTTAGTCGTTATGCCACAATGATAATTTAAAAAGAAAAAAGATAAAACGATAACTAGACCGGTTCAGTTAGGAACATACCAGGCTTAACTCAGTTAGGAACACTCCAGCCTTAACTCAGTTAGAAACACTCCAGTCTTAACTCATTTAGGAACCGCACTCCAGCCTTAACTCAGTTATAAACACTCCAGGCTGTTGTGCGTACGAATACTTCTCGCGGCTGGACCAACATGACTTGAAGTATTAAAATGATTAAGTAGAAGATGCTGCCTTCATGGTCAAAGCATGTCGAAGGAAATTTAAAGAAAATCTCCTCTGCTATAGGAGCCCTTAAGCGCATAAGATCTTTTATTCCTACGACCGTTGCTCTCAGAATTTATCAGGCACTAATCCAGCCCCATTTTGACTAAGTACTGCAGCTCTGTTTGGGATGGATTAAACCTAAAATTAAGTGAAAAGCTGCAAAAGCTTCAAAATCGAGCTGCTAGGGTTATCCTTCAATCGAATTACGACACTAGCGCAACTTTACTTCTCGATAAGCTACACTGGGATAGTCTATCCTTACGCCGAAAAAACCACAAAGCTATCTTAATGTTTAAAATAATACATGGCCTCGCTCCAGTGTACTTGCAAAAAATGTTTACTCCCCGCAACATAAATTTTGACCTACAAAACAATAACAACAAATTAAATGTTCCCAAGCCCCGTACCGATTATTTAAAACGAAGCCTCGGTTATAATGGGGCTGTTTTGTGGAACAACGTTCCCCAAAACATTCGAAAAATTGAGTCACTTGGGAAATTCAAAAGGGAAATCAAACGTTCTTATGTGGCAACGGATTCCCACACGGCAATCATGTAAACCAGTTTTAAATTTAACTTGTACTTACTGATGATTTTACCGTGTTTAAATAAAGTGTGTATGTATGTATGTATGCCCTAATTTGTGAAACAACTTCGAACTTTATTCGGTTAATATGAAAGTGCCTGAAAATATCCTGAAAATGCCACACTGTTTCTAACCGTAACCTTTTAGTAGATAAGTGTTAGAAGTGTTTTTGAAATAGATCAGAGTTACTAGAAGCCAAATGAACTACTTCTGAAGAGGAACTGCTTCGTTTTAGTTTGTTTGGGTTATTCGTCACAGGGGGTAATTCATGTTAATATGTTTTTGAAGTGAATAGATGATCAAGAGCTGATCTGTCAGATGTAATCACAGTGGTATTCTAAGTATTTGTGAGCTATCGTAGGATGCTTTCTTGGTGATCTTTTGTTTCAATCAAAAGAATGTGAACTCAGTCCTGTGATGGCAGATTATCTAGAGTGCTACTCGTCACCCAATAATTAAACGACGAGGAATATATTATATGATGCAGTTTATAAATGAATACTGATATACCATCATTAAACGACGAGGAATATATTATATGATGCAGTTTATAAATGAATACTGAAATACCATAATTAAACGACGAGGAATATATTATATGATGCAGTTTATAAATGAATACTGAAATACAATCATTAAACGACGAGGAATATATTATATGATGCAGTTTATAAATGAATACTGAAATACCATAATTAAACGACGAGGAATATATTATATGATGCAGTTTATAAATGAATACTGAAATACCATAATTAAACGATGAGGAATATATTATATGATGCAGTTTATAAATGAATACTGAAATACCATAATTAAACGACGAGGAATATATTATATGATGCAGTTTATAAATGAATACTGAAATACCATAATTAAACGACGAGGAATATATTATATGATGCAGTTTATAAATGAATACTGAAATACCATAATTAAACGACGAGGAATATATTATATGATGCAGTTTATAAATGAATACTGAAATACCATAATTAAACGACGAGGAATATATTATATGATGCAGTTTATAAATGAATACTGAAATACCATAATTAAACGACGAGGAATATATTATATGATGCAGTTTATAAATGAATACTGAAATACCATAATTATCTCTGGCACATAGACATGCACAAGAACATTTTTGGAATCCTACATTTTTACAGTCGTAAAACAGTAATAACTAGACTCAACTGTTTGAAGTGTTGCTTTGTGATGCTATAAAATTTGTAGAGTTACACTAACTTGGAGATAAACAAGGTTATATTTAAGAACAGTGAGACATTATTACAAGTTTCGGTCACTTTAACTTTTCAAAAATGAAGAACTTAAAAAATTGTTTTATGAAATGCCTTTGTTCTCTTTATTTCTCCTTTCATACCTTATATCTTATATGCCGAACTTAACATTTCTTACATGATCCAAAAATACATAGGGAAACATGTACATAGATTCATGAATATGATACATGCATACAACCCCATGTAGGAACGGCATCATAAGACATATGTTACAATTGTTGCAACTAAGACTTAAAAATTCAAGATCGTGCATTTGAATTAAAATTAATGAATATCTACACACACCTTTTGGTAACAAATCTGATAAAATAATGTTTGTGTGAACTGTCAAGTACTCGTAAATTGGATTACGGTGCAGATAAAGTAGCCGATAAAGTAGATAAAGTAATACGGTGCAGATAAAGTAGCCGGATCAAGATAAGATAAGATAAGATCAACTTTATTTATCCACGCTAACCTAATTCAACATATATAAAAAAGCTGGTTTCCAATAGGGGCGTGCTTTAAAAAAAACAATGATTATAAATTACAATAGGTTCCTAAGCTAATTCCTAAAATAAGTAGTACATTAAGATATATTATGAATTTGATTACTCTAACTATCAAATACTATTAAATATTATACTTAGTCTACGTGTCTAATACATTAATCTACTAAATTCTATCAATATGAAGATTATAACAAATAAGTAATGCCTAAGGGTAAAATGTTGTTGTTAAACGAACCCGGCGACTCACACCACGCACTTCATTGGGTACGGAGTTCCATAATTGCGCACCATTATAGCTTAGGCTATTTTTTAGTAATTCTGTTTTTGGTAGGGGAAGAGCAACCTTTTTCGTAGAATTTCGTAAATTGTAATTACTATTGAATTCATATGATGACATCTGTATATAACGCCTTAGTTCAACCACACTTCGACTACTGTTGTGAGGTTTGGGACTCGATAGGAAGTGGCCTTGTGCAACGTTTGCAAAAGCTTCAAAACAGGTGCGCTATGGTAATTATACTCTGCCAAAACTAAACTGGCCAGTCAGACATAGTGAATTATAGCAATACGGCACAGCGACCTATTGATAAACAATTCATGATAGCTTCCCACTTCCCAGCTACTATAAATTACAAAACATACATACCTAAAACATCGACAGTTACTGAAGCTTTAATGGTTTTACTTTCTGTAGCAACCTTACAAGTATAGATACCGGCATCCGACGGTTTAACATCCTTCATAATCAGTGTGCCCGGCTCTGTTGTACTGATGAGTAGGGTGTCGATGTGATTAGCGTAAACCGTTTCTATTCCAGTTGCTGTGTTAAGATAGCCGATATTATGTCCTCCTTTTTCGAAATATATTCGGTCGTCAAGTTTTTCCCCTGCGGTGACTGTGAAGTTCCACTTTAAGGTGTAGTTTATTGTTCCTTGTAAAACTTCAACTAGGTCCGGAGGTGTTGCAGTGAAAGAGATGTCGGCATCTGCGCATAAACAATAACGTTAAACAGAAGGTTAAATTCTGTAATGGAATACCGGAGGCATAACTTTACTACAACTTTAAGATTTTTTATCCGAACACATTCAAGCATCTCAAGATATGGAGTTCGCAAATCAAAGTTAATTTGAAACGTTTCTTTTACCTGTTGTAGATGAGAACAACACAAGAATGAAAATAACAACTTCTAGAACGCCAAGTCGTCTATAGCCAGCCAATGGAATCATGGTTAGCGTATCAGCAGCAATGGTACTGGGCACAAAGGAAGACGACTAGTAAAGTTAGAGGAGGCTAGGGATACTCGGCTGTAAATCGGCTCATCATGTTTGACTGATAATGACTGCTCACTGAAAACTCTTTGAATACTTCTTTGGTAATTATCCCGGGTAATTATGTATGTAATTCAGGTAGAAAGTTCGAGAACAATAACAACCCCCCGTGTATATCCTGTAGAGTATCACGGCGGTAGGAATGAAATCGTTCATCCTTAACTTGCCCCTTTGTGTATGTAGATATTAGAATTATTGCATTAATTTGTCATGTAGAATAATCATTGTTTTTCTGCCGTCAATGTAGTTGGGCTTCAAGTGTGGTCCATCTCAGTGACCCAAAATAAAATGTTTTCACTTCTTTTTACCTAGTAAACATTACAAGCACGATTAATTAGTCGAAATTAAGTTTATTGCGTCTGTTAATCTCGATAACATGTTGGCATTTTAATGTTTGTACCAATTTTGTTGGTTTCTTCCTTTTTCTGCAGAGACTTACAAAATCAAAGGACGGTTTCTTTATTTAGGCCAAGGGTGGAATTAACTCACTAAAACTCATTAACAGCAAGCGTAAAATATGTGAATCCTTTTTAGAAGAAAGAAAATGGGTCTTTATTTTTAAAACTGATGTTTACAAGCCAAAATATGTTTAAAACTTTCTCATCGAATGTACCCCGTTCAGTCCCAAACGACTGAGCGAGAATGAGATATGTCCAGTTTATCAATCTACTGTACGGTAATTCAAGTAGGTGGGGGATAATTTCCTTCATGTTTTACTAGTATACAGTTTTGGATTCTTAGTTCTTTAACGAGCCGACTGAAGACAATGGGTTTCAGTTTTCCTAACAGGTGAAACCTCCTTAGTACAATTTACAATTTGTACCAAACTTTAAGACAAACTGATCGGCTTTCATAGTCCTCTCCGTCCTCTTCATAACCCAAAACACAAAAATATTTCATCATCAACATGTTGACATAAGTTTTAACTTGTAACTGTTAATAAGGCATCACAAGATAAGGTACATACGACACAAAACAATTCACAGTATTTCAGCTATTGCAATTATGGGATTAATTCAAATGAAGATTTGTTCAATTAAATGAACAATGGCGAACTTACTAGGCGACTGAGGCAACATTTAAAGGGGCTGTGTCACGGTACTAGTCTTTACATTCGCGTTCCGGCCCGGAAACAGCTATTTCCAGCGATTTTGATATGAACTAAGGAACTTCTCGGCCATGTGGGATGATTAAAATGAAAGCAAATATGCAAAAATGACTAACAAACAGTGTATATAAACAGTCTCCAGGGAAAATATTGAAAATCCTTTCAATCAAGCATCGAGGGAGGGAAGTTTAACTGTTTGTATCCAATTAACAGCCACCAACGGGCGATTACTCGATACATGCGCAGTACCATGACATAGCCCCTTTAATATTCTCAGGGATACACGAACTCCTGGAGTATTCTACCATGTCTGATATCATGTGTACAGAGTATTCTACCATGTCTGATATCATGTGTACAGAGTATTCTACCATGTCTGATATCATGTGTACAGCTAGTCCTGTTCACGTTTGATCTTGTAGGTATATCAACAGGTCGGAGGACATTCCCAGACCGAAATGGATCATGGGTCTGTAGACGGCTTGAACCACAACCCTATGAGCTGTACCTCTGTAACTTCAAATCAGTATTTATATTTGCTATTATAGAATGATCCTAATCTTAGATGCCACATATCAAGAGGAGGCATGGGGATAGGAATAATTAATTCAGGCAAGAGTTTTGGATTTTGGCGCTGGTTTCGGGAATTATTTGTACCGTTTTGGTACTGTCCAAGAACATAATGATGTTCCTAATTATGCATTCTTACGAATGAGTTCTTCCTATAAATAAGCTGTGAAAAATGCGAACTAATAGTTAACACTTAGTCTGCGAGCTCGAGGTTTATATCGGCAGTTATAGTTCACCCACAAAATATTGGCCAAATGCGATCACGTGACGTGATAGTTTTCGTCCGCGGAGGCAAACTATCAGGTGATAGTGCCCGCTGAGCACGAAAGACAATTTTGTGTTGAACAATAACGCAAATAGACTGTGTCTGTCTCGGACCTATTATACAAATAGACTGTGTCCGTCGAAGAACTATCGCCGAAGAACTATCGCCTGATAGTTGCCCGCGGAAACAAATATAAGCCCGAGAACGCAGTTCGAGGGCTTATATGCTAGTTTTAATAACATCAAATTTCCAAGGGAAACTATCAGTCGATAGGTCCGAGACAGACACAGTCTATTTGCGTTATTGCTCAACACAAAATTGTCTTTCGTGCTCAGCGGGCACTATCACCTGATAGTTTGCCTCCGCGGACGACAACTATCACGTCACGTGATCGCTTTTAGCCAATGAGCGCGCGCCAAAATTTTGTGGTGAACTATAACGGCTGATAGTTTCCCTTGGAAATTTGATGTTCTTAAAACTAGCATATAATGATGTTCTTAAAAGTAACATATAAGCCCTCGAACCGTTCTCGGGCTTCTATTTGTTTTAAGAACATCAAATTTCCGCGGGCAACTATCAGCCGATGGTTCCTCGACGGACACAGTCTATTTGTATAATAGTGCAGCCCCGAGTCAACTATCAAAGTAGATAGAAATCAATAGCGAGAAGTTTAATTATTTTAGCATCAGCATAACCAAACCACCGTTCTATCAACTTAGCGATTGAGAACATTTTGAAAAATAACTCGCAAAAGAGCATTTTTCTTAAATGATTTTTGTCTGCAGCGAGCACGGTCGACTATCGATCGATAGACGGCGCCTGGCTCACGTCGGGCATAAAGTACGTCAAAATCGGCATCAGTGAGCGTGGACAAATAATTAAAATTAAAACCATTTCTTTACTTATAGTCTCAATTTGAAGAAATGTTGGTGACTTGTTAACAAAATGAAACTACATATTTTAGGTGTTTTATGTTAGTATGATGACGTTGTTGTGACGTCATAAGTGATGCCTCCTTTTTTGGGAAAATTCCCCCTTTAATAGATATTACAAACAGACTACACCATCAAAGGGCCTTCATGACACACATTCCTTTGGCGCAAATTTGAACGTTCTACGACTATTATAGCAAAAGTTATAGAGGAATGACTGTTGCTATGACGTCATATTTAGTGACGTCAGGTGTCATACCTAAATAAGGCTGCCTATTGTTAAAAAATCAAGAAAAGAAAATAATGTGGGTTTTGAGTGCCAGACTAGCGCATTTCATCACTAAAACTCGAAAATCACTCAAAGGATTTTTTTCTAAGGGCATGTATAAAAAAGTATGACGTCATAATGACGTTGCTGAAAATATGACTTCAATTTTAAGCCGGTTATGGACAAAAAAATCAAAATTCAAAAAACATACGATTTTAGCCACCAACATGTTTTATGATTGGACAAAATGTCATGCAACAATATTTACAACTCTAAAAATTGAATGAAGCGATGTTTTTATAAATGCTTTTGTGGTGTTTATTTCCCGCCAAATTTTGGCGGGAAAAAGGACAAAATTCAAACTTTCATAACTTTTGATTTCCTTAACCAATCGACATCGGGTTTTCGATTCCTTCATTCTCATCACGAGTAGATTTTAACAATATACGACATTTCGTTTTTAGAGATAATGAACAGTTGCAAGAAACGTATTACAAATGGATAAATGACGTCATTGTGACGTCACGATGGTAGTAACATAGCTTAAAAAATCAGGTTATATTCCTTTTGCGATTCTACATCCTTCTACCAAAATTCAATCGTCTGCATTGAAAACTTTTTAAAATATAGAACTGATGCCGTTTTTATGGTCGTTTGTGCCCACCGTGGCTATTCAATCAGATGGCGAGTTTCCCAATAGACGGCACCTGGCTAGCCAATCAGATGGCGTGTTTCCCAATAGACGGCACCTGGCTAGCCAATCAGATGGCGAGTTTCCCAATAGACGGCACTTGGCTAACCAATCAGATGGCGAGTTTGCCAATAGACGGCACATGGCTAGCCAATCAGATGGCGAGTTTGCCAATAGATCGCTAGACGGCGGCTAGTTTATGCTAATTGTCGATATCGCCAATGTATATCCTTATTAGTACAACACCCAATGTTAAAGGAACAGTACCACGGAAGTGCGCACGCGCAACACGTGATTTTTCATAATTTATTTAATGAAAACAGGAGCCTTCTGATGAAAATAAACAATTCAGCTTCAACATTTTGACTTTTCATTCTCGTGTCAACAACATATCATCCAGCCACGGATTCCACTCTAAACATGAGGGCGGGCTTCTCTTCGTGGATCGTGAATTTCATTACCATCGTAGCAGCTCTAGTGAATTCAGGTAGGCTTTGCTATAAAGATAGTTTTGTCGCTTTTAGGAATTATTTCAGTGAAAAGAATGGCTGAACCTTTTGCGTCTATTATGCTTTACCCCCCTTTTCTACCACAAACGTCTTGCTTGACTGGTCTTCGATAAACTTTTCATAAAAAATACAAATGCCTACAATTTTAATTTCTACATTTTCGGATATGTTTTGGTAATTTACGACCAAACAAACATAAATTGCTTTCAAACACGCCTGTTTGCCTTTGAGTGAATATTATCGTAAAAATAATTGGCAAAGAAACTGCAATGTCGATTGTTTTCAAAACCTATCTTTTATTACTTTTTATTCAAAACACAACATCAGTTCTGTATTTCTTCCCACAGTCTTCGCCTCTTTGTGGTCCAAATATTCTCATTTGATATACACACTGGTTTGTAAAACGGCTGTACCATGAACCATGAAATAGATCCTTAATCCTTTTTTCCCAAAAAGATATAATTAAATCGAAAAAAATCTTAAATAATATATATATGGAAATACGATTATCCTCTTTTAGCACTGTATATAGTTTCATGCTATATGGTGTTCAAAACTAAAAACACTGAGCCGAAAACTCTTCCAAACATTTAACCCAGCCACAATTGTAAAAATATTACAGTAGCGACTGTATAACTTCCATTTCATATCTTTGCCTTTCTGAAAAATAGACCAAAAAATATAAACAAATTAATGAATAGATTTGCTTCAATTAAAAAAAAATATGATGCATCAATACGAATTAAATTTCTAATAAGGTTTGTATTCCTCGTTATTTATATTTGGTCATTCAGGCCGCTCGATACCGAAACGGTCGCGACTAAACGTTGACGATCAGTTGCGGCTTAGTGACAGGTTTTTATTGGCCAGTAAACCTACCTTGTCACAATACTTTGGCGACTAACATTAATTGCGTGGCGACTAGATTTCACTTGGTAGTCGCAAAATGGCGATCAAGGATTGTTTTAAATTTTGAGGCCTGTCATTTATAAAGGCTGGACTCTTGGTCGGGGCTTAATTGCGAGCCACATAAATTCAACATATCGCAAGAGAACTCTCCTGTAAGTTACGTTTTGCATACCATGAATTTCGTGATACAATCATTCTTGTTAAAACTAACTTCATTCTGATCTCAAAATGGCTTTGTGTTAAGGAATCTATATTTTCATTTGGCCAAAAAAGTGTATTTTACTTAAGTTTAATGCATATGACCAGAGCCTAGCTGAGTCATCTTTAGCTGGCGAGTAATTATTTCTATTCGTAGCGACAGCTGCCTATTACAAGCAGTTCCAGGTGATTGTGTTAAAACAAATAAGGACGGTTTAATTTGAATGGTATTTTCGTTTTCATGCAAAACAATAATTGAGCTAATAACTTTTTGCCGCCCTTAAAACAAACTCGACAACAGCTGCTTTTAATCTCACACACAAAAACATTTTCAGCCTACTCTAATTTTCCACGGAGACTGAGACCCCTGCTTGTAGGGAAACTCTAATTTTCGAATTGACCGAAATATTGTGAGATTATTAGAATACATGACTGACAAACGTTTTGGCACTCCTAACGGCAGGCACGGCACTCCTAACAGGCACGACACTCCTAGCAGGCACGGCACTCCTAACAGGCACGACACTCCTAACAGGCACGACACTCCTAGCAGGCACGGCACTCCTAACAGGCACGACACTCCTAACAGGCACGACACTCCTAGCAGGCACGACACTCCTAGCAGGCACGGCACTCCTAACAGGCACGACACTCCTAACAGGCACGACACTCCTAGCAGGCACGACACTCCTAGCAGGCACGGCACTCCTAACAGGCACGACACTCCTAACAGGCACGACACTCCTAGCAGGCACGGCACTCCTAACAGTAAAAATAGCAAAGCCGACACAACGTAAATTTTAGAGGTTTATAACGATATTTCGGCCTACTACTCACAGTATAGATATGGCAAAGAACAATGATTGTTTAAACATTTAAAATTCACCTTACGATAGGATTAGAATGAGAAGACAACTGTGGCTTGTGATTTAGATCTGACTCATAAGGATCTAACATAAGGATCAGCTGTCAGCCAAGTATTCAAGTTTTAAGTGGTATCCATTTACAATAAAATAAAGCATAATATTATCTCAACTTACAGATGCTGCCATTGTATTTCCCACATCACCACCTAATCCAGTCCTCGTCTTACAAGGAACGCTCAACTACAGCTTGAGATGGACTTACAATGTCACCGCAGCAGAACCTCTGGATGACAGGATATACTTCAAGAAAGGAAGCTCAATCATCGGCCACTTCACGGCTTCAACGAGATCCAAACAAGTAAATCAGGCTTACCTGGAAAACTTCGACATTGATATTAGTGAACCTGCGACTTTGATCATAAAGAATGTCCAACCTTCAGACGCAGGCTATTACGCTGTTCTTGTTTCCGAAACAGTTACAGGAGGATCCAGTATGAACCAGGTCAAACTAGACGTTCTAGGTATCTGCACTTTTTTCATAAATGTTATTTTGGATTTGGCTACAATAACTTTTACACCGGTTTTTATAGAAATCCCAATTCATTTTTGCTATTAAGCTTAAATTGTCAGCTTGATATTCACTTTAATTATTTTTAACAAATGTTTCATTGTTCTCCGGCATAATTCTTGCAGTTCCTCTTACTATTAGAAGTCCACGCAATAGCACTGTTACAGTCAACGAAACAGACACTGCCCAGCTCGTATGTACCGCTAGCGGTAACCCAACCCCTAACATAACGTGGACGAAGAATGGACAACAGGTCGGTACAGGAAGTCCATATATTATCACAAGTGTTTCAACATCCATGGAGGGATGCTACCTGTGTATCGCGAGTAATGGACTTGGCGCTGATCAAAATGCCAGTGTTTGTATAGAAGTGCAGTGTAAGTTTTAGAGCATATTTCGTATGAGTGGGACAAACTACAGCACTGACTACAGCACGGTTACCGTACGGCATGCCGGACGTTGAAATGGTTTCCCATTGTTTTTGTCCTGCTGGTCCAATCAAATTACAGAACGGTTACGATAGAGCACGGTTACGGACATGCCGTAGTTTGTCATCTGCTCTACCATCATGGCGCCGGCTGTAATCATATTTAGCAAGCAGATTGTACCCGGCTTTGTATTCATCTAAGATCCATGAAAACGTTATTTGAAAAAGAAATCACAAAACAAGCATATTATAGACAAGGCTTGAAAAGCTTAAAAATACGTATTAAAGCTGCTAATGACCAGCCCACCTGAGGTTCACACACATTTTGGAAGCAATTTGGTACATTTTGAAATGACCAATGTAATGGACCTTTTGCAGGAATGCAATCACGTGGTTGTACTAGATGGCAAAACATTCTGACTTCATTTATTTGAAGGCACGAGATCGGTAGTGTTATTATCAAAACCTGTTTGTAAATGCTATTTTCCACCTCCAACGATTGTCGATCTTTCTAAAATGTTCAGCGTTTTGAAGTTTGTTTGCCATGCAGTAAAGCCTTTCCCTTTGAATCACGAGCGCAATTCATTGGTTATTGAAGTGATATATCAGCACGTGACTGTTTCCTGTCTTTCCCTTTGAATCACGAGCGCAATTCATTGGTTATTGAAGTGATATATCAGCACGTGACTGTTTCCTGTCTTTCCCTTTGAATCACGAGCGCAATTCATTGGTTATTGAAGTGATATATCAGCACGTGACTGTTTCCTGCAAAAGCCTATTAAGTGAAATTCATTATGTAACGAATGAAAAAGCTGTGAGATTTTCTAAAATTTCAGGAGAACATAAATATTGAGAAAAAAGTAAATGAGGACTTCGGCTATCTTAGCTGAAAGGAAAGCTCGCTTCATTCTTTATTTCTCTTCCAGATGCTGCCAATGCATCGCTGACCACGTCTCGTCAAACATCCTGTAAACACGATAACATAACGTTCACGTGTACGGCAGGCCATGCCAAGCCACCCGTCACAGGCTACGCCTTCTATCTTAACCGCGTCCTCCTGGGTACCAGTACCAACGGGTCTTACGTCACAACTGCCTTGTCGCCAGGATTAAACATGTTTACTTGTGTTGCTATTAACCTCGTAGGATCGGGAAGAAATGTTTCCGTGCAAGTTCTTGTCAAGGGTAGGTTTAATATTTTGTTAACACTTGTCAATTGACATGCATCGCACCATTTCTTCTCGCTTGCTTGCCGGCACAACAGAATACAAAATATTTGTTCTTCCATCTCCGAAACTCATCTTTGTAGCCCTTCTTTTTAAACAGATCTTTTTCATATTTTTCAGACCGTCCTGTCATATCAGGTCCTCCTTTAAACAAAACTGTTTTGGAAGGATCTAACGTGAAGCTGATGTGCAATGCGAGTGAGTCACTAAATGTGACTTGGACTAATGCTAATGGCGTAAAGTATTCTGAGAGACGTGCGTTGATGATTCCCGCTATTGACCGAGCCGATGCCGGCAAGTACCAGTGCACTGTGAATAGTGGGGATGAATGTCCTACGTCTAGTTCTACAGCTATCATTGTTGTCAATTGTAAGTAGAGAATAGTAAAAATGTCATGCTTTTAAAAATGACCACAATTTATTCAAAAAGTCTCTTGTCAGTACTATCATGATACCAGTCAGCAAGTTACATAGTGGCCGAAGTAAAAAAAGTTAAAATATAGGTAAAGTGCAGCTATTATAAACTCAAATTTTGAACCATTACGTGTATGTTTCTCTCAGGTTAATATGACTGATAATTTGTCCATGACGAAATATTTAACGCGACCAATAGTTATGTTGTTTCATAGTTGTATTGAATTGTGAAGTTGGGGGAATAAATCTTCTTTTTTTAACGTAACTTTTTAAAGGGAAAACACTAATAAAATATTCACGCGACCGCCCAAAATACTATGATTTCTTAACGTAAATAAAATATTGTAATTAAATGGTGAAGTAGTAAGAACATCTAAGAAATATGCGGTCATCGTTCTATGTTACAGGAGAACTATAGGAGCTATCTTGACATTGAAATGTTTTTGTCTTCTGTCAGATAAACCAGAGAATACACGACTTATCTCTTCCACACAGTCAGCATGTCAAAATGATTCAGTTACTCTAAACTGCACGACGGATGCCAAGCCCGCTGCACACACCTTTCTCTTCTTCCGCAACAAACAGCTGATTGCTAGCAGACGTAATGGAGTCTACACGTTTAGATTATCATCTGAAGGAAGGAATGTGTACACATGTGTACCGAACAATACTGCGGGAACTGGTCAGAATGATAGTGCGACGGTCACCGTTAAAAGTAAGACCAGCTTGTGGACCCTTTACTGTGTATCGTAACATTTGTCATGCACCTCGATCATAACCGATCTTTATCATTTCAGCTCCTCCTAAGATAGTTTGGTCCACCTTAAGCCAAACTGTAGTAGAGGGATCCACGGTTAGTCTAATGTGCAACGCATCTGGAAGTGAACCACTCAACATAACTTGGAGTAAAATTGGTGTCGGAGTTTCCTTCACAGGACGTCAATACATCTTACATGCGATTAAACGAACCGACAATGGAACGTACAAATGTACAGTCAGAAATGGCTACGAGTGTGCGCCAAGCACGGCTTTTGCTCCCATAACGATTAACTGTGAGTGGAATATGAAAAATAATCAGAGACATCTGTATTATGGTGTGTGGTTCAATTAAAAATAATGTGCATGAATTGTCTTGCGGATTTCTATTCCCTTATAGCAAAAACAATCACTAACGTTACGCGTTAAAAATCAACGTTTAAACGTCAAATATACACAAAATGAAATCAGTCGGCAAAACAAATTCATACTCAAGACGACAAAGTACCGACATAGTTTACGTTTGGTTTTTGACGTTATTTTGAAATAATACATTTTACGATTTAGAATAGGAAGCACGATGTAACCATTTACACTGCTAATAACTTGTTTTAGAATGTTATTTTCCATATTTATTTCTATTTGTCATGGTTAGTCGACATATATCACGATGCATCTTTGTCATGATTCCTTGCTTTCTATTTAATATCATTTTTAAGATAAACCCGGAAACACCCATCTGACTTCATCCGCCACCATAGCCTGCCTGGACAATACCATCACTCTCAGCTGTACGACGAATTCAAAACCTTCTGTCAATAGTTTTCTGTTCTTCAGCAACAATAAACTACTGGCGATAAAGGGCGGTGGTACATACACCTTAAGATTAACAACAATTGGCAGCCATGTGTTCACTTGTATACCTAACAATAACCTGGGGAATGGAAGCAATGGAAGCGTTAGGATTTTTGTCAAAGGTACGTTCTTCGCGCCCATTACATGCTAGCCTGCGAAAGCAACCGCATCTAATTACATGCAAGCTTATCTTTAAATAGTCTCAATTGTTTCGTCGATGGACTTGCATGGACAATAATTTCTTTGAATATTTAACAAAACCTTTAACCTAAAAATATACGGTTGACAGCAAGTACCCGACCAGCCTGCGAACAGGGAGGCTCATGGGAAGAGCGGGAAGAAGCAAGCCTGCACGGACGCATCCCTACATTGATTTATCATTAGGGATGGACCATTATATTTTTAAGGGGTGGGGGGGAGGGAGGGTTGGGTATTCCCCCCCTTAGATCCTTAGATTCCTTAGGCTCGGTTCAGACGCCGCTCCGTGTCCACACGTACCGAACGCAATTGAAACAAAGGATACTAATTGGGAAGCTTTGTTCATCTAATTAGGATCGGCACATGAGTGTAGCGGCATCAGTCTAAGATATCAAATCTAATGTACATGTGAACAACTTTCATCGTAGAATGGACCAAAAGGAGTGTGCGTAGAAAATGTAGACGCAGATATTGAAATTTGTATTGCGTCCGTGCAGGCTCTCCTTCCCCCTTCTTCTATCCTTCCCCCTTCTTCTATCCTTCCCATGAGCCTGTTAGCAGGCTAACCTGCACACTCAAACACAAAGGAAACATTTTAAACAACCTTATATAGTGTCGTCCAGGGTTGTTGCTAGATATCAATTTAACCTATTCCTTGTCATAGCACCTCCATTCGTTCTTGGAATAAGCACAAATACGACGGCAACTGAAGGATCCAGTGTCACGTTAATGTGTAACGTGTCAGGTAGTCAGCCAATGAACGTGACATGGACGAAAATCAGAGGGTCATCAGTTCACTTTAGAGGACCTTCCTTGACGTTTGTAGCTATACAACGAAGAGATCAAGGCACTTACCAATGTAGAGCTCATAATGGAGATGAATGCCCTGCAAGGATCGCAGCTCCGATAACGGTCATCGTCACATGTATGTTATTTGTCATTTCACATGCACATTATTGCATTTCTTTAAGTTATATAGAACTTTACAACACCGCACACCTTCCATTTTAATATTGCAGATAAACCAGAAAATACGCGTTTAATAAGCTCAAGTACAACTGTTTTCCAAGACGATTCAGTAGTTCTTCAATGCAAGACGACAGCCAACCCTGCCCCAAACATCTTTCAGTTCTACGTCAATAACAGCCTCATCACCACCAGAGACTCCGGGACGTCCATGTTTAGACTTTCTTCATTAGGCACCAGCATATATAGCTGTATTCCCAGTAACACAGTTGGAACTGGAGTTAACGCGAGTGTTAGCATTATTGTGAGAGGTGAGCTTCGAAACGAAAATTCGTATGGCTTTCAGATATATGTTGAATATACTGTGTGCTGTTAAAACGATTGCGACTCGCGCCAGTCACTATTCTAAGCTTGTTGGTGAACCCAAAGGTAAATGGGTATACAATGGTAGTTCTTATGAGCACATATTGCATGTATGCCCCGGGGGGACTCCCATATAAAAGGGGTGGGGATGCTCGTCGGAAAATTGCAATTGAACCCCTAAAAGAGACCAATCTGGGCATGGCCTAAGCTTTGTTCGACCCCTAAAAGATACCTTTCCAAAACATACAGACAAATAACAGTTACCAACACAACGCCAATCGTGTGCGTTCATTTAGGCTTACATGGGAAACATTCCAGCCCTCGCTAGAGCGACGTCTCAAGCAATAGTCGGCGATTTTTAATTTCTCGGCGCATGCAGCCCTAAACGATACCTTGATGGCTAAAAATATTGGCGTTCTATCCTAAACACCCTAAGTGATACCAAATCCCGTAATTTTAACCCCTAAAAGATACGACAGCATTCCCTACCTTTTATATGGGAGTGTTGTTTTTTCCCGGATATTTGCTAACCCATGAACACAATTTATCTATTATCCTTCAGTTCTTTCATAATTTTGTATTTCTGTATCAACTTTTCTACTCATCAGAAAAACCCAAGGCTAACACCAGACTCAGTGTTACCCGCGAGATGGCGTGTATTGGTGACGTCATATCTCTTGTATGCACGGTGTCACGCAACTCCACCATCACCAGCTACGCGTTCTACGGTGAAGGCATGGGGACCAGCACTAATGGGTCATACGTCACTCTTGCTTCCAAAGCCGGCTTATTGTCGTTCACCTGCGTACCAAGAAACGCCCAGGAAACCATGGGGAATGCAACGGTGCAAGTGGATGTGAAAGGTAATGGAGTCATTTCTAATAAAGCACAGGGGCGGATCCAGGTGGTTGAGCGAGTATTAAATAGGGAGGTTGAGCGAGTCATAGGTGGGTTGAGCGAGTTATGGGAGGAATTGCCCCCCCCCCCCCAAAAAAAAAAATCTAGAGACTCTGATATGCTAGCTATTGACAGTGATTTTCAGGAATTATTGGAGAGGGGTTTTGCAACACCTGAACCTACTCCAAAATGTGGCAGAGTTTTTGTTGAGTACGGTTAAGTGCGGAAACAAGGATCATGATGTGTATTGAACACTTTTATTATCATCATTATGACCTTCATTAATATTCTCACCATTCTTATTACTGTTATTCCTTATGATAATAGGACTTATAGTCTAATAAATCCAACTGCTTATTTTAGCTCCTCCAGTCATCACGGTTCCACCACTTAATCACACAGTACCTGAAGGGGGCAGCATCAAGATGGAGTGTAACGTACAAGGCAGCGAGCCTCTTAATATTACATGGATAAATCCGTTGAACATAGTAATCTCCAGGTCAAAGTACCTTGAATTAAGTCAAGTGCAAAGACGAGACGAAGGATTATATGAGTGTCTAGCAAGTAACGGAGACGAGTGTCCAGACATCAGGGCCTTCACGTTCATTTCCATCCTCTGTTAGTATCTTTCTTGGTCAACTATTTATCGATTTATAGTTTTTATGATATGCTTACCACCCGATAAAAACCTCCTTCTCTTTGGGTTTTATAAACTTCTCCAATAAGGCTATGTGATTCTTTCTGTGTTTCATGTCGCTTTCGAACAACATAGTTACCTTGGCATCTGGTGAACCTGGTTATTCTATGAAACCCGGCAAACTTCAAAGGGGCTAACAAAGGCGCTGCGATTTATGTTGGAAGGGGGCAAGACAAAAGATTGTACAGGGTCATAGTTCGTTAGCGTCCCCTGAACGACTGAACTCACACGTTTCTATTGGCTGATTGATTAACACATTGGAATTTCTATTGTGTTTTGTGCAGGGTAGTGGTTGAAAAAAGCTATTAAACAAAGACATATAACAAAGAAGGTCGCTGGGTTTCATAACCATTCCACTCTATTAACTATGTTCTACAGCAATCGCATCGGCACTAGCTGTGCATTATATCATGAAAAAGACAGTTGATTTATACCAAGCGAATTTTTCATTAGCTAGCCTGTACTTTCATGATCGTACACAAACTTAAGCAAGTAATTCCAGTATATAATATGAGGTTTTGAGAGACAGACAGTACCGCTCGAAACGAGCCACGAAACGAAACGAGCCCAACAATACAAAACATCCTAACCTTTAGAACGAGCAGTACAAAAACAATAGAGCTACAGTATAATGGTCCAATCACAATACAGGTCTCACGCGGTTCTGCATTACTCGATTTTGAGCGTTTATTAAACATCAAACAACCCATCAAAAAGTGAACATTGGGAATATAGTTATTTATTGAAGACTTTAGGCGCGCGATATTTTATGACTGTTATGAATTGTGTAGCCCTTACTCTAAAGTGAAACATTTATCTGTTTGATTTGACTTTCGCGCGATATGCAATCAGTAGGGCCGGTTACTCGACGAAGGCTGAGTGAAAACTAAAGGTGTCAGCCTGGCAATGGCGCTTTTATGCCGGAACTTCCTGTTTAAGCGTCTAAATTAAAAGAGAAATAGTAACTAAAAAAGAAGAACAATTATATTTGTATTTATTCCTGGAGCGGCTCTTCCATAACTTAAGTCAACATTATCTTTTGCAAACAACACCAAAAACTGGGCCTGTTATTCCTTCTACAGACAAACCATCTGTGATGTCTGCGTTTATCGAAGAACAGGTCAGTGGTAGTTCTTACACCATAATAACCTGCATTGCCAATGGTAAACCTCGTCCAAACATCACTTGGTCTGAAGAAGGTGTGAGGACAGCCGTGTCTCATTTGTCGGAGACACAGATCCAGTCTAACCTGACCATCGATATTATACAACCAAAGACGTACATCTGCCGCGCAGAGAACCATGTGGGTTACGACCAGGCTTTCATTACAGTTGTAAAACCAGGTGTGAAAAAGACCACATTATCCACGAGAACACATATAGTCGAACTTTTAACTTCATGCGCTGAACCTAATTAGATCAAAAGAAGCCGCCTACTTATCTTTTGTTTCAATTGCGTTCGGCGCATGAAAAGTTTGACGTTTGAATCGGGTTAGCTCAGTGGTTAGCTCCCGGTTAGCTGAGTGGTTAAGCTCCAGTCCCTCCCGGTTAGCTGAGTGGTTAAGCTCCAGTCCCTCCCGGTTAGCTCAGTGGTTAAGCTCCAGTCCCTCCCGGTTAGCTCAGTGGTTAAGCTCCAGTCCCTCCCGGTTAGCTCAGTGGTTAAGCTCCGGTCTGTTGAGCGGAAGGTCGTGGGTTCAAACCCCGACCGGACCAACACTCAAGGTCTTAAAATAACTGAGTAGAAGGTGCTTCCTTTATATAATCGAACAGTAAACGGTTAGACCGTCTCGTCTTCTCGGATAAGGACGTAAATCCGTAGGACCAATGTAAAGAGAGGGCCACATGTTAGATAACTGCTAGCCGATTAACGTGTTTAAACCCTCTATAAATAAAGGTGACTTGACTTGACTTGACTTGACTTGACTTGACTTGACTTGACTAAGACCTTATTAAAGGACCAGATGATTAGCGTTCTGCATTACACTGTTGTAGATGAGTGTGCAGAAAGGCGTGCAGAAAGGCGTGCAGAATCTCATCGTTACCATAAATTATATATTTCAAAAAAGCATTATGCTTACGCTAATGAAAAACAATTCCAGCTCTTCTGCCACATCTTGGGGCTGTGTCACGGTAAGACTTTACATTCGTTTTTCCGGGCCGGAAAGAGCTATTTCCACCGATTTTGATATGAACTAACGAACCTCTCGGCCATGTGGGATGCTTAAAATGAAAGCAAATATGCAAAAATGACTATCAAACAGTGTATATAAACAGTCTCCAGGGAAAATATTGAAAATCCTTTCAATCAGGCATTGAGGGAGGGAAGTTTAACTGTTTGTATCCAATTAACAGCCACTAAACGAGCGATTACTCGATACATGCGCAGTACCATGACATAGCCCCTTTAACGAAGACATGTTGGCAATCTGTTTGAACCGTATTTGTTTTAAATAGTTGTTGTTTTGTCTGTAAGTTTTAGCGGAAGCAAGTCCCACGGGATATACCACAGCTATAGGGCCTATCATGATGGGTGGCATCGTCGGAGGTTTTGGATTGATTATCGTATTTCTTCTTTCCATCCTCTTGTTTGTTGTACGACGAATGAAGACAGGTAAGGTTGAATGCTAATTAGATGCTCCAGTATCTAATCATTAGGAGCAACTTTAAATGGATTTTAAATATTTTAGTGAAAGAGACAATGTTGCTAACTTAGCAATTTCTATTCAGGAACAAGCCACGAAATACAGGACATAAGGTTTGTAATTTAGCTTTGCCAGTATATAAACGATTTACACAATTCTACAGTTTGAGTGCTCTTAGGTGGAGTTGACATATATTCCATTTCATTCCTACCCAGAGATTCTACTGTCTCCCTTCGCGAAAGTTAGACGCCGAGGAGTGAAGCGACGACAGTCGAGGAGCCAAGCGACGAGACAGTAGAACCTCTGGTACCCAGGGTATTTCATTCCATACAAACTGACTACCTGGAACGTTTCTGCAAACGTAATTTAAGAATTAATCCAATTTGTCCCCGTATTAACTACTTATTAACCGAGCAAGCAAGGTTAATAAGGTGTTTATTATATGGCATTTTTTCGTATTTTTAGATGATTTTTTTTTCACTTCCGCTTAACGGTTGATATTACTTCCGGAAAGCGCGCGCGTGAACTCAATTTCCCGCTCTTTTCAATTTCTCGAAAAAAGAACCAAAAATCAAATTCAACCAAAACTCAATTTTAATGCATCTGTTTACTTGATTTTTCTTTTACAAATTGCCGGTCCGAATACGCAAAAAGACGGACCGTGGTCCGAATACGCAAAAAGACGGACCGTGCGTCGACCAATCAGAATGCAGGAAATCGCAAAGCCATATAATAATTCACCTTATTTAATAAGGTGATACTGAAAACGTTGTTTTCTTTATTGTTTTAATGAAGAATAGGAGACCTACACCTGCAGTGTACGACACAAGTCCGGTTAGTAATGATCTTTCTTTCATGCATAGTTTGGTTTTGTTAGTTGTTTTTTTACCTCAACAAAAGTTCGCGCCAAAAACTCTCCTCGGAGAACATCAAAAGGCAAAGAGAGATGTTCCGTTATACCGTAAATAATGCCTCCTATTGAGAGTTTGTAACGTGATCATTGTTATAATGCCGTAAATAGTGCCTCCTATTGAGAGTTTGTAACATGATCATTTTGCGTACAACCTGCCCAATACTTTTTCATCTTGCTACTTGCAGGCCATTGTCGCGTTATCGAACATGGCAAGCATGATGTCAGCTGAAAGGCAGATCAACACACAGTTACGTCGCTATAGCTACCGACGAGCATCAGCGCCATCTTTATCTACCATGGGCACAGACTACCTAGAGCCCTCTCTGTACGAGGAGCTTCCATGTCAAGCCCAATCATTTTGCAATGTTGAATACGATATACTTGAACCAATTGCTCTGATAAGATCACATCAAAACAACACTGTTCGCAGCGATGTCCAAAATACAACGTTTCGTGTTTATCCTGAAAGTACAACTAGTGGCTCAAAGGAAAGCAGTGAAAGGCTTCCCTCTACTCAAATGGAGAAACTCTGTGAATATGAGACCATTAATGGAAATGATAGGCATGAATCTCCTTGTCCCTCACAATCTAACAGCATTAACACTGTATATATGGCCCTCGGTGTCGTTCCAGCACTACCACCACGAAGACCAAGCGAATACATGACCCTTAATCGTCAATCACGTCGCTTAACTGCATTTTTGTACTGAAGGCATTCTCAACTAAATTCAGTTTTTCTCAACAATTTTTTTTCTCCGTTTTATGCACTTTTTATGCTTTTTAACTGCTGCTTTCCGCTAAGATCCAAATATGCTTTCCGCAGCATCTAGGGACTCGAGTTATTTTTTCTGTAGTTAAATATTTTAAGGCACAATAGACAGAGAAAAAAAAGTAATTTGGAAGAACTGACAAGTAATCATTAGTAATTTAAAATTAAGATTACTGCGGAAGCCTTTCAGTCTCTCATAACGAGCCAGACACTCTTAACAACCAAACTACCCCCTGGTGATAGGGGACCATTGGTCCCCTATCACCAGGGGGTGTTCTAGGAAGCAGGAGCATTCCATTTAATTAAGTCCAGCCTCATGTCACCTTAAAGTGCCTACTTTAGCGCCTAGATATCATAATCCGTAGGTGTCAATGTGTGATAAAGAACTACTTTTGCATTTTACCTTTCATCAGTCGACTACCCGTAGTAGCTAGTGCACGAAATCTAGTCATTCGTAGCCCGATTTTCAATACGTTTCGATCGAGGTCGACGATTTATCTGGTTTGCCGTGTGTGCCTATCCGACTTTCAGCTAATTTCTCAAAATCAACAATGCATAATCTTTTATTATTTCATAAGTCGGGAACGATGTGGATTTTACTTTAATGAGACGAAAATGCGACTTACACGCTTGCCAATTACTGTTGGAAACGTCACAGACTTATTATTTATTATTCGGACCCCAAATTATTATCGCGGATACTAAAAATAAAGCGGATGAGATATCGAGATGTAATAGATGTTACCCTGGCAGCAGGCTTCTCGTGTCTTGTTGTTTGTAGTCGGTAGCTGCAGTTCTCGACCGGTAATTCGCGTTGTTTTGATCTGATTTGCGCAAATTTCGCGATGGGTAACGGCTACTCGTAGGTAGGCTAACTATTTTGTTTGGCGTACATATATTTTGAGCTTGTGTTCAATATCCCGAAGTGCTCAGGTATACTGTAGTGCCATGGACTTCAACCTGGGTAAACCAGCTGGGATACCGAACAACTAAAAAAATAGATTTTGTTTGGCATATCTCTTTTGTGCTTGTGTTCAATATCCCGAAGTGCTCAGGCATATTGTGGTGCCATGGACTTCAACCTGGGTAAACCAGCTGGGATACGAACAACTCAAAAAATAAATTTAGTTTCGGATATCTCTTTTGAGCTTCAGGTGTTCAATATCCCGAAGTGCTCAGGCATATTGTGGTGCCATGGACTTCAACCTGGGTAAACCAGCTGGGATACCGAACAACTCAAAAAACATTTTTTTGGCGTACATCTGTTTTAGGCTTGCGTTCAATATCCCGAAGTGCTCAGCATATTGTGGTGCCATGGACTTCAACCTGGGTAAACCAGCTGGGATACCGAACAACTCGAAAATATATTTCGTTTGGCATATCTCTTTTGGGCTTGTGTTCAATATCCCGAAGTGCTCAGGCATATTGTGGTGCCATGGACTTCAACCTGGGTAAACCAGCTGGGATACGAACAACTCAAAAAATAAATTTAGTTTCGGATATCTCTTTTGAGCTTCAGGTGTTCAATATCCCGAAGTGCTCAGGTATATTGTGGTGCCATGGACTTCAACCTGGGTAAACCAGCTGGAATACCGAACAACTCAAAAATATATTTCGTTTGGCATATCTCTTTTGAGCTTGTGTTCAATATCCCGAAGTGCTCAGGCATATTGTGGTGCCATGGACTTCAACCTGGGTAAACCAGCTGGGATACGAACAACTCAAAAAATAAATTTTGTTTCGGATATCTCTTTTGAGCTTGTGTTCAATATCCCGAAGTGCTCAGGCATATTGTGGTGCCATGGACTTCAACCTGGGTAAACCAGCTGCGATACGAACAACTCAAAAAATTAATTTAGTTTCGGATATCTCTTTTGAGAATCAGGTGTTCAATATCCCGAAGTGCTCAGGCATATTGTCACTATATTGTGGTGCCATGGACTTCAACCTGAGTAAACCAGCTGGGATACGAACAACTCAAAAAAAAAATTTAGTTTCGGATATCTCTTTTGAGCTTGTGTTCAATATCCCGAAGTGCTCAGGCATACTGTAGTGCCATGGACTTCAACCTGGGTAAACCAGCTGGGATACCGAACAACTAAAAAAAATGTTTTTGGCATATCTCATTTTATAAGCTTGTGTTCAATATCCAGAAGTGCTCAGACTTCAACTTGGGACTGTAGATATTTTGGGGCACTTTCCCCAAGCATCACATCAGATGCTTTACTTTCCCCTTTATTCTTGGTCACTTCTTCGGCGATTTGGTTTAGCACATCAGAATTCTGGACACCAGAAGTATCGCTGATCATGCTCCAAATGTGTGCCTTTGGAGGTCTTCTTGACCTTGAACTTTGGGGGACTTCCCGCCATTTTCGCACCCATATAATTTCCTTCTACTTTATATATACATACGTGTTCGTTACTCGATTTCCTTCGTTCTGTTTTCAGGGATGTAATTTCTTCGTTTGCTCTCGCCAGAGACACTTTTAAGCTTTGGATATCCTCGTAAGAGCTCGAGGCTGGCGGGGTCGGTGGCGGGGTTGGTGTTTCGTCCTGTCCGAGAAGCGATTGCGAGTGGTTTGTTCTTTTCAATTGTTTATTAGCCACTGGTAATTCTCTAAGATGAAATTCTTCTGATTTTGGCGCATAATTGCCGCCAAAACGCCGAATGTCGTAGCGACACCCACCTTTCCATCGACAATCCTGCAGTCATTCATCCAAATCCCAAAGCCCGCTATTTTCTATTTGGACACTGTCGGCTATTGGCGAAGAAAACTGCGAACAGATCGTGCAACTAGGCTGTATGACAGGAACTTACAAATTTCACGCCACAAATTTCCGAATTCAGAAGATGCCAGTGCTGCGGAGAATTTGCCGCTCGATTCAGCGAGAAAAACACGGCGCAAAGCGGATACGTCCATAAGTCGAAGCACGAGTCCAGTATGCGAAGCAATCCTTTACCTTAATTTCATAATACTGTATTTCCCGCTAATGTCAAAATGCCACTGGCACTGAAGTACAGCCCCTGAAATAACGCAGGATCCGCCAGATCGATGACCCTTAAACGTGTTTTGTGTACAATCCTTTGCTGACATAAAGTAATTACCAAAGCGATCAAGCGGAAACCGCAAATCACAATTAATGATTGAGATTTACCACGACTATGACGTCACTCCATAGCAACCGGCCCGCACGCATTTCCGAACTTCCGATGATCTCTGGCTCGTTATCCAACTCTTACGAGATTGACGTTTTGTGCGTACCAGTGGCGGATCCAGGATTTGAAAAAGGGGGGTGACTATTTTGACCGGTACAGTTTCTGGTGCGAAATTTCTTGCGTACATCATAAAATGAATATGAAATAGTCCCTTAATAACGACTATTATGCAGGACGGCACATTTCGGTCCGTTAAGATTTCAACAATGACAACAATCGATCATTTAGCGGCCATTTATTTATTGAATAATATTGGAGGAACATATACAAATGTTGGTTCCGAAATTCGGAGCCCAAATTACAACTTCACTTCTGACTAGAGACCAACTTTGGCGTAACTTAGAAAAATGTTGGTTCCGAAATTCGGAGCACAAATAACAACTTCACTTCTGATTCAATTCCAATTTTGGAGTAACTTAGAAAAATGTTGGCTCCGAAATTCGGAGCCCAAATTACAACAGTTACTTTCTACGAAAGAACAATTTAGGCGTATCATTGAAAATGTTGGTTCCGAAATTCGGAGCCCAAATTACAACAGTTACTTTCTACACACGGGCAATTTAGGCGTATCATTGAAAAATGTTGGCTCCGAAATTCGGAGCCCAAATTACGACTTCACTTCTGATTCAATACCAATTTTGGAGTAACTTAGAAAAATGTTGGCTCCGAAATTCGGAGCCCAAATTACAACAGTTACTTTCCCTTAAGACCAATTTTAGTGTAACCTAGAAAAATGTTGGTTCCGAAATTCGGAGCCCAAATTACAACTTCACTTTTAACTCTATACCAATTTTGGCGTAACTTACAATTACAATTGTGTTCAGCAAATGCTGTTCAAACTCGCGGCTAAGCTATTTCTTGATTATTTTCAGCAAGTGTATGCAAGTGCTTAATAAGTCAAAGCAAATAGTGAACTCACAAACTACTAGGTTTGCGAGCTACCCTTAATCGTGAACCTTTTTCCGTGTTCGTTTAAGTTTTAAACCATATAGCGGCTTAAACCTTTTCAATTTTAGGACCGCGATGTTGAAAAACTTTAACATGTCCCGTCTTCACGTTTCAGCCGTGTTGGACTTTTCAGCTAGATTTGCCTTCGTACTACGCTAAATCAGACATATTGGGTCCGGTTTTGGACACTCAGAATTATGAGAGATGCAAGATAACAACTGCATGTCTCTAGGTATACTCTTGAGTTTCACGACGGTAATTCTAAATCAAAGATTTTTAACATCAAGGTTAAGACTTGATGGTTAATTGAAAAGGTTTGTGTCGCCAACGTCTAGGTTTCAAACATAAATGAATTAACGCGGCGGAAAAGGTTCTCGCACGCTTAACTACAGGGCTTGCTGGATTGCCGTATTGTGCTGTAATTGATTACTCTGACATTTGTGTTCCTCATTTACCGTAATAGCAACACCAGTTTGCGGTTTTCCCCACATTTTGAATGAGGTGCAACATTGTTCGATTTCAGTAGCGGGGCTCCTGCGCGGATCGTAGGCCCACGCGAGCGGAGCACCATACATACAACCTCGTTCCCAGGGGTCTTTACGCGCCTAATCCAAGATGGCGGTCGAAATTTCGACGCCATCTTGCCATTAGGCACGTAAAGACCCCTGGGAACGAGGTTCCATACATACCATAGCATGAGTGATATTTTCTGGATGTTCTTGCCCGCCCGACCGGTACACCAGCGTGCGTAACACGTGAGGTTTTCGAGTCCTGAATCGGCCTGCAGATCAATAGACCCAGTCAGCTTGCCTGTTTGTTGCCCCATTTCAGACCACGTGACATCTCTACAGAGGATTCAGTGCTTTGTTTTCCAATTATAGAAACTGATACATTTCCTCTTGGGATACAGAAAAACAAAAATACATTACTCAAGGGAAAAGTCAGGTGGCCTGAGATGGGGCAACAAACAGACAAGCTGGAAGGGTCTATAATGCAAACAGACAAGCTGGAAGGGTCTATAATGCAAACAGACAAGCTGGAAGGGTCTATAATGCAAACAGACAAGCTGGAAGGGTCTATTTTGTTTGGCTATTTAACACCGTCCTGTTCTTTACATTCAATTCTCCCGTTTATAGGAATTTGTGATTTTCCAAATTATCTCAATGATCAGTCTGAATTTTGCCGTAATGCGTAAAATATTCAATTCCGTTACATGTCCGCGTGCACGCATGCGCAACAACAACAACAATCTTTTATTGGCTCACACTAGACAAGAATGATATAATATACATTATAAGTTATTAAAGGAGAAGACAAAGA